>CM033713.1:18087903-18687903 GCA_019671005.1 Hibiscus mutabilis | reverse complement strand
TTAGTTAAAACTCCTATAATCTTCTACTTGTGTTTTCTTTTACTTTTTACAGTGCAAGAGACTAGATTCTTGAAGTGGCACCAATCCCTGTGGAGACGATATCTTTTATACTATAACTTGCAACGTGTATACTTGCACAATTGCGTAGCACTTATTACGCGCAACAATTATGTTTGTGAGAAAGACTGTTCTCCAAAGAATGAACCAACCTAAAACTATAGACATACTTGACTTTGCAATAGTGAATTTAATGAATTGAAACGACACTCGAAATTAGCCTGCATGTACTTCATAAACTCATTTGAAAACCAGTCGCATGAATCTTCTGGGAATGAACTTCTTAATCAAATGCTTTGTGCTTCTTAAAATCTTGGTATTAAGCATGCTACAATCATTTTGATCATCAATATATCCCTGTTTTTGCCGAGTCCATTAGATTCAACATTATCAAGTTTTCCACAATCATTTAAATCATCAGTATATGCCTCTTCTATTAATGGTGCAGGCAGCAGGATGATTTCACCCCATAGAGGCTATAAAGTTATAGAGGAAAAAAGAAGAAGGGAGAGGAAGAAAAAAAAGGAAAAATAGACATGTTTGGATGGAAAGAAAATAAAAGAAAATAAGACGGGGGAGAAAATAGGGAGGGAGAATGTTCACTTTTAAACTTAACATGCCACATCAGCTTTTTTTAGCGGTAATGAAAGCGAATTAAAAGTTGAGTGATTGTAATGAAAGTTTTAAAAGTTCGATGACTATATTGAAAGCGCCTTAAAAGTTTAGTGACTACCAGTGTAGTTTACCCTTAAATTTAACATGCCACATCAGCATTTTAACAGTAGTTGACGGTAGTGACCATAATGAAAGCGAATTAAAAGTTTAGTGACTGTAATGAAGATTTTAAAAGTTTGGTGACAATGTTAAAATCGCCTTCAAAGTTCAGTGACTACCAGTATAGTTTACCCTAAAAGAAATCCATGAGTGGATGAACAGCCTTAAGGAGATTTATACTAAAACAACCTTCCTCGTGCATATCTAGGCCTCGGAATCGTCATATATAGATGATTGATTCATACTAAAGTAATCTTCCTCATGCATATCGTTTTTGGTAATTGTAGGTTTTTAGACTGTTTTAACAGGGGACTGACACTTTACTTTATGTTAGGGGCGAACTAATAAATTTTAAGGGGTGAAAATAGATTTTCAATAGAAAATACATAGAATTTTTTAAAATCACATATGAATTTCAAATTATTAGGGGGCAACTGCCCCCTCTAGCCCCTCTCCATCCATCCTTAGTTTTAACCTATTATGCCGATTAATGAACATTGTTAAACAAAAAATGAAACTAGTAAGTTTTCTCATTGAATCTTCAAGGTTTTGGGTTGAAACATTAAATTCAACCATTTTTAATTCAGGGTAAACTACACGAAATGCCACTAAACTTTAACCTTTGTATCGAACATACTACTGAACTATAAAATGATGCTATTATATTACTAAACTTTGTTTTTTGCTATTATTATACCACTGAAATTTGTTTTTTGCTACTATTATGCCACTCGGCTGTTAAATTGTAACGGACCCGTCAAATACAAAACAACATCGTTTTGATATAGCTGCTTTGATGCCTAAGATTGGCCAAAACGTATTCGTTTTGTTAGAAAAAATTAAGTAAACACTGCATTTGGGGAGACTTGAACCAAAAACCTCAAAGATGAAAAATTTACACCAAACCACCAGGCTAACTTAAAAACTTGATACAATTCTAACGAAAATAGTATATAAATAATACTACAGTTGAACTTGATTTTATTTATCTTATGATATAATTTTATAATATTTATAATATAATTTTATAAATATATTAACTTTATCAATAAATATTATTTATAATTTATATTACAAAACTAAAATATTATTTACAATATGTACAACTAAACCTTAAACTCCAAACCCTAAACCATACATGTAACTAACTAAACTACAAACCCTAAATATATATAATTAAATCTAAAAGTCTAAACCCTATATATATAACTAAATCCTAAAACGTAGATATTTTTATAATCTATATTACAAATCCTAATATATATTATAAATAATATTTCAATTTAGGGTTTTGGGTTTGGGATTTAGGATTTAGTTATATATTTAGGGTTTGGGGTTTGAGATTTTAGATTTAATTATATATTTAGGGTTTGTAGTTTAGTTAGTTACATGTACGGTTTAGGGTTTAGTTGTATATATTATAAGTAATATTTTAGTTTTGTAATATAAATTATAAATAACATTTATTTATAAATTTAATATATTTATAAAATTATATTATAAATATTATAAAATTATATCATGAGATAAATGAAATTAAGTTCAACTGCAGTATTATTTATATACTATTTTCGTTAGTATTATTTCAAATCTTTAAGTTGTCCTGGTGGTTTAGTGTAAACTTTTATCTTTGACGTTCTTGGTTTGAGCCTCCTCAAATGCAGTATTTTCTTAATTCTTTTATAACAAAACGACGTCATTTTGGCCTATCTTAGGCATCAAAACAATTATACCAAAACGATATCATTTTGTATTTAACGGTCTGTTGCAGTTTCACGGTTGATTGGCATTTTGTGTAGTTTACCAAATTTCAGTGGTATAATAGTATCATTTTATTGTTTAATGGTATGTTTGATACAAAGGTCAAAGTTTAGTAGCATTTCGTGTAGTTTACCCTTTAATTTACTTTGACGAATGAAAAATTCTCATTTGTTTTGGTTCCAAAGATCGAGCAAGCAACAAATTCTAGAACCAAATACCCCAACCATTACAACCAATTAAAACCACTATGTTACTTGATTTCTCATATTTAGAAGCAGTAAAACCCTAGGGATGACTGAGAAAGGCAATTTCTGGGTACAAAGTGTTGCAGCGCATTAAGATTTTCTTATGGTTGATAGCTAATGTCAAGATTTTAATTAAAAGTGAGCCGACATTTTGCGATTGGTGCGAGTTGTGGTGTTTATAGGGCTGCAGTTGAATTCATTAATCACCTGTTTAGAGGGTATCTGCCATCAATCTCACTTTGCGCTGCACCAGGATGACTAGCAGATTCTCTTCCGCTCGGTTCTTTGGTCCATTTGGTTGAATCGCAATGCGTTGGTCTATGACATCAAGACTGTTGGCAGGGAGACAATCTTGGATTGAAGCCACAGGCTAACAGCAGAGGTGGGATTGACTGCCAGGATGTTGTGTCGCCTGCAGCAGGGGACTGCATATGTCTGCAGTAGCACTCGATGGAAGGCACCAGAAGGGGGTTAGAATACGTTGAATGTTGACGGGGCAGTGTGTTCAGTTAGGGGTTTTTCCTCGTGTGGTGGAGTGATTCATAATAGTGATGGTACCTAGTTGTTTGGCTTTACCATGTAGATAGAGATATGTTCTATTTTGGAGGTGGAGTTATGGGGTGTCTGTAGATCTTTTGATGGTACGAGCACGTTAGTGCCTTTCTGATGCCTTTTTTATCATGATTGGATGGTGAAGATTGTTCATGTATTCTGAGAGGCTAACAAGGGTGTTGTAGATGCATTTTTCGCACAACCGAAAGGAGGTAGTGAGGAGCACCCTACAAGTACAACCTGTGAGATTGAGACAGTTACCAAGGGCCAAGATGTGCAAAGAGGATCTAGAAAGAAACTGTGACCATGTACATTAGCTGATTATGTCTGTTACTGAAATGAATGTATTGTAAACAAAAAAGAAAGTAAAGAGGATATGAAATAGGAATTAACTTTTATTATTCCTCTCAAATTTCTATCACAACAATTGGTGCTTTCATTGACCATGGTCAATAATACCGAAGACATCAAAACCCTTCAAGAAACGTCGACACGGCATGAACAAGTTCTTCATTCGCTGCAAGAGCATGCTGAGGAACAAAAGGTATGCAACACGCAAACCCACCAAACACTTCAGGATCTGAGTCACCAACTCATAGAGATATGGACACGCTTAGGTCAGTCCTCTCATAGAAACGTCACCTACGGAAACACTAACAAAGAGTTACAGCTCCTTCGGGGGAAAACACTGATTTCTCAATATTCCATTGATGTGTTTCCCTTTCCTCTCAATCCAGTTTATGTGGAAATGCCGTTATTCATTGACAAAGACCCTAAGGAATGGTTAGCTTACGCTCCATTTTTTATTTTATTTTTATGGTACAGAGGATGACCACTAAGTTACTATGGCTTCTTTTTGAATGGATGGTACAAAGAAGAAATGGTTTCATTGGATGCAAAGAAAATGACTACTGGCTGGTTGGAATCACTTAGTAGATGCTATCCATCGCAGGTTTGCGGTTACAGAAACTGAATCGCCCGAAGGGCAATTGACAAAGGCGATACAAACGGCCTCTGTTAACTCCTCAAAAGTTTTACTTTTCTCATATATATTGTCATGCTATTGCTTGACTTTGGGTACATATTTGTGCATTTTGCCACTAGATTCATGCATTTGCATCTATGAGTTAAGGAATGTACAATTTTTCACTGCTAGAGTGAAAGGGTATTTTCTTGTTGTGGTGGGAAGGTTTGGCAGGTCAGAAGCAGTTGGAGCAGAAGAGAAATAACAAATGCAGTTGGCAAAATCATGAAGGAAAAATTCCAAGCTCAGTTGGAAAAAGAAGGAAGTCAGATGCCCGGATAGTTAGTTGCGAGTCAAAGCCATGTCAGCCTAATTCAAAAATAAGATAACGTCCCTACAATGGTGTGTAACAAACTTTCAAAAACCAAACCCTAATTAGGGTTTCCACTAGCGCCTATATAAAGAAGCCCATCGATTGAGTAGAGGAGGCTATACCACGAGAAGGAAAAGAGGATAGAGGGTAAATCGTGGTTCAAACCAGGCTGTGACCGAGAGCTCTGGATCCATTGAAGGGCTACATCGACAAATATCCTTCTTTAGTCCACTTCTTTTAGTTTTATTTTTTGTTATGATGGTGATGTTTTAAAACGATATGGTTTCATTGGTTTCCCCAGCCATGAACTAATCTCTTAAGTTAGCGTGGGGTGTTTATGGTGAATGCTTAAATTTAGTTTTTTAATAATTGAATGCCTTGTCATTTTTGTCTATTTTGCTTGTGCTTACTTTCTTCATATTCTATGTCACATGACAGTTGGCATTGGATGCTCATCATCCCCTAATATCTTAACAGACTTAGGAGATAAGGATTAATTGCCAAATACTAAGGAGAGAAGCTTCAATAGAAGATGTTAAAGTAGATGAGCTTACTTTGCAAGTGAATCTACCCCTTAGGAGTAAAGATTAAAACTTTGTCAGGTTAATTATTTGAAAACATCAGTATAGACATATAACTATTAAAAGTAATTAATTTAGAGTATTGCCATCGATGAAGGCAATTCTAACTTAAAATCTGCTCGGCAATAAAACCAAGGTTGAAAGTTGTTAATTGCTGTCATCGCTAGAGTGAAGTCCTAACATCCCTTGCCAACGCCAATCGATCATCTTGACATATTTGCTTACCAATCTGTCTAAATTTCCCACTTTATTTTTCTTTTAATCATTTTCTTAATTTGAAATCTGAAATCAATTGTATCTCATTTGTTCCACGTCACAAGTAACCATCGTGGCATTTAATTCATGGATAATCCACGTGGATACGATGCTCAGCTTACTGCTGTATTACTTTATGACCATGTATACTTGCATACAAAAGACCTATTCTTGGCATTATTTGCTTACATTATTATCTTAAATCATCATTCATTTGCCAAGTATTAGTTAGTCAACAAGTTTCTGGCACCGTTGTCGATGATTGCAAAGGGATTAATTATTTTGATTTTTTACGTGTTTTTGTTTATTTTAATTATTTTTTTGATTGGTGTATGACTGGGAGCCGCACTACAAAAAATATTTACAATACGATTGGAGATTGAAAGAACCCTACGCATGATAAGAAGAGAACGTCAAAATATGTCTGGTAATGGAAATGGTAGAGTAGATGGTGTCCTGAACAATCAGGACAATCTAGCAATACATAATGGGATACTGCATGCTCCTGCTATTGCTGCAGAGATGCCTGAAGAACGACTTATCAGAGAATATTTGGCACCAATCATAGATAACTTGATTCCATGACTGGTTGGTCTACATGTAAATACAACTAATTTTAAACTTAAACCGGTAATGATTTAGACGCGGCTAAATGTAGGTCAGTTTGATGGATCAACTACCAGAGACCCAAGACATCACTTGATGCAATTCATGGAGGTGTGCCAACTATTTCAGCATTTGGGTATGGCTGAAGAGACAATGAAGTTGAGACTATTCTCATTTTCTCTGACAAATAGAGCAAAATTGTGACTAAGTTCTTTGCCACCTGGTTGAGTTACTTCCTGGGCAGAATTATGCTAGAAATTTCTTCTGAGATTTCAGACACCTAAACCTATGCCAAGATACAGAGTGAAATCATTACTTTTAGGCAGGCTGATGATGAGACTTGTATGATGCCTGGGAGCATTTTAAGGATCTGTTTAGGAGATGCCCTATAGATGGATTTCCTACTTGAACCCAGATGAAGACATTTTATAATAGACTCAAAACTCATTCTAGGACTATTGTTGATGCTTCGGAAAATGGTTCATTGCTAGACAAGAATTACACGGAGGCATTTAACATCCTTGAAAAGATTACCACCAATGATTTTCAATACCCTACTGCCAGATTGGGAACTGAAACAAAAGTCACAAGGAAATTAGAGCTTGATGCATTATCATCTATCAATGCTCAGGTTTCCAACCTCACTAATATAGTGAAGACAATGCAAAAGCCTATTAAAGTCCGAGAAGTGAAGGCACTAGAACCATTCTGCACTATTTGTAGAGAGGATCATAATGTAGAAGAATGACCAACAAACCTAGAATCGGTAAATTTTTTTGGTAATTACAATTGCAATAATAATCCATATTCCAATACTTATAATGCAGGTTGTAAGAGCATCCAAAATTTTCATAGGTGAATCAGAGAGGTAACCAATATAATGCTCAACATCAGAACAACAATGCACCGCCAGGTTTCAACCAGAATGTGATACCACAGAGAGTACAAAATAATTTCCATCCAGGGCAAAGATCTAACTAGGGGAATACTCTAGCAGAGTATATGGAGCAAAATAATGAAATTGTCCAGAGTTTAGCAGCATCTATGCAAAACTTGGAGGTTCAGCTTGGAAAGATTACCAATGCACTAAGTAATAGGCCTCAAAGAACTTTGCCAAGTGATATGGAAGATGCCTAAAAAAGGGAATAAACAATACAAAACAGTCACCCTCTGGAGTGGCAAACAATTCGAGAATAAAACACCTGTCAAACAACCAAGTATTTGCAAAAACGAGAAGTTGGTGCCAGCATATGAACTCAAGGAGTCAGAGAAAAAGGAGACGAGCAATGGTAATGCCAGACCTCAATCTAATGCCAACACAACTTTGGAAAAACCAGCTGAGCCAGCATTTGCCTACCCACCACCACCTTTTCCATAGAGGCTCTAGAAACACAAGCAAGAACAATAGTTTAAGCACTTCTTGGAGGTCCTCATACAATTGTAGATCAGCATGCCATTAGTAGAAGCTCTCGAACAAATGCCCAACTACGTCAAATTCATGAAGGACATTTTTTCCAAAAAGAAGAAGCTGGGTGACTTTGAGATTGTCGCACTTAATACAGTGCAATAATAACCAACAAATTGCCACCAAAACTAAAAGATTTGGGAAGTTTTACTATTTCTTGCACAATTGGCAATAAATTCATGGGCAAAGCACTATGTGATCGGGTGCCAGCATCAATTTGATGCTAATGTCACTTTTTAGGAAATTTGATATTGAAGCAAGGCCTACCATAGTAACACTTCAACTGCCAGATCGATCTTATGCACATCCCAAAGGTAAGATTGAGGATGTGTTGGTCAAGGTATACAAATTTATATTCCCAGTTGATTTCATTATTTTATAATATGATGTTGATGTCCCAATAATATTGGGAAGACCATTTCTTACCACGGGTAGTACCTTAATCGATGTTAAGAAAGGTGAGCTTACCATGCATATGAATGACCAGCAGGTTACTTTTAACGTATCTCAAGCTCTTAAGTGTGTAGATGAACTTGAAGAATGCCAAGCTGTTGAGCTAATAGAGACTATTTTCAATGTGGACATAGCACAGTTTTATCAAGACACAGATATTGATGCCATAGAGCAGGATGATAAAGATATGATGCGTGAAGAATTTGAAGAGCTAACCATGCTGAATAAAGTCATGAGTTATGACAGGAGACCTGAGCCACTTGAGTTGGCTGGTAGAAAAATCAAGGCATCTAAACCATCTGTTGAAGATCCACCAGAACTAGATCTAAAACCATTTCCAAACCACCTCAAATATGCTTACCAGGGAGACAACTCTACTTTTCTAGTGATCATTGCTGCTGATTTGACTAAAGATCACGAGGAAAGATTGTTGGAGACATTGGGCAACTACAAGCAAGCCCTAAGATGGACTCCAGCTGATATCCGAGGGATAAGCCCAACAATTTGAATGCACAAAATTATTCTAGAGTATTACCATGAAAAAATAATCGAGGCCCAGAAGAGATTGAATCCTAGCATGAATGAGGTAGTCAAGAAAGAAGTCATAAAATGGTTGGATGCTAGGATAATTTATCTTATTTTTGATAGCTTATGGGTTAGCCCAGTGTAGTGTATGCCCAAAAAAATGGAATGACCGTGGTGTAGAATAAGAAGAATGAACTGATCCCCTCGAGAACCATGACAAATAGAGGGTGTGCATGGACTATATGAAGCTAAATAATGCCGCCCAAAAGGATCACTTTTTGTTGCCTTTCATCTATCAGATGTTGGACATACTGGCAGGGAAGGCATTTTATTGCTTTCTAGACGGCTACTTGGGCTATAATCAAATAGCCATTGCTCTAGAAGATCAGGAGAAAACTACGTTCACCTGTCTTTATGGGATATTAGCCTTTAGCCCTTTGGATTGTGTAATGCTCCAGCAATGTTTTAGCGTTGTATGATGTCAATTTTCTCGGGTATTATTGAGAACAACTTAGAAGTCTTCATGGATAACTTCTATGTCTTTGGCAAAAGTTTCGAGAAATGGCTTTAGAGTTTAGAGCTTGTTCTACGAAGATGCATTGAAACTAACATGGCCCTGAACTGGGAAAAATCCCAATTCATGGTGAAGGAGGGAATAGTTCTCGAGCACAAAGTGACCAAGAAGGGACTGTAAGTAGACACAGCAAAAGTAGAGGTAATTAAACAATTGCCACCACCCATAAGTGTCAAAGATATTAGAAGTTTCTTGAGACATGCAAGTTTTTATCATCGCTTTATTAAAGACTTCTCGAAAATTTCTAAACCTTTATGCATACTTTTGGAACATACTACCACTTTTGTGATTGATTATTCTTGTTTGAAAGTTTTTCAAGAATTGAAAGACATGTTAATTAATGTTCCTATAGTCATGACACGAGATTGGAATAAGCCATTCGAGCTCATGTACGATGCCAACGATTATACCGTTGGAGCTGTGTTAGGATAATGACGTGGCAAAATTTTTCATACCATCTATTATGCCAGCCGCACATTGAATGAAGCCTAGTTTAACTACAAAACAACTGAGAAAGAGTTCCTTGTAGTTGTCTTGGCATTTGACAAATTCAGATCTTACCTTGTAGGTAGTAAAGTTGTGGTGTACACAGACCACTCAATAATCAAATACCTCTTAGCCAAGAAGGATGTTAAGCCTAGACTGATCCAATAGACACTCTTATTACAAGAATTTGATCTCGAGATTCAAGATAAGAAGGGGAGTGAGAACTTGGTGACCGATCACTTGTCTCGTTTAGGATGCCACCATGAGAAGGCACCACCACAATGATTAGAGATGACTTCCTTGATGAGCAGTTGCTTGTGACCACTACCATTCTATAGTATGTCGACATAGTCAACTACCTGGTTAGCAATATTATTCCACCAGACTTATCAAGTAATGTCAAAAAGTGATTTCTATGAGATATTCAACAATACTATTGGGATAATCCGTTCTTGTTCAAACAATGTGCCGACCAAATCATTCATCATTGTATGCCAGAGGATGCATAACAAAACACTCTTCAGCTTTGTCATGCAATACTATATGGAGGACACTTTGCTGGGATGAAAACAACAACCAAAGTGTTGTAGTTAGGATTTTTCTGGTTAATGCTATTTATGGATGCCCATTATTTTTCCAAGGCACGTTATAGCCCCCCCGCGAACTGTTAACATTTCCAGTAAGCATCAATTGCCACTTTAGAATATCATGCCTGTAGAGCTATTTAATGTGTAGGGGATAGACTTTATAGGTTATTTTCCCCTAGCATTTGAAAACTTATACATACTTGTGGTAGTAGATTATATCTCAAAGTGGGTTGAAGCTTTTGCCCTCTTAACCAATGATGCCAAGGCTGTTGCCAAGTTTTTGCACAAGTATATTTTTACCAGATTTGATGCCCTCAAAGCCATCATATGTGATAAAGGTGCTTATTTTAAATGTCATTTAATCATTACAACTCTGTGCAGGTACGAAATCCAGCAAAGAATTGCCACTTCTTATCACCCTCAAAAAAATGGCTAGGCAGAAATCTCAAACAAAGAGGTCAAGAATATCTTGGAGAAAACTGTGAACCCAATTCGGAAAGATTGGTCTTTGAGGCTAGATAATTCCTTGTGGGCATACAGAACAGCTTTCAAAACACCATTAGGAACTTCTCCATACAAGCTTGTGTTTGGAAAGTCATGTCATATTATGGTAGAATTAGAGCACCGAGCTTATTGGGAAACTAAGCAATTGAATATGGAATAGAAAGCCACATGTGAGAAGCCATTGTTATATTTGAATGAGTTGGAGGAGTTTAGAGCACAAGCCTATGAAAATGCCAAGCTTTTTAAAGAAACAATAAAGAGATGGCATGACAACAGAATATTGCTAAGACAGTTTGAAGTTGGGCAAAAAGTGTTGTTGTTCAAATTAAGGCTAAAGTTGTTTCTAGGAAAACTCAAATCCATGTGGTCAGAACCCTTTGAAGTAGTCAAACCTTATGCTCATGGAGCAGTAGCCATCAAGGACATAAAAATGATGACAACGTTCAAAGTGAATGTCAATAGGTTAAAGCATTATTGGGAAGGAAGTTAGAGTAATACCAAGAAGATTATTCTCCTAGCAAAGATTCATTAAATTTTGCCATCATAGTGTGATCATTGTAAATAGTTAGGTTAGTTATTTTCTTTTTAGTATTTTAGTTTAATTTTTTAGTTTTTTTTCTGGTTTGAAAGGTTTTTGTGAGTGTTAGTACAATTAATTTTGCCAAGGCAGTATGCTAGGACAGACTGGCATTTGGACACCATCATCATAAGTTTGGATAACGCGTGGAACATTTTCAAATTAGGCCCAAGTGAGATTCACTCTTTGCTAAGCGGTTACATCTTTAATTTTCAAACTTTAAAATTTTAACCTAATTTTAGCCGTGCCCTATTTCCCGTGCTGTCACTCTCCCACTCGCCCAAACTCATCATTATCCCACTCCCTTATACACGCCATAACTGTCAAACCATCATTATCCCCACTAACTATACTTTAAGCTAACCCAAATGTCCTTACTTAACCCTTATTTAATTCTCATCTCCCCATAATGAAGAACCTTTCCTCTTTCCACTTTTTTTCAAGCTGGCAAGAGAAATCAAGAATTTAACTTTCCTTTCATCTTCTACTCCGATCAACCCTATTTCCCCAAATCCTCAATGGCATATTCGTCAACCCTGCCCTAAATATTCTTTAACGATGAGACAAAGAAGAAGTATGAGGAGAACTACGTTGCGCGAACCTTTTGCTATGAAAAAAGGATTCAAATTCAGAAATGAGCCCAACTTAAGGTATTCACTAGAGGTAGTTACCATCATCAAGAAACATAATTGGGAGGTATTTTGTCTTCAGCCCGGGGAGTTCCACTCAACCATTGTCCTAGAATTTTATGCATACCTCACCACCAAGGCCTCGCCCTTTGTATTCGTACGGGGTAAATGCGTTTATTTAGATGAGGGGTATGTTAATCGCATGTTCAGTTTGGATGGTACAGGGGAGGAGAACTCGACATTCGTTGAATCTATGGATAATACCAAAAGACAACTGCTATTGAATGATTTGTACGAATTAGGCACAAAGTGGAATGTCTCCTCCAAAGGCAAGAGGATAGTTAAAAGGCTGACATTAAGACCACGATTGAGAGGATGGAACCATTTCTTGAAGGCCAATCTGATGCCGAACACACACAATAACACAGTGTCAAAGGACAAGATGAAATTGCTACACTCGATCATGATAGAAAGAAAGATCAATGTAGATTGTCTGATCATTGACGAGACTTACAAGTGTGCCAATAAGAATTATGGCAATTTGATTTTTCCTTCACTTATCTCCAAAATTTTCATACAGCATAAGGTGCCAAAGCTCGACTCTGACAATGTCCAAAAATGTAAAGGAAGCATCACCCCTACTCTTTGGGGGCAATTGATTGACAGAGAAGCTAAAGAAAAGGGCAAGGGAAAAACTGCCCCACTGGCATCTACTGCCAAGACGCCAATGGTAGAACCTTCCACAAAATGTCACATGATGCAATGGTATTACTTTCCCTAATTTATCAACGCTAGGAACTTATTTTGCAAAAGTTAGAGAAGGATGAAGAACAAAACTTGGTGCTTTGGTAATATGTTGGAGCTACAGATCGTGCCCTGAGGATGAATTTGAAGGGCATGTCCACCAATCCTTTGCCACCATATCCAAAGTTCTCAATTGAGCTGAATGTGCTGGAAAGAATGCCAGCCAGCCCACCAGCTTGACCATACTCCAACCCAGCAATCTGATGCCACAGTACTAGTATCACATGTCCACATAGAATCGGCCAGAACCAAGACTATCAAGAGTCTAATAATAACGTGCTTGCCAAGATTGATTTGCTACCAACGGCTCTATCCTCTTCCACTACCCCTGTAGCTCTTCTCGCATCTGAGCTGGCGAGGGTAATTAAGGAGGTTCTGTAAGACGTAAAAGCCTCCACTGTTGCCTAGAAGCTATAGCTGAAAAGAAAGAAATTAATAGCGCTAAATCGAGGATGCTACATCAATAGAAGGACCCGCGTCTCTCGCCCAAAACATTCCAAAGAGGAGTCTTCTTCCCCTTAACTGTTTAGTTTCATATTTTTCATTTTTAGCATGCATTTCATTTGTATTTGCATTTTCATGCATTGAGGACAATGCATACCTTTGGTTTGGGTGTGTGTGTTGCCTCACGTTCATTGTCATGACATTTATTCATTTTTTTTATGTTTTTGTTTGCATTCTGTTATTTCCATGTAGATTAGGTAGAACTATGAATACCAAACCATTAAATTTTTTTTGCCACGGCTTGACTTTGAACTGATAATTTTGCCAACACATTGCTAGCATAGTTAGAATTTGCACTAGTATGCCCTGTCCAACAATGTGATTAGAATCTCTTGTTTAGCATGAGTTAGTAATGCCAGGTTTTTTGGCATTTTATCTTTAGCTTAGGGAAATTTAGCTTCACTTAAACACGTAGTATGCATCTAGTTCCCAAGACAAACTTAGGATTCTTGAAACTGAACTCAGAATAAAAAACACATATGCTAGGGTAAAAGTAAAGAAAAAGGCAACAATGTTTTGTCAAAGGCAAGTAAAAAATTAGAACACTTCTCTACCTTAGAGATAATAAGTAACTTGGGGCTTCGTGGTTTGCTCCCTCTTAGTTCTCAGGCCAACAAAAAATTTAGGGTATGAGTGTAATGGGTTAGCTTAGTGATGAAAGTCTGGATTAATGTGGGGCTTCGTGGTATGATCCCTCTTACTTCTTACGTCAAACAACATTATGACGAAAACCCAAATTTCATTCCAGAAAAAGAAACCGTTGGTGAATAAAAAATATTTTTTGTGAGTTTGGAAAGTAAAGTTTTACTAAGGGAGTTGAAAGATACTTGATGCAAACCACCCGCACTTTTTGCATACTTTATGACCCTAGGTTAGAGTCATATTGCTGCACCTGAATTTACTGATATATTGCCATTATTGCTCTGAAATATCTAAGGATAGAACTAGGGCCAAATTTTGCTTGCTAGTTGTATTGCTAATAAGAAAACTTTTGCCGAGGTACTTTACTTTACTTTTCTTTATGTTATAATTTTTAGTTGCATTACTTGAGGACAAGCAATGAGCTAGGTTTGGGGAGTGTTAACTCCTCAAAAGTTCTACTTTTCTCGTATATATTGCCATGCTATTGCTTGACTTTGGGTACATATTTGTGCATTTTGCTAGTAGATTCATGCATTTGCACCTAGGAGTTAAGGAATTTACAATTTTTCACTACTAGAGTGAATATGTGTTTTCTTGTTGTGGTGGGCAGGTTTGGCAGGTCAGGAGCAGTTGGAGCAGAAGAGAAATGCCGAGTGCAATTGGCAAAAGCAGGAAAGAAAAATGTCAATCTTGGTTGGCAAAAGAAGGAAGTCCAATGCCCAGTCAATTAGCCGTAAGTCAAAGCCAGGTTAGCCCTAATTCAAAAAGAAGATAACGAGCCTACAATGGTGCGTAACAAACTTTGAAAAATCAAACCTTGATTAGGGTTTCCACGAGCGCCTATATAAAGAAGAGCATCGACTGATTAGAGAAGGCTGGGCTATGAGAAGAAAGAGATGATAGAGGGTAAACCGTGGTTCGAACCAGGCAGTGACCTAGAGCTCTAGATCCATTAAAAGGCTACATCGATGGATCTTCTTCTTTAGTCCATTTCTCTTAGTTTTATTTTCTGTTATGATAGAGATGTTTAAAAACGATATGGTTTTGTTGGTTTCCCCAACCATGAGCTAATATCTTAAGTTGGCTTGGGTGTTTGCGATGAATGCTTAAATTTAGGTTTTTAATAATTGAATGCCTTGGCATTTTTGTCTATTTTGCTTGTGCTTACTTTCTTCATATTTTATTCCATACAGTTCGCATTGGATGTTCATTATCCCTTAATATCTTAACAGACTTAGTAGATAAGGATTAATTGCCAAATACTAAGGAGAGAAGCTTCGACAGAAGATGTTCAAGTAGACGAGCTTACTTCGGAAGTGAATCAACCCCCTTAGGAGTAAAGGTTAAAACTTTGCCAGGTTAATTATTTGAAAATATCATTATAGACATATAGGTGTTAAAAGTAATTATTTAGAGTATTGTCATCGACGGAGGCAATACTAACTTAAAACCTGCTCGGCAATAAAACCAAGGTTGGACATTGTTAATTGCTATCATCACTAGTGTAAAGTCCTAACATCCCTTGCCAATGCCAATCGATCATCTTGACATATTTGTTTGCCAATCTATATGAATTTCCCACTTTAATTTTCATTTAATCATTTTCTTAACTTGAAATCTAAAATCAATTGCTATCTTATATGTTCCATTTCACAAGTAACTATCATGGCATTTAATTCTTGGACAATCTCTATGGATACGATACTTAGCTTACTGTTGTATTACTTGTTAACCATGTATACTTGCATGCATAAAGACCTATTCTTGGCATTATTTACTTACATTATTACTTTAAATCATCAATTATTTGCAAAGTATTAGTTAGTCGACAACTTCCGTAGAGGAGTACCAAACACAATTTGAAGACCTTGTTCTACATACCAGTGACTTGCCCGAAATCTTATTAACCCAATGTTTTATTTATGGAGTTGGCTCAACGACCCAACTTGATGCATGATGTGATAACCTTAGCATGATTTCACAAGGCTAAAATCAATGAAGCTAAAAAAATATTGCCCAAAGGTTTTCATTCAAAACCTCTTCCTCTATTACCCACATCGATGCCCACCTCTAATGGGCCAAAGGGATGGCCAGGTAGAGCTAATTCACCAGAGAGTAAATAATCAACCTCTAATGCTATCATTCCTTGTCGCATTTCTGCCTTAGATGCCCAAGCTTAGTATACAAAAGGTCTATGTTATTATTGTGACGCCAAGTTTGTACGTGGTCACAAATGCAAGGATCTCCAACTGTTTTGCTCGATGATGAAACCACTTTAACTGATACACCTCAAGATGATATTAGTTTTGATGAAGAGCAAGTTGAGGGATTAGCAAAAGGATAATTCCTAGTCTCTTTTAATGCCTTAGCTGGTTGTCCAACACCAAACACATTGAGAGTGAAAGGAGTGATTCAAGGTCGTGAGATTTGAGTCCTAATTTATGGTGGGAGCATGCATAATTTCATTCAAACAAGGATGGCCAAATCCCTTAGGTTAGCAATTTTGACAACACCTAATTTTTGAGTACTAGTAGGTAATGGTGACAAACTCTAAAACAAAGAGTGTGAGAAATCTGAAATTGTTAATTAGGGAATAGAACTCGTCGCTAATTTTTACGCATTGCCACTTGAAGGTACAAACATAGTTCTCTGCGTTGCATGGATGAACACTTTGGGGGCAGTTACAATGGATTTTTGTCACCTTATCTTTTTCTTTCAAAAAAAGTATACCGAATTTCCACAAGAAATTCAGTTACAAGCTCTATGGCAAATGCATACTACTCAAGCTCTGGCTGAATAGTATACCTTATAATTACAATTTGACTTCAAATCAAAATTGATTAGTGATTGAGAAGACATGTTAGCTTTACTCAAAGAATTCAAATGAGTTTTTGAACCACCTACCGGATTACCCCCAACAAGGGATATTGACCATGCTATTCATTTGGAGAGTGGGAAATAAGCAATGAATGTTCGACCTTACGACTATCCATATTTTTAGAAAACTAAAATTGAACGTCAGGTGCAACACATACTCGATCAGGGACTGATTTAACGCAGTAATAGTCCATTATCTTCGCCCGTATTACTGATCTGAAAGAAAGATGGTACATGGCGCTTTTGTGTTGAGTATAGGGCTCTCAATGCTATAACAATCAAGGATAAATTTCCTATTCCCAAGTCGGATGAACTCTTTGATGAATTGGTAAATTCTAAGTATTTTTATAAGCTTGATTTTCTGGTATGTTATCCCAAATTAGAGTTAAGCGTGAAGATGTCCAAAAAAACATTTCGTAATCATAATGGCCATTATGAATTCCTTGTCATGTTATTCGGGTTAACCAACGCTCCATCAACATTCCAGGAAACTATGAATGACATATTTTGAACCTATTTGCGTAAGTTTATTTTGATTTTTTTGGATGACATCTTGGTTTTCAGTCAGAACTGGGTGGAACATTTAGAACATGTTCGTCAAACTCTCTTGATTTTACAACAACATGGGTTTGTGGCTAAAATGTCCGACTGCACTTTTGGGAAAGAATAGGCCAAGTATTTAGGTCACATTGTGTCCCAGACAGGGTTATCAGTAATGCCTCGGTTTTGGGCCTAGCGGTTTGAGGTTTGTTAGACGGTTCGGTGGACTAGGTTGGAGATTCGAGTCAGATTCGAGACCGTGTATTTTTTGATGAGATAAAAATATGGAAAATACTTAAAAATCATGTTTTAATATATGATTAATATTAGTGGAATCAATTTTGGAAAATGAGATTTGGAGGTGTGACATTTTGGCTAGTGACCAAATGCAATGTTTGAAAACTGTTTTTAAAGTGACTAAAATGAAAAAGGGGTCAAACTCTTAGAATCCTTAAGGAGCTAATTTACCAAGTTTTTCTGGTGATTTCTCCCTTCAATTAAATCATTTTAACATGTGTTTTAAAAGTAAATTAAAAGGGATTTTAGATATTAAAGTTAATTATTTGGTTTTAATGAAAATTAACGTAGCTTTTCTCTCAACTTTTCTCTCAACTTTTCTCTCCACTTCTTTTCTGCCAAACACCCAAGTTTTCATCAAAAACCAGAGGTGAGGGATCCTTTTTACTTAGATTCTTGATCTACAATTGATTATTTGACGTACAAAACCTCATTGAAATCTTGTGTTTTCCCAGCTTTAAACAAGCCAATTGAGGAAGAAATCACACAATAGGGGTAAGGTCCGTGATCTCCTCTATTGAATGGTTCTTTATTGATATTCCCAAGTATTTGATCCTTGATTTATGGTTTATAATCTGATTTTGTGCTTTTTATATTAAATTAATTGATTTAATTGGGTAAAATTGATGAAATAACAAAAGATCTGAATTGGATCTATTTTCTAGTGATTTAGATTGATTTTAAACATATTATGGATGTATAATAATGTTGATAAGTCGTTTTTAACAATGGAATCCCGAAACTCTTGAATCTCTAATTGTTTAGGTTGTTAGAATTGTGTTTTTTTGGAGTTGTGGTGGCTGTTTGGTTGCTGGAGGTGTTAGGTTGTTTTGATTATGTTTTTAGATGTTATTTGATGATAAAAGTGATGTTAGATTGATAGGTTGTGGCTAGGTTGTGTTTGGAAAGGATTATATGGTGTTTTCGATTGTTGTGATTAGGTAATTGTGAGGAGAATGTGTGAATCCGTGAGGATATGTTGTTGCAGTGTTTTAAACGCACGAAGATGCATTAATCCTCTGTTGTAAAGTGGTTAAAATAGGGGAGATGGATCCGGAAGTAATTGGGGAAGCTTTGGAGGCTTCGGATGCTTGTTTTCGCGTCGGCAAATTGAGGTTTTGCGTATCGATGAGTGAAAACGTGGTTTAAAGCGTTTTGATGTTTTGGAAACAGAGTTTTGGGAGTTATGGTAGAGCTTGAAACGCTTACCTAGACTCGGAAGTAAGTATAAAGTGGATATCTCTCTCGGTCGTGCTAGTTTGAAATGGTTTTATGCATTTGTTTTAATTTACATGTTACCTAATGTTTAAGCATGTTTTAAAGTATTTGATACACTGGCTTTAAGCATGAAATGATGAAAGATGCACATGGTAAGTGATCCTTGTAAGTATGTGGTTTATACTTGTGGTTTAAAGCATAGTTGTTGCTTTGCAAAAGGGTTTTGGTTAATGCTTGTTTAAAACAGTGAGGTAAATGTTAAATGGTTAATTATATTGGCAAGTGATGTGGTTTTAAAATTGTTATCGGATATAGTTGGCCGGCTATAGGATTGAGTGCACTGTAAAATAAGTCACCTTGGATGTTGAAGGGTTTATATTGTGTACCGAATACTCTATCCAAGTACCCTAATGGTAGAGGGGGTTTAACGGTACTGAATACTCCCGTTAGTGGGGTTAAGCATCTAACCGATGAGAGGAATGGGTTTCCCTGTGGGTTGAAAGTGTACCCGGTTGTTATTGTATCGCGATTGTGATTGTATCGCTATTCCGTTTGAGATGGCTTGAAGTGTTAGGTTAACACTTGTTGAATCCGTATATCCGATGAACACTTTTGTTAATGTACTTGATACTGATCACTTGTAAGCCAATAAAATTGTTAATGTATCATTGAAATGTTTTATGTTGTATATTGTGATTTATACATGTTTGTCCTTAAGCTTTGCATTTGGTAGTAATGCATGAGAAGGCTTAAGTGGAGGGTTAGCAATGAGATTTGCTGTTGATTAATGATACATGTAGCATATGGTTTATTATGCTGGTTTTAATGATATAAAGTGCATGTTTTCAGAAGGGGCATGATGATGATGATGTTTTTAAAGGATGATGTTAAGTAAATGGTTTTAAATGCATTGGTGGTGGTTTTTTTGAGCATTATTCACTAAGCCTTGTGTGCTTACGCTCTTGTTGTCCATCAATGCAGATAATTGAGGTCTTGGAAGGCAGCAAGAAGCAAGAGGATCTTGGCAAGACTTGTTTCCAAAGTATGTCTTGGTTTAGACTATAATGAATAAGGGCAATGGGTACCTATTGTGTTTTGGGAGATGTTTTGTGGAACTCCCTGTTTGAGCATGTTTCTTTAGTTGATTTTGGGTTTTAAATGGCCTTTAAAGATTGTTTTGATGATGGTTTACCTTTTTGACATGTTGCTTGGATGGGAATTAGGAAGCATGCCTGTAGAATCTCTTGATGGACAATGTCATATTACGATGTTGAATCTGTGAAGCCTGAATGCTTGTGGTATGCTTGGTATGCTAGGGTTATGTTATGAGTATGTTAGAATGGTTTGAGAATGCTTTTGGAATGAAAAACTTGTAGTTTGTGACATTACCGGTCCAAGCGTACCGATACGTGGTGGACCGTATCGGTACGGTTGGACATTTTCTGGTCTGAGGAATCGGTACACGAAAGGGAGTATCGGTACGCCAAGGCCTTTTTGGCTTGGCGTATCGATACGGGCAATGGTGTATCGGTAAACGTTCTAGCCTATGGAATTTCACTTTTTCAATCCAAACCCGTGCACCGATACCTATGTAAGCGTACTAGTACGTATGTTAAAAAAATTCAAAAGTTAGGTAAGTTCGTTATAGCGTATCAATACCTGCTTTGGCGTATCGGTACGTGATAGTTTTATATGTATCGGTACGGTGACACCCGTACCGATACCCAAGGACGTTTTCTATAATTTTAGCTTGGCAGTTTTTCTTTCATTGCATTTTAGTCCCTGAAACTTGTCCATGTGATTGTATGAGCTTGAATGATCAAATTGAGATGAAATTTGAGATGAATGTTCAGAACCTGACTAATTAAAGATTAGTATTTTAAAAAGTGGCTTAAATCATGCAAATTTCTTGTATTTTCAATTTGGTCCCTAAATTGCAAATATGATCAATTGAATGTCAAAATGATGCCCGATTGAGTAGGGGTTATACCTGAGTGTTGCATGTACACGTACGATTAATAATTGGCTTCTAGACAAGATAAAAAGGAAAAAAATGGGCCGAGTTTCGATGTAACTCTTCGGTTTGCTTCGGCAAACCTAATGTAGCCTCCTTGGTTTGGTCTGGCGACTAGACCGGGTTAAGGGGGTTACATTATCAATCAACCCTAGTAAAATTGACGCCATTGGAGCATGGCCAGTTTTTACTACCATCAAAGAAGTAAGAGGATTTCTCGGTATAGCAGGCTACTATGGACTCTTTATCAAAGGTTTTGCTACACTAGTTACGCCATTGTCGGAGCTTTTAAGAAATTCGATGCATTCGAATGGACAATATGAGCCCAAGAAACTTTCAAGCTACTTAAGTCTTTTTTGTGTTCCATTCCCATTCTCGCATTGTCGTGTTTTGATAAGGTATTTGTTGTCGAGACTAATGCTTCTAAGGTTGGAATTGGGGTAGTACTCACTCAAGACAAAACAACCAAATGCTTATTTCATTCAAAAACTCAATACTCAAATGCAAAATGCCCCTACATACCACTGCGAGATGTATGCAATTGCACAACCAGTAATGAAATAGCGACAATATTTGCACGAGTGAAAATTCTTCATTCTCATTAACCAACATTCATGCAAACTAAATCAATAAACAATTCAGACCTTGGAATAACAAAGTTGGCTCGCTATGCTTATTAGCTATGACTTCGAGATTCGTTACAGACCCAGAAAGTATAATTTCATTGTTGATACACTATCTCGTGAACCTCTTCCATCTCTCATGACTTTGTCAAAAGTTACCATGGAAATTCTAGAGGTTGCTTGCACCGCCAGTCGTTCAGATAATGAACTTAGAAGCCTTCGTGATCACATTGCCATTGGGGAGTTAGCGTCTCAAGGGTACATCGATAATGACGGCATTCTTGTGTTACATGGCAAAATTTTAATCCCAGATGATGCAACTTTGAAGTCTCTTTTATTGATTGAATTACATTCCTCAATTATAGGGGGCATGCTAGAATTTTTCGTATGTAACACCCCGAAAACCAGTCTAGTCAAAATTGGGCTCCGACAATCAGAAACCCTACACCAAAAATGTCCAAATATTATATTGACTTTGACCTTATGGAAAATTACATTGATATTGGACTTTAATTAAGTCAATTTAGTGATTAAGGACCCTATTGAAATCATTGAAAGTTATTTAATGACTAAATTGTAAAAAATGAAAGTTTAGGGGGCAAAAGTGTAAAAATTCAAAAGTTGAAGGACTACCCTTGTATTTTCCCAATATTTAAGTGAATCATTTACTAGCTTCTTTGAAATCACATGAAGTGGTCATCTTTTGTCATAAAAGATGACAATTTTGATGTGGCCAATTATTATTGTCTTAAAATAAGCAAAAGTAAGAAAAGATAGAAATCATTAGTTTAAGCTTACCCTTTGAGGAAGGAAAGCTTCACCGGTTCATACCCCTTTTGGATAATGTGTTTTAAAACACTAAAATCATTGCCACCATCTCATAACTCCATATTCTTCTTCACTCAAGCAAGCACCTCCCCACCTTTAAGCTAGCACCTCTATTGTTGAACTTCTTAAAGTTCAAGCTTTCTTCGATCCATTGATTACTCTAAATAGCCATTGGTTTGGTAAGCTAAAGCCCTCAATCATTCCTTCGATTCCATGGATATCAGATGTTTAATTTTAAGTCCAAGCTAGTGAACACCTAAGCTAAACCTATGTCCTTAAGGATTCAACCCATGGAAGTTTAGTAGCTAATAGCCATTGATCCATATATCGTTATATTGATTGTAACAAATTCCTATTGTTTCTATCTAGCTCAAAAGTTGGAGAGGGAGGAGTTACCATCTCCAGTGAAAGATAGAAGCAAATAAGTTATCATCCGAGAGCCATAGGAGCTTCGAAAAGCTAGGTGAGTGTAGTCGAAGTATCGAGAATAGGCTAGGTTCCTTTCCCAATTTCATTGATATCGATTATTGCATAGCTAACATTTTTTCAAAGGGTTATTGCATCGAACCTCATTGGAGGCTTTATTAGTAAGCATCGATAAGTTATTGCATCAAAATATTGAACATAAGATCATCGTTATTGTCATTGTCATCATCAAAACATTGGAAAATAGAAATATTAACCACTGGATATTGATAGTGTCAATGTTACAGACATTGGACATTGATAAATGTATTGTTATAGTCATTGATATTTCCATTGCCATGGAACATTGGTATTGATATTGTTATCACTACTGAAACATTACCATTGATATTGTCATTGTCGCCAATATTGCTATTATTATTGTTACCGAACCTTGGATTCAAAAGGACATTGGATACAATTGGCATGCCATAGAATTCATGAGCTCATTGGTACGGGTGGACTACGGTCCTTGAGCTAAGGCCTTTTTTGTGGTGAGGCGGAGGGATATTTGTTTTATTGTTCAATTAGAGAGGTGGAGCGACTAGATCATTCATTGATTTGGCGAGGTTTAGGACTTCGCTTATCCACTATATTGATTCGATCCAAAGAATATTGTTGATATATGATATAATTTCCATTGAACATGATTCATAGTATTGTCTTTGTTAAAACATGATTTGGAATGCATATTATTGTTATCGTCATTGTTTATGACTACCTCACTAAGCAAACTATGCCTAATGTATTTCATTTTATGCATTTTAGGTTAAAGGAGTTGTTGTTGCAAGATCAGGAGTATCGAAGGTTTTTTGTAAGTCACAACAATCCTCGAGTAATGTTTATCGACACTACAAACTCCTAGTGTGGTGGCATATTAGCTAGACATGTCATATTTGACCATTTTGTTGTATATATATGCTATGTAGGGCTTGCGTGTGGCCAGAGGTTTAAATGCCCTTTTTTAAGATGCTTAAAATGGGTAAACTATGCATATTTGGCTTAATAAGGTCAAATCATAGCATATGGATTTATTTAGACTTGAAATTTTGCATGATAATAGATTTGGACTAAAAAAACTTGCTTGTAAAATTTCATGTGATTTGGACATCATTTGATATGTTAATTTTTATAAAAACCAGACTGAAAATGACATTACAAAATAGGGCGTATCGGTACGGGTGATGGTGTATTGATATCAGTGTGCAATATTGGTGATAAGTGTTCAAAAGTACAATTTTTCTTACCCTTTTTACTCATATTATTGTTAGACTTAGGCTCATATTAGTTGCATAATTATCCATTCATGCATTAATCCATGTTTACTTCCATCGTTGAGCTTGATTAAATAACTTGGTAGTTTTGTGGGAAAAGATGCTGCTTTGGTGTGTTTTGTGTGTATGTGCAGGATCACTTGCCAAAGCAAGGCTAGAGCTAGTTGCTAGGGCAATGCATGAAGGAGATGCCAAGCTAGTTGCCAGGGCAATGCATGAAGGAGACGCCGAGCCAGTTGCCAGGGCAATTGTCGACAAAGAATAAGGTGATATGGTAGTCAAAATTGATGACTAGACAAGCCCAAGATGACGTGGAGCAAAGCTAAATCCCAAAGGAGTTTGATTTCCATGAAGAGATTAAAGAAGAATTAAATTCCAAGAAGATAGGAGAAGTTCTAGAAGGAATATAATTATAATAAAGAATTATATTCTTTAAAGATAATTTAATTCCAACTTAACTTCCTCCTCAAAGAAGGACTTTGACCTAGCCCTATAAATTAGAGGTATTTCGACAACTCCAAGGAGAGCAAGAGGAGAGAATTTTTGACAAGCATCTAGGGCAAGGAGATTTCGACAAGCTTCATTCTTGATATTTTTCTTTCTTGTTCAATTAGGTTCATCCTAGGGATTATTTATCTTGTGTTTCTTTGGAACCTAGCCATGAACTAAATCTATTTGGCTATGGTTATTGTGTTTTGTGGTTGTGAGAAACTATTGGATTTTGTTTAGGTAATAAGAGTTTGCACTTTTCTATTCAAGGTTTATTCATTCTTGGTTCTTATTCTTGTTTGTGAGTGAATTGGGAGAGGATCTCGTAACTTCATCTATTTATCTAATATCAGGAGAGTTAGATTCAAGAAACAAATGAATATGATCTTTATTCAATCTATTGATGGTGAAGATTAATCCGACTTAGGAATAAGTTAAGGATTTCAACGGCTAAGAGGAGCGCAAGATTGGTTGTTGTTCACCCTTGATTTACGCAGGGATGTATTATCAAGGCATACACAAGTAACTAGAGTTTCGACTTAGGGATAAGAAGAAACCATTGAAGAACGCTCTGCCGAACCTTGAAGGTTGCAGCCCAGACGCCCAAGTAGTTGCCCAACTAGTCACCCAGGCAACCATCGATTAGTTTCCAAGGCAACCCCGTTGTGCAAGTTGCCACGGTAACTGAGTTGTCCTTGCACTCTTTTACCAAGACGATCCAATCGGCTATCACACCTCAACTCACGATAACCTGGCCTATCTCTCTCATTTGATCTCATTTATTCTTTTACTTTATTGCTTTCTAGATTAGTTATTAGTTAAAACTCCTATAATCTTCTACTTGTGTTTTCTTTTACTTTTTACAATGCAAGAGACTAGATTCTTGAAGTGGCACCAATCCCTATGGAGACGATATCTTTTATACTATAACTTGCAACGTGTATACTTGCACAATTGCGTAGCACTTATTATGTGCAACAAGTTTTTGGCGCCGTTGCCGGGAATTGGCAATAGCGACTTTGTTTTTATTTTCTTGCACTTTCTTTTTACTTTTCTTGTTTAAGATTCAAAAGGCTAACAAACTTTGGTTTTGCATTGGTATATGACCAAGGCGAGACTGATTACACCAGAATATCCCTTTGATCCAGAAATCGAACAAACCTTACAAAGACTTAGACGAAGGATAAGAGTAGCAATGGCTAATCAAGACGGCAATATGAATCAAGATGTTCTAGCAGGAGGAGGAGTGATTCTTGCACAAAACAGAACTATTCGAGACTATCTTGAAGAAGATCTTGATGGACTTAATCCAGGAGTTGTCGCACCTGAAATTGAAGCCGACCACTTTGAGTTGAAGCCGGTAATGTTTAATATGATCAACACAATTGGTCAATTTGGCGGCTCAGCAACTGAAGATGCACGGCAACATCTTAAATCTTTCCTCGAGATTTGCAACTCGTTCAAAATACACGGAGTCACCCCCGATGTATTACGATTAAGATTGTTCCCCTATTCACCGAGGGATAGGGTGAAAGCATGGTTGAATAGCATTCCTGCCAGATCAATAGGATCTTGGACCGATCTTTGTCGTGATTTCCTTGCTCGGTTTAATCCTACAAATTTGACTGATAAGCTTCGTAACGACATTACTTCTTTTCGGCAGGCAGACGATGAATCCATGTACGAGGCTTGGGAGCGATATAGAGAACTTCTACACAAATGCCCCCTACACGGATTCCCGGTGTGGACTCAAGTAACAATGTTTTACAACGTCGTGAATACACCAACAAGGATGATGCTAGATGCCTCGGCAAACGACATACTTCTAGATAAGTCGCCGGAGGAAGCAATGCAAATTCTAAACAGGCTGGCCAAGAATGATTATCAATTCCCCTCTACTAGAAGAGGAGGAGTTAGACGCCAAGCCACAATACATGAACTAGGATCATCAGATTCAATTTCGGCACAATTGGCCACTTTAACCAAGATGGTCCAGAACATGGAAAAAACAAAACAACACATATGAGGTCAAGGTAATGGATTCTTTTTGTGAGTTATGTGGTGATAACCATGATTCTTCTGAATGTATGCAGAAACCAGAATCCAGCTTCTATGTGGGGAATTACAATCGGAACACCAATGTGATGTCCAATACATACAATCCAGCTTGGAAGAAGCACCCTAATTTTTCGTGGAGTAATCCTAACAATGCTCTAAACCAGAACAATCAGAATGCACAAGAATTGGGATTCCAACAGAATATGCCACGGCAACAGTTGCCGCAGCAACAACCGACAACATCTAGTTCTTTGGAAAATTCTCTAAATGCTTTTATGATGAAAACTGAATCTTATATGGCTGAGAATAGTAACTTCATAAAAAGAACTGATGCTTTTATTAACAGGACCGAGATGAGATTGCAAAACCAAGAAGCGGCAATCAAATCATTAGAAAATCAAGTCGAACAGTTTGTTAAAAACCTGAATACTAGACCGCAAGGAGGTTTACCTAGCGATACTGAAGTTGCAAGAGGAACTGGCCATGAGCAATGTAAGGCGATCACCACTAGAAGTGGCCAACAACTTAGAGAAGCTCAAGCCCACTCATCAAACAAAACTCCACAAAAAGATCAAGACGAACCTAGCGGCAAAGCCTTAGATGCTGAACCAGGAATTGCCGCGGCAACCGGCAATAAGCATGTTTCGGCAACCGATGATAAGGATGCTTCGGCAACCCCAATTGATAATGCCTCAGCAACTCCAGTTGTCCCGGCAATGCCGTCAATCAGGTTCCAAACCAATGAAAGAATCGAAGATATCCGACTTCCACCACCATTCCCACAAAGGTTGAAGCGACAAAAGCAAGAATATCAATTCAAGAAGTTTCTTGATATCCTAAAGCAAGTCCACATCAACTTGCCATTGGTGGAAGCAATTGAACAAATGCCAAACTATGCCAAGTTTCTTAAAGACATTGTGTCCAAGAGAACAAGGATAGGAGAGTTTGAAACAGTTGCCGCAACAGAGGGATGTATGGCAATGTTGCACAATCGTATGCCACCTAAGTTGAAGGATCCCGGAAGTTTCACAATACCCTGTTCCATTGGAAACCACTATGTCGGGAAAGCATTATGCGACCTTGGGGCTAGCATAAACTTGATGCCTAAATCGGTTTTCCAGAAACTAGGAATCGGGAAGGCAAGACCTACAACAGTTATGCTACAGCTAGCCGACAGATCCTATGTGCATCCAGAGGGAAAAATCGAGGACATACTGGTAAAAGTTGATAAATTTATTTTTCCCGCTAACTTTATTGTTTTGGATTGTGAAGCAGATGAGCATTCACCTATCATTCTCGAGAGACCATTCCTAGCAACAGAAAAGACCTTGATCGATGTTGAAAAAGGAGAACTCACAATGAGGGTGAATGACCAGCAAGTTAAACTAAATGTGTTCCAAACACTAAGGCATGCCGATGATCCAGAAGAATGCCAACTTCTTCATGCCACGGCAGAGTTTAACTTTGACGAGGAATTTAGTTACCTCGGCAACTACATTGCCGATCAAGAGGAACTTGAGGAGTATGAAGAACCGGTCGATGAGGAACAACAAGAAAAGGCAAATTGGCTTGTCAATCGACCAGGTACATACTTTGAACCACTGGATTACTCAGGTAAGGAAGGTAAGCTCGAAAAGCCCTCTATTGAACAACCACCGATTCTTGAGTTGAAACAGTTGCCAGAGCAACTAAAATATGCATACTTAGGAACCGATAATACATTGCTGTAATTATTTCTTCTAAGTTACAGCCTGAGCAGGAAAAGAAGCTGATCAAAATGTTGAAGCTACATAAAAAGGCAATAGGATGGACAATTGCCGACTTGAAGGAAATTAGCCCGGCAGTGTGCATGCACAAGATTTTGTTGGAGGATGATCACAAACCTTCAATTGAGGCCCAGAGGAGACTGAATCATGCCATGAAAGGGGTTGTAATGAAAGAAATCATCAAGTGGCTTGACGCCAGCATTATATACCCTATCTCTGATAGTACATGGGTAAGTCCGGTACAATGTGTACCGAAAAAGGGAGGTATAGCGGTGGTAAGTAATGAAAACAATGAACTCATTCCAACCAGGACTGTGACCGGTTGGAGGGTTTGTATGGATTATTGAAAGCTAAACAAAGCCACTAGGAAAGATCACTTCCCATTACCCTTTATTGATCAAATGCTTGACCGTCTTGCAGGTAAACCCTTTTATTGTTTTCTTGATGGTTATTCAGGTTACAATCAAATTGCCATAGCACCAGAAGATCAAGAAAAGACAACCTTCACATGCCTATACGATACTTATGCTTTCCGAAGGATGCCATTCGGATTGTGTAACGCCCCGGCAACCTTCCAAAGATGCATGATGGCACTCTTTTCAGACATGGTCGAAGACTTTATTGAGATCTTCATGGATGATTTTTTTGTTTTTGGTAATGACTTCGACAGCTGCCTCGGCAATTTAGAGAAGGTGTTGGCAAGATGTGAAGAAACTGATTTAGTCCTCAATTGGGAGAAATGTCATTTTATGGTAGATGAAGGAATAGTGCTCGACCACAAGATTTCATCCAAGGGAATTGAAGTAAACAAAGCCAAGGTGGACGTGATCGAGAGATTACCCCCACCAAGTTTAGTTAAAGGAATTCGAAGCTTTCTTGGACATGCAGGTTTTTACAGGAGGTTCATTCATAATTTTTTTCTAAAATCACTAAACCCTTGTGTAATTTGCTTGAACAGGATAAAGTTTTTGATTTTGATGATTCTTGCACCCAAGCATTCGAAACCCTAAAGGAAAAGCTTGCCTCGGTACCCATTGTCGTTCCACCATATTGGACGTTACCTTTTGAGCTCATGTGTGATGCAAGTGATTTCGCGGTAGGAGCAGTCCTAGGCCAACGCACAGGTAAGACATTCCATGTGATATACTATGCTAGTAAAACTCTTAATAGTGCTCAAGTGAATTACACAACAACGGAGAAAGAGTTACTAGCTATAGTTTTCGCATTTGACAAGTTCCGATCCTATTTTATTGGTACAAAGGTAATTGTTCATACGGACCATTCATCAATCAAATATCTATTTGCTAAAAAGGATGCCAAACCTCGTTTGATTCGTTGGATATTACTTTTACAAGAATTTGATATTGAAATTAAGGACAGGAAAGGAACAGAAAATCAAGTGGCTGATCACTTATCACGTTTAGAACGCAATAGGGAGGAGGACGCGGATCTAGAGATATGCGATGCATTCCCGGATGAACAACTTTTAGTTGCCTCGGCAACCATGGATGTGCATGCCTCGACAACCCTCGACGCCTCGGCAACTCTCGACGCCGCAGTAGCTCTTGACGCATTGGCCTCAGCAATTTTTGGAGCAGTCGCCACGGCAGCACATGCCTCGGTAATACCCTGGTACGTAGATTTAGTTAATTTCCTTGTTTGTGGTATTTTACCTTATAGCATTACTCACCAAGGGAAGAAGCGGTTCCGCCATGATGCTAAGCATTACTTTTGGGACGAGCATCTTTTGTTTAAACAATGTGCAGATCAGGTTATACGCCGATGTGTCCCTGAAGAAGAGCATCAGAATGTACTCCGGCAATGCCATTTTTCACCCTGCGGAGGACATTTTGGAGGAACTCGTACCGCGGCCAAAGTTTTGCAATCCGGTTTATATTGGCCAACATTGTACAAAGATGCCCAAGACTTTTACAAGCAATGTAATCGTTGCCAGAGGACGGGCAATATCTCTAGACGACATGAGATGTCGCTCCAGAACATCATCGAGGTGGAATTGTTCGATGTATGGGGGATCGATTTTATGGGACCTTTCCATCTTCATTCGACAACCTCTACATTCTACTTGTCGTCGACTACGTGTCTAAATGGGTTGAGGCAGCTGCAGTTCCCAACAACGATTGCAAGACCGTGCAACGATTCTTACAGAAAAATATATTTACACGGTTTGGGATGCCGAGAGCAATTATCAGTGACGAAGGCAAGCATTTTGACAACATACTTATTGCCAAGATGTTGCAACGCTTCGGCGTATCACACAAGATTGCCACGGCATATCACCCACAAACCAACGGGCAAGCAAAAATTTCCAACCGAGAATTGAAGGTTATACTCGAGAAAGTTGTAAATCCCTCTAGGAAGGATTGGTCATTAAGACTAGATGACGCACTTTGGGCATATCGCACTGCATTCAAAACACCCTTAGGTATGTCCCCCTTCCGACTTGTCTATGGCAAAACATGCCATCTACCGGTGGAAATCGAACACAAGGCATACTGGGCAATCAAGACCGTGAATATGGATTGGGAAAGTGCCGGACAAAAGCGTTTGTTGGACCTCAACGAGATAGAAGAATTTCGTGCACTCGCCTATAACAATGCACGAATCTACAAGGAGAAAACAAAGCAATGGCATGACAAGAAACTATTGCCGCGGTAATTCATGCCAGGGCAACTAGTTCTCTTATTTAATTATTGGCTAAAACTTTTCCCGAGAAAGTTGAAATCAAGATGGTGGGGACCATTCGAAGTTGTCAAACCATTCTCCCATGGTGCCCTGATAATCAAGTCCATCACTGACAAACATGAATTCAAAGTTAATGGACAAAGATTAAAGCACTATAATGGTGCCCACGTGGAACGTAACAAAGAAGTGGTCAACTTAGGAGATGCATGAGCATGCTCTCCCTTCGATATTTTATTTTTATTTCTATTTTATTTTGATTTTTATTATTTTCGATTACTGTTATTTTATTTTATTTTATTTTTTTAGTTTTTTTTTTCTTTCGAACTAATTATTCTTTTATTTCCGATTAGTATTATATTTTTAGGATAGATTTTCTTTTTTTAATCTCTTTAAGTTTAAGAATCCCTTTACACATCTTTATTTATTTTCTTTTATTAGTCTATCTTTAATTTTAATCCTTATTTAATTTGTCTTTGAATTGTAGGAAAATAGTTCAAGATAAAGAGGAATTTTGATCCAAGAAGGAAAACATCTTCAACAAGGAAATTAATGGGCTGAATCTAAGGCTTATATAAAGCCTTCAACTTACCCTAATTAAACCCCCTTGTCGTTACCCCCTAAACCAAAACCCTTTTTTTCGTCTTCCCCTAATCCCACCCACCATATTTACCACCTATCTTTTCTATAAAACCCATCACCTATTCCTATTTTTTATCTTGTAACTCTTTAGTTTCTTTTATTTTATTTTCTTTTATTTGTTTTTACAAAACTCACACCAAGATCATCCATGGCATCCAAAATTAAATTTTTGGTTCAAGAAAGATTTCACTCCAAGTTTGAAAGCCGAAAGATTTATGAAGAACAAGGCTTTGAATACTCCAACTCTCATCAAGATTTCGACCTTGAACCACTCATCTTCGAGAGGATTGCACATCAAAAGTGGCAAATCTTTTGCCATCAACCGGAACCGGGCAACATCTCATGGGTAAGAGAATTTTATGCTCACTCACCTAACCCAGATAATCCTTATGTTTTTGTTCGTGACAAGGCCATACTCATAAGCCCCGAAAACGTCAACACCTTTTACGGGCTTTACATTGAGAAGGACGAGCAACAAGCCTTCGTTGATCAAATCACGCCCAAGCAACTCGACAAGGAGCTTCAAGAACTCACTCAACCGGGAACCCATTGGAACGGCGGTAAATACAAGGGCACGGTAAATCGCCTTCAGCTTAAACCTGAGGTAAAACTATGGAATAAGTTTGTTAAAACTTCTTTAATGCCCACCACACACAATACTACCGTTGATATACCACGTCTTTTGCTCATACATTCTATTTTGCATAATCGCATCATTAACATTGGAAAATTTATTTGTGATGAGATTTTTGTATGTAGCTCAAAAGATAAGGGTTCTCTTTTCTTCCCTTGCTTAATTTCTAATCTTTGCAAGGAGATGCATGTCCCAAGTGAGTCCACCGATGAAAAGGCCCTACCAAAGTCCGGTTGGAATCGAGCACAAATCTGAAAGCTAATGGGAGAGGCACCGAGAAAATCTTCAAGGCCTCCAATTGCCGCGGCAACTCCTGCCGCCCCGGCAATCCCTAATGCCCAAGCACCTAACGCTCGGGCAACTCGGCCATCAACCCCGAGACACTTTGAAGCACTCTTACAACCATTGGTGAGCCACCTAAGGCAAATTGAAGACCAGCAAATAATGTTCATGCGGTACATGAAGGAGCACAACAATGCCATCAGCCAAGTCATCCTAGAAAAGTACCCGGACAATCGTGTGCCATTCCCAATCTTTCCTGCCAAGATTCTTGCCCCAGCAACCAATGAAGCAGTCGCCACAACAACCGCAACAGATGATGCCGCGGCAACCTATATCCTGCCTGCACAAGCAGATGCCACGGCAACCAAAGCTAAAGACATCCCGGCAACCACTGCAAAAGCCAAAGGTAAAGCACCTATGCCCGAATCAACTCCTACGGAATCATTGTCTGATTTTTCAGATTCGGACGAGTCCTCCATTGCACCAACAAAGACCTCACCAATTGAATCCTCCAAGCGAAAAGCCAATGACATTGATGAAGAGGACGATGAGGACAACCCCGTACGAGGATCGATTCCACCACCAGCAACAAGAAAACAACCATCGCGTTCAAGCAAGAGAATCAAGACACCGACCAAAAAGAAACTGATCATCCACGATGACGAACTCTCGGAGTAAGTCCTCGTTTGCATTTTATTTTTCGTTAATTTTATTTAATACATGCATTGAGGACAATGCCTCACTCGAGTTACCATGTTTAGTTACATTCATCTTAAGTATTACATTTAGGATACATAAATTGCTTGCCATGCCTTTAGTTGGAGCAAGAATTGCCTAGATTTGATGAATATCCAATGATGACTTTGCCAATGCACTTAATTGATAGGATTTTTATTCTAGGATAACCATGGAAAAACTTAGAATTTTACTATGATGCTAAATTTGATGAAACACTGTTGTGGTTTGATTCATTTAAGGAATTCTAGTGAATTTAGGTTGATAATTAACCAAATTGGGGGATTAGAATAAAAATTGGATGAATGCCAGAGGTGCCCGAAATTGGCTCTAGCATGTGCTAAAAAAATTGATTGGTAGAGGTGCCCGAAACTGGCTCTAGTATATGCTAAAAATTGATCGCTAGAGGTGCCTGAAACCGGCTCTAGTCGAATAAATTAATTAACTTAAGAAAACTAAAAACAAAACACTAGAGGTGCCCAAAACTGGCTCTAGTTAAAACATGTTAAAAAGAACCCAATGAAGTAATTTGAAAACCTCTTGTTTGCATAGAATCCGAAAAATCAACTTGCACACAACTCCGCACAAACTCACAAGCATTATAGTTTGATTCCGAGTAACTCCTAAGTTTTCCGAAAAATGAAAAGCCAATCATACTTTGTGCCCCGGTTCTGAGAATTGAAATAAGTTCAAAGCTAAGTTTGTGAAAATTGAAGTCTTGGCAGGTAATTATTAGTTTGCATTGCTTGAGGACAAGAAATAGTTCGAGTTTGGGGGTGTGATAAGTGTTCAAAAGTACTATTTTTCTTACCCTTTTTACTCATATTATTGTTAGACTTAGGCTCATATTAGTTGCATAATTATCCATTTATGCATTAATCCATGTTTCCTTCCATCATTGAGCTTGATTACATAACTTGGTAGTTTTTGTGAGAAAAGATGTTGCTTTGGTGTGTTTTGTGTGTATGTGCAGGATCACTTGCCAAAGCAAGGCTAGAGCTAGTTTCCAGGGCAATGCATGAAGGAGATGCCGAGCTAGTTGCCAAGGCAATGCATGAAGGAGATGCCGAGCCAGTTGCCAGGGCAATTGTCGACAAAGAATAAGGTGATATGGTAGTTGAAATTGATGACTAGACAAGGCCAAGGCTAAGATAACATGGAGCAAAGTTAAATCCCAAAGGAGTTTGATTTCCATGAAGAGATTAAAGAAGAATTAAATTCCAAGAAGATAGGAGAAGTTCTAGAAGGAATATAATTATAATAAAGAATTATATTCTTTAAAGATAATTTAATTCCAACTTAACTTCCTCCTCAAAGAAGGACTTTGACCTAGCCCTTAAATTAGAGGAATTTCGACAACTCCAAGGAGAGCAAGATGAGAGAATTTTCGACAAGCATCTAGGGCAAGGAGATTTCAACAAGCTTCATTCTTCATCTTTTTCTTTCTTGTTCAATTAGGTTCATGCTAGGGATTATTTATCTTGTGTTTCTTTGGAACCTAGCCATGAACTAAATCTATTTGGCTATGGTTATTGTGTTTTGTGGTTGTGAGAAACTATTGGATTTTGTTTAGGTAATAAGAGTTTGCACTTTTCTATTCAAGGTTTATTCATTCTTGGTTCTTATTCTTGTTTGCGAGTGAATTGGGAGAGGATCTCGCAACTTCATCTATTTATCTAATATAGGGAGAGTTAGATTCAAGAAACGAATGAATATGATCTTTATTCAATCTATTGATGGTGAAGATTAATCCGGCTTAGGACTAAGTTAAGGATTTCAACGGCTAAGAGGAGCGCAAGATTGGTTGTTGTTCACCCTTGATTCACGCAGGGATGTATTATCAAGGCATGCACAAGTAACTAGAGTTTTGACTTAGGGATAAGAAGAAACCATTGAAGAACGCTCTGCCGAACCTTAAAGGTTGCTGACTAGACGCCCAAGTAGTTGCCCAGCTAGTCGCCTAGGTAACCATCGATTAGTTTCCAAGGCAACCCCGTTGTGCAAGTTGCCACAACAACTGAGTTGCCCTTTCACTCTTTTACCAAGACGATCCAATCGGCTATCACACCTCAACTCACGATAACCTGGCCTATCTCTCTCATTTGATCTCATTTATTCTTTTACTTTATTGCTTTCTAGATTAGTTATTAGTTAAAACTCCTATAATCTTCTACTTGTGTTTTCTTTTACTTTTTACAGTGCAAGAGACTAGATTCTTGAAGTGGCACCAATCCCTGTGGAGACTATATCTTTTATACTATAACTTGCAACGTGTATACTTGCACAATTGCGTAGCACTTATTACGCGAAACAATTGGCCACATATATATAGGCATACCAATATTGTTATAGTAGTTCTGGTACTTAAAATGCTCACTGGAATTTTACTGTCGCAAGGTATCGATACAGATAGACCAATATCGATACCCTGCTTGGCTCAATTTTAGGAATTAGGGCATACGTATTGGTACGGCTCAGCCTGTACCTATACTGATTTTAGGTTCGAAAGAATTTTTCATGGTGGCATATCGGTACAGCCTCATCGAGTACCAATACTGATACAGGTAATGCAATTAAAAGCTTTCTGAATAATTCTGGAAAATTAGATCTTAGTCATTATTTTGTAAACGGTTTAATCAAAGGGGCAATGGTCTCTAATCAACATGAAAACTGATAGGTTCACTGTTTATAGGATGAATTTTAATTTTCTAATTTCAATTTTTGCAAAGGACCTATAATTTATGGAAATTATAACTTAGTCCCTAAGTGCCAAGACAAGATTAAATTAGTCATAAAATGGAAATTATAGCGTAGTTTTAAATTATCGACTTTATTGTATTGTCATGCTTACATCGGATCACTAAATATTTAATAATTGTAATACTCCAAAATATGGCCTACTAGAAAGCTATCATTTGAATGCATTCTAATTTCCAAGATTTAATAGTGAATCAAGATTAGAATAAGGACCTTGGACTAAATTGTAGAAAAAGAAAATTTGGATAGCCAATTCTTAAGGGAAAAAACCGATTAAAAAGAAAATATTAGAGTTTGCAAGCTAAGAAGGAAATTTTTTTGTGGGTGCCACACATGTCAAAAACAAAATTACAAATGTTTAAGGGAGTAAGATCTGTGGGGAACAAATGGAGACTATCTTCTCCATCTTCTTCCTTAGCCTAGCAACCAAATCTTGAGAGAGAGGGAGAGTTTGAGAGAAAGCTTGATAATTGCTTCATCTTTGAGTATATTTTAAGGGTTGTTCGAGTAAGATTGGATGAAAGGTGATAACATTCTCCTTATTTCCTTAATTTACACAACCAAATCTTGTATAAAAGAAGTGTAATCAAACAACCTTGGTTGCTAGTTGAATAGGTAGAAGGGCATGCCTTAGAGTCTAGAGCCCATTGTGTCAGGCTGGACTACGGTCCACAACTAAGGCCCCTAATTGGCGACAGACGGAGGGTACGTATGTGGTCTTTGGCGACAGTAGGAGGGTTGACCAGTACTACGGTACATCTTGTGGCGACAGTTGGTTAGAGACTCGATTACCCAGACAAACTATAAACCAAGGATTGTATTAAAATAATATAAATGAGCTAATCAATATTAATTGCTTGATTTCTTGTCTTGCAAACATGAATAGCTTATTACTTGACATGCACGCTTGAATACTTGAATTGCTACTTGGAATACTTGACATGTGAACTTGAATACTTGTATTACTTGACATGTACGCTTGAATACTTGAATTGCTACTCGGATTACTTGACATGTATTCTTGAATAGACAAGCTATAAACCAAGGATTGTGTTAAAAGATAATAAATGAACTTATATAACCTTGAATACTTGAATTACTTGACATGAATCCTTGAAATACTCGAATTGCTTGACATGTAATGCTTGATTCTTGACATGAAACTCTTGAAATGATAATTGCCTATGCTTGGACCTTGTATTGTATGATTTGCTACTTGGAATGGCTTATGGTTTCACTGGAGCTAATGTCTACTTGATTGGTTTACTTGAATTACTTGACATGTAAACTTGAATACTTGAATTACTTGATATGTAAACTTGCTACTTGGATTACTTGACATGTATTCTTGAAATGACAAACATGTAAACTTGAACTATTGGTTACTTGACTTGAATACTTGAACTTCTTGCCACATGATTATTACTTGAAATAGATCTTGATCTTACTTGAATTCATGAGTATTATTGCAAACTTGTCTTGAACGAAAAGCTTGAAATGCATTATGGTTATACTTGACTTCATAAAAATGTGTATTGCTTGAGTGTTGCTGCCATGTACACCTTGTACATGAAAATATGGATTGTTTTATGTGATTAATATGTAAAACATGAGTGTTGCTGCCATGTACACCTTGTACATGAAAATATGGACTGTTTTATGTGATTAACATGTAAGACTTGAGTATTGTTTACATATATACCTAGTACATGAAAATATGAGCTGTCTTGAAACGTTAAAATCTATAAGAATACTATATGGATAGTTTTGTCAATGTGTGATCAAATTATGAGCTGTCTTGAAATGTTAAAATGTATAAACATGTAAAATGGATAGATTTGAATAAATTAGAAGTCATCATGGACTGTTTTGCTTGTATATGTGTATATATGTATTTAATGGAATCTACATACCTTGCTGCCATGTATTGCTTATCTGTGATTAAAATGGATTGTTTAAGTATGCTAATGGAACATACATACCTTACTGCCATGCTAGGTGACAATAGGTGTAAAATGAGGTTGTTTTACATGTATGAGTGTAAGATTGTAAATGCTGCCATGTTAGGTGACAATAAGTGTAAAATGGGACTGTCTTACATGTGTGAAGAAAATATGAATTATGTTCTTACTTGAATGAATGAGTATTACTTGTAAACATATCGTGAATGACAAGCTTGAAATGAAAAGTGATTATACTTGACTTGAGATGTATGTATATTGCCTGAATATGTATTTGACTTGAATTGAATTGTGTACATGTTATATGACTGAATTGGCTAGACTAAATGAAAATATGGACTGTTTTGTGTATGCTAATTATGTATAACATAAGTGTTGCTGCCATGCATACTTTGTACATGCATATATGGATTGGATTGGTTAGATTACATCATACATGGACTGTTTTGGCATTGGGAATTATGTGTACTTGTTACTTGAGATAACGGCTCAAAATGTTAATGTACATACTGGAATTGTCTTGTATAAGAATGATACTGGATAACATGTTACTTAATAATTGCTTCTTACGCTTGAATGCTACTCAAGTGACTTGACAAATCGGTTACTTAACATTTGCTTGCCTTGATATTTGATTGCCATAAGTATGATGATACATGAGTTCATGATTTTTGATTGACTTGGAATGCTCTAAACCTTAAAAGGGCTACTTGATTAATGGAGACATGACATAATAATTGGTTAGAACTAGTACTACCTCACTAAGTACATATCGTACTTATCACTCTCGTTTCCTCTCTTCCAAAATCATAGGTTAGGTGTTTCAAGGTAAATTACTTGATCCAGAAGTCAGACTTCTCGAGCTTGAAGTAAGGCCAAGCAAAAGCACAAGTATGAATCCATACTTGTTTGTAATTTCTCCTAGTTGGTGGCACCTAGATTTGTATATAGTTAAGCTAGGCCATGCATTTGATATTTTGAAGGCTTGTATATGATTACGAATTTGACCTTTAATGTACGAAGGCTTGATTGCTTAAATTTGAAGTATGTAATGACCTAATTTTCTTGTGAATGGAATAGTAAGCTGCGCATATAGGAACTCTGAGATTAAGTGAACACTTGCTAGCCATTGTATGCTATTCAAATGTCATAGGTCGGTAATAGTTAACTTTGGATGAAAATTTGGAAGTAACCAATCAAAGTAAAGATCTATAATGAATAAGGAACTTACTTATGCTTATATGATTAAATATGAGGTCTAGGTGGTAACTTATCACGAATGATAAACATGTTATGCTTTGCTTGAGATTGGATTGAATGTATGTACATAAGGGCATGACTTGAACGTAATGAGATTGGGTACAAAAGAACATGTTCTTGTCTAAGCATGATATCTGAATGCTATGCATGGTCACCTGTTTAAATAGTAGACATCTTTAAATGTATAACCAAGTTGGTAATCTAGGTTGAATAAAATACATATGCTTGATGTATGATAATATATGAACGTTTAAATGCCTTGTTAGTCACTCAACTCATCTAATAGGGATGAGTTCTTGAAAAGTTTTAAATTATTCGTGTTTCCAGTGTTCCCCGTAACACTCCTCAGCCGATTTACTACTAAACCGGGTGGGGGTGTTACATTTATTTGGTATCAAAGCATGATTTAGTCGATTCTCGAATTAAACACGGACTCACTGCATTGTTATAAGTGTAGTGTGCCACCTAAGAGTTCGAGTTATTGATTGTATTGGTAGTTTGTAACCAATACATTTGTTTTCTTTGTTTGACAAATTCAGAGTATGTAAAAATATTCTGAACTTGATCCAGAAGTCAGATTTCTCGAGCTTGAAGTAAGGCCAAGCAAAAGCACAAGTATGAATCCATACTTGTTTGTAATTTCGCCTAGTTTGTGGCACCTAGATTTGTATATAGTTAAGCTAGGTTATGCATTTGATATTTTGAAAGCTTGTATATGATTACGAATTTGACCTCTAATGTGCGAAGGCTTGATTGCTTAAATTTGAAGTATGTATTGACCTAATTTTCTTGTGAATGGAATACTAAGATGCGCATATAGGAACTTTGATATTAGCGAACACTTGCTAGTCATTGTATGCTATTCAAATGTCACATGTTTATGGGCAGGTAGTAGTTAACTTTGAATGAAAATTTGGAAGTAACCAATCAAAGTAAAGACCTATGATGAATAGGGAACTTACTTATGCTTATATGATTAAATATGAGGTCTAGGTGGTAACTTATCACGAATGATAAACATGTTATGCTTTGCTTGAGATTGGATTGAATGTATGTACATAAAGGCATGACTAGTTAAACCTACATAAAACATCTACATGACTTGAACGTAATGAGATTGGGTACAAAAGAACATGTCCTTGTCTAAGTATGATATATGAATGCTATGCATGGTCACCTGTTTAAATAGTAGACATCTTTAAATGTAGAATTGCAAATGTATAACCAAGTTGGTAATCTAGGGTGAATAAAATACATATGCTTGTTGTATGATAATATATGAACGTTTAAATGCCTTGTTAGTCACTCAACTCGTCTAATAGGGATGAGTTCTTGAAAAGTTTTAAATTATTCGTGTTTTTAGTGTTCCCCGTAACGCTCTTCAGCCAATTTACTACTAAACCGGGTGGGTGTTACATTTATTTGATATCAGAGCATGGTTTAGTCGATTCTCAGACTAAACATGGACTCACCGCATTGTCATAATTCTAGTGTGCCACATAAGAGTTTGAGTTCTTGATTGTATTGGTAGTTTGTAACCAATACAATTGTTTTCTTTGTTTGACAAATTCAGAGTATGTAAAAATATTCTAAACTTGATAACAATAGTCCTTCATCATCGAAGAAATTCGAGGGTGAATTTCTTTTAAGGGGGCGGAATTGTAAAACTCCAAAATATGGCCTACTAGAAAGCTATCATTTGAATGCATTCTAATTACCAAGATTTAATAATGAATCAAGATTAGAATAAGGACCTTGGACTAAATTGTAGAAAAAGGAAATTCGGATAGCCAATTCTTAAGGGACTAAACCGATTAAAAGAAAATATTAGAGTTTGCATGCTAAGAAGGAAATTTTTTAGTGGGTGCCACACATGTCAAAAACAAAATTACACATGTGTAAGGGAGTAAGATCAGTGGGGAACAAATGGAGACTATCTTCTCCATATTCTTCATTAGCCGAGCAGCCAAATCTTGAGAGAGAGGGAGAGTTTGGGAGAAAGCTTGATAAATTGCTTCATCTTTGAGTATATTTTAAGGGTTGTTCGAGTAAGATTGGATAAAAGTTGATAACATTCTCCTTATTTCCTTAATTTATGCTTAAAATTTTGTATTGTACTGTTTAATTGCATGAACTGTTTTGATGCTTAGAAAGATTAGAAATCTAAATTCATGATATGTAAGTCTTGGTTTTATTGAGTGTTTCATAGTTCGAATCAAAATATGTTTGTGCCTCATGTATTTTTAGATACATACACCTTGCTCGAATAGCATTGGACAGTCTTATGGTAAAATATGGTGTCATTGGAAGTAATTAATTGAGATAGAATGATAATGAAAAATCTGGACAGTTTTGGATGCCTTAGAACCATGTTTAAATTGGATTGATTTGTGTAAACACATGATTAAGTGGACTGTTTTAGCATGCATGTATGTATATGATCATATTTGCCCTGTTTTGTCTATACCTGATCGTGTAGTATACTGTTTTAATTGTGTAAACATGTATATAGGTATAAATAAATTGTTTAACTTGTATATGAATAACCATTGAATTGAATTGCATGGAAATAAGTGTTTTGATGGACATAAATAAGAATATATATATATATATATGTTAGGGGAAAATCTGTTTTGAAGTTAATTGGACTGTTTTATGCTAAAAAGATCATAGAGGGACTGTTTTGAAGAATGTTAATGTTTAAGAAGAAAATAGGGCATGAAATGTAAATACATGAACTTGGAAGCTATCTTAGACATTTATGAGAGTGAAAATAAGTTAGATTAATATGTTAGAACTACCATATAGGTGAATAATGAAGCAAAAATCAAGCCTAGTGAAATCTGCCCAGAAAACTTTATTCTAGGCAACAACTCTGAAAATTCACTATAAATTGTCTGAATTGAATTAAGGGCTAAAATTTATATGAATGGAACCTTAATATGTCTATTTTCATTAGAAACAAACGAAATGGAATTCTGGACTGTAAAATGGATTTTAAAAATGAAAATCTAGGGACAGTGCAAATTGTCCAGTAATGCAATTGGTATGTCCTTAAGCTAAAACTGTATTAATTGGAAAAGAATTAAAACGCAAGGCCTATATGGTTAGAAAGACAATTAAGTTATCTTTCCAAAGGTATAAACCAATTGAAATTATGACGTACGGAATGAAACTTATGCTTGTTTAAGTAAACAGTGCACAAGCTGACTGGCGGCAGTAGCAGCCTTGATGTTTTGAAATGAATGAATTATGTGTATTGATGCCTTGTTTTGAAGAAATGAATGTACCTTGTCTTTACCTTGATTTACTTGTATAGGTTGTTATAGAAATGGGTAAACCTTGTGGAGGAAGAAAGGAGTGGCCAAACTTGTGGCAAACACAAAGGAGATTGGATCCAAGACAAATAAGCTAGCTTGGAGTATTGTGAGTGTAGTTTACAATAGGGTTAAGACTTAGGTCCTAACCAAATATGCATGATTATATTATTGCCATTGATATGCCATGTTAACGATCTTAATTTAACTTGAATATGAATTAAAAGGGAAGATTGGAATAAGTTGAAATTTGTGATTAAGTAATAGCATGGAAATGGATAAGTTAAATTATTTAGAAAGAAATGTGTAAACGTTGTGCGATTCCATGCCTTGAATGATTCCATACAAATTGCTTGCTCGAGTAACACTATGGATGTAAATGCTTGATTTCTTGTTCTTGATTGTGCCTATTTGATTAGTGGCATGTATGCATTATAAAGATATATGATGCTAGATCCTTGTATCATGAATGTAATTCACTACAATGCTTACTTGATACCTAAGATGGCAATGTAAATACTTGCTTGAAAGATAAGTAATTCGTGATTGTAGAGCTAAGGCTCAACTAGCCTAAGGGCTAAGCGTGATATTGCTATAACTTGCTTGAATGTAATTCACGAATATGAATTGTCTTGTCTTGAACATGAATTGTATTGCATTGAACATGAATTGTCTCGTCTTGAACATGAATTGTCTTGCATTGAACATGAATTGTCTTGCCTTGAACATGAAACACATGAAAACGTGAAATGTAATTGAAGAGCTAAGGCTCAATTGGCCTAAGGGCAAAAGCATGATGTTGCTATTCCTAGTTTGACTTGATTCTTGAATAAAACATGATCTTGAACTTGAAAAGTTTGAAATTCTTGAATAAAAGAAGTGTAATCAAACAACCTTGGTTGCTAGTTGAATAGGTAGAAGGGCATACCTTAGAGTCTAGAGCTCACTGTGTCAGGGTGGACTACGGTCCACGGCTAAGGCCACTAATTGGTGATAGACGGGGGGTACGTATGTGGTCTTTGGCGACAGTAGGAAGGTTGACCAATACTACGGTACATCTTGTGGCGACAGCTGGTTAGAGACTCGATTACCTAGACAAACTATAAACCAAGGATTTTATTAAAAGAATATAAATGAGCTAATAAATATTAATTGCTTGATTTCTTGTCTTGCAAACATGAATAGCTTATTACTTGACATGTACGCTTGAATACTTTAATTGCTACTTGGAATACTTGACATGTAAACTTGAATACTTGTATTACTTGACATGTATTCTTGAATAGACAAACTATAAACCAAGGATTGTGTTAAAAGATAACAAATGAACTAATATAACCTTGAATACTTGAATTACTTGACATAAATCCTTGAAATACTCGAATTGCTTGACATGTAATGCTTGATTCTTGACATGAAACTCTTGAAATGATAATTCCCTATGCTTGGGCCTTGTATTGCATGATTTGCTACTTGGAATGGATTATGGTCTCATTGGAGCTAATGTCTACTTGATTGGTTTACTTGAATTACTTGACATGTATTCTTGAAATGACAAACATGTAAACTTGAACTATTGGTTACTTGACTTGTATGCTTGAACTTATTGCCACATGATTATTACTTGAAATAGATCTTGATCTTACTTGAATTCATGAGTATTATTGTAAAATTGTCTTGAATGAAAAGCTTGAAATGCATTATGGTTATACTTGACTTGATAAAAATGTGTATTGCATGAGTGTTACTGCCATGTACACCTTGTACATGAAAATATGGACTGTTTTATGTGATTAACATGTAAAACTTGAGTGTTGCTGCCATGTAATGAAAATATGGATTGTTTTATGTGATTAACATGTAAAACTTGAGTGTTGCTACCATATACACCTTGTACATGAAAATATGGATTGTTTTATGTGATTAACGTGTAAAACTTGAGTATTGATGCCATATATACCTTGTACATGAAAATATGAGCTGTCTTGAAATGTTAAAATGTATAAGAATACTATATGGATAGTTTTGTTAATGTGTGATCAAATTATGAGCTGTCTTGAAATGTTAAAATGTATAAACATGTAAAATGGATAGATTTGAATAAATTAGAAGTCATCATGGACTGTTTTGCTGCCATGTATTGCTTATCTGTGATTAAAATGGATTGTTTAAGTATGCTAATGGAACATACATACCTTACTGCCATGCTAGGTGACAATAGGTGTAAAATGAGGTTGTTTTACATGTGTGAGTGTAAGATTGTAAATGCTGCCATGTTAGGTGACAATAAGTGTAAAATGGGACTGTTTTACATGTGTGAAGAAAATATGAATTTTGTTCTTACTTGAATGAATGGGTATTACTTGTAAACATATCTTGAATGACAAGCTTGAAAAGAAAAGTGATGATACTTGACTTGAGATGTATATATATTGCCTGAATATGTATTTGACTTGAATTTAATTGTGTACATGTTATATGACATAAGTGTTGCTACCATGTATACTTTGTACATGAAGATATGGATTGAATTGGTTAGATTACATGATACATGGACTGTTTTGGCATTGGGAATTATGTGTACTTGTTACTTGAGATAAGGGCTCGAAATGTTAATGTGCATACTGGAACTGTCTTGTATAAGAATGCTACTTGATAACATGTTACTTGATAATTGCTTGTTATGCTTGAATGCTACTCAAATGACTTGACAAATTGGTTACTTAACATTTGCTTGCCTTGATATTTGATTGCCATAAGTATGATGATACATGAGTTCATGATTTTTGCTTGACTTGGAATGCTATAAACCTTAATAGTGCTACTTGTTTAGTGGAGACATGACATAATAATTGGTTAGAACTAGTACTAACTCAGTAAGTACATGTCGTACTTATCACTCTCGTTTCCTCTCTTCCCAAATCATAGGTTAGGTGCTTTAAGGTGAATTACTTGATCCAGAAGTAATATTTCTCGAGCTTGAAGTAAGGCACAAGCAAAAGCACAAGTATGAATCCATACTTGTTTGTAATTTCTCCTAGTTGGCGGCACCTAGATTTGTATATAGTTTGATATTTCTCCTAGTTGGTGGCACCTAGATTTGTAATTTCTTCTAGTTTGATATTTTGAATGCTTGTATATGATTACGAATTTGACCTATAATGTGCGAAGGCTTGATTGCTTAAATTTGAAGTATGTAATGACCTAATTTTCTTGTGAATGGAATAGTAAGCTGCGCATATAGGAACTTTGAGATTAAGCAAACACTTTCTAGCCATTGTATACTATTCAAATGTCACATGTTCATGGGTAGGTAGTAGTTAACTTTGAATGAAAATTTGGAAGTAACCAATCAAAGTAAAGACCTATAATGAATAAGGAACTTACTTATGCTTGTATGATTAAATATGGGGTCTAGGTGGTAACTTATCATGAATGATAAACATGTTATGCTTTGCTTGAGATTAGATTGAATGTATATACATAAAGGCATGACTAGTTAAACCTACATGAAACATCTACATGACTTGAACGTAATGATATTGGGTACAAAAGAACATGTTCTTATCTAAGTATGATATGTTAATGCTATGCATGGTCACTTGTGTAAATAGTAGACATCTTTAAATGTAGAATTGCAAATGTATAACCAAGTTGGTAATCTAGGGTGAATAAAATACATATGCTTGTTGTACGATAATATACGAATGTTTAAATGCCTTGTTGGTCACTTAACTCATCTAATAGGGATGAGTTATTGAAAAGTTTTAAATTATTCGTGTTTCCAGTGTTCCCCGTAATGCTCCTCATCCGATTTACTTCTAAACCAGGTAGGGGGTGTTACAATAATAATATTGCATTGATCACTGTATCGAACATCGGTAACGTACTCTAACCCAGTTCCCTATCAGGTTAGGAAGGGGGTGTTACATTTGTGGTATCAGAGCTAGAGTTTAGTTAATTCTAGGACTAAATCAAAGTCTATTGTATTGTCATCGCATTGTATATGCCACATAGGAGTTATTTATTGTGTACATTGTGACTTGTTGACTAACTCGATCTCTTTTCTTTATACCATAGAATATGTCTGAATCTAATGATGCCCGCATAAATGAGCACGTCATCGGCTCCTTCACTCATGGCGAGGAGATAAGGAGGGAGACCTTCTAAACTCACAGAACCTTCTTGCACAGAATATTGAGCTGGAGGTACAGACTACTAAAGCTGAATGTTATCGAAACATGGCGGACATGTTCAAACAATTTATGACTTCAATGATAGCTGGGCAGACTGCATAACCATTTACGGCTACTATCCATAACACTCGGGCCCCTATTAATAAACTAACTCAACATTGAGCCTACACTTTCACTGGTCGAAATGATGACAATCTTGAGATTGATGAATACTGGTTGGATAGCACGCTGAGAATTTTGATTAAACAACTGCAGTGTTCGGATGAGCACAAGCTAGAATATGCCCTCGCGATGCTTGCAGACAAGACATTTTACTGGTGAGAGACTACTATTCTCACAGTTCTTGAAGAAGAGGTGACATGGGAGTTTTTTCTTTGAGAATTTTGAAAAAATACATTAGCGAGTTTTACCTCACAGAAAGACATAGCATCTTCCTCCATCTCAAACAATGTATACAACTAGTTGAGCAGTATATCCATGATTTCTACAAGTATTGCAAATGTGCATAAAAATATATCAAGAAGAAGAAAAAAAGTGCAAAATGTTTATTGATGGGCTCAATGACGAGCTACGACCTATGTTTACAGCATGGGGCATCACCGATTTCCAGGATCTTGTAAATATACTCAAAGCAACAGAAGCAACTCAGAAAGCCTAAAGGACCGATGGATCAAGCAAATCAGATAAAAGATTCTGAGATAACTCTCATCCTCCTAATCCATGTAATAAAATGAAGTATTATAGCCCTAAATAGAATGTGTATTCATAGATTTCCCATTTAGGGAACATTGCGAAGCCACCGTCTATGAATCAATCTTTTGCTAAAGTGGCCTCAGGGAATAGTATCGGGGACTTAGACCAAGACTCACAGCATCCTATCTGCAATTATTATCATAACAGGCATCTAGCAGGCAGTGCCATAGGCAATCTAGAGCTTGTTTCTATTGTGGCGAGCAGGACCATTTTATCAAAGATTGTCCTCTCAATGCCACCAAGTCTAGTGCTACACCAGCTAACACTCTATCCCCTACTCAATCTTTTTGAGGCAAAAGGTCAAGGCAAGGATAATCCAGAACTGTAGGGAAACCTAGTGGCTCAGCAAAAACATCAAACAGACACAAATCAAAGGCCTCTGTCCAGATGTATCATGTGAGAAGCATGGAGGAGGAGGACGATCCTGATATCATTGTAGGTACTATTGAATTGTATTGACATTGCATATATGCATTGATTAATCCTGGCTCCATGCACTATTTTGTAAGTGTTGTGCTAGTTAAACAATATAGGTTATCCTGAGTCTATAGTAACTAGAATCATCGTAACCAATCCATTGGGTGATTGCATCGTCATAAACCTTGTATGCAAGAATTATCCCTTAATGATTCAAGGGATTTCATTTCCAGCCAATCTATTAGCACTTTCGATTCACGAGTTTGGTGTTATACTAAGATTGGATTGGCTCAGTAAACATCAAGCTTGGATGTATTATGGTAAGAAAAAGTTGTACCTCTGAGGCCTAGGTAAGGAGAGCACTACCCTTATGAATTCAAGAAATCCTTCATTGTATGCTTTGGCGTTGGAAGCTATGAATAAGCCTCAATTGCAAGACATTAACACCGTGTGTAAATTCCCTGATGTCTTTTTTGATAAATTTTTGGGCTTACCTCTAACATGTAATGTAGTATTTAGCATCAAAGTGCAACCTGGAATAGCCCAAGTATCCATTGCACCCTACTGTATAGTAGCAATTGAGCTTAAGGAGCTGAAAGCTCAAATTCAAAAATTGCTTGACAAAGGCTTTATACGACTGAGTTCTTCACCATGGGGAGCTCAGGTCTTTTTCAAAAAGAAAAAAGATGGGTCCATGAGGCTATGCATCGATTACCAATAGTTGAACAAAGTAACCATTAAGAATAAGTACCCATTACCCAAAATTGATGACATATTCGATCAACTTAAGGATGCCTCTGTTGGAGTATGCCCAAAGACCAATCATGAGATGGTTGTAAAAGACATACTTATTTTATCATGTTAATATAAAGCCATTATTATTTTTCAGTCTTATTTTGTGCATTTATAAATAAACTGAATTATAATAAAGTCCTTAGAATAATATAGTTATTCTTGAATGTTCTTAGTCGAGTATTGTTGTGGGCATGGACAACAATAATATATTAAGACTAATATGTAGTTGATTGATGACAAAGTGTTGTTATTGACATGAAGATGTCAAAATCAATACATAAGTATGTATTAGAGAACAACATATTAGACTGACTCGCTATGAGCATGTTTCTTGGATTATTATATGACAGTCACAACATTGCTCATAGTGATAAATACATGTATAATCCTCAGACTTGAGATCATCATTATTTCAACATCGTGAGTGACATATTTTGATGTGGTCAAACGTGTGTCGTAATTGACTACACTATAAAAACAAATATTGGATATGTGATAATCTATGTAGCGGAATATGGTTGATCAAGATAGGATTTGTCCCTCATACATAATAGGAGTAATATCATATGCCCCTTGATTGAGTGAGACTAGAAAATGCATGGCCATGCTCGAATAAATTGATATGAAATATCATAGTTATTCGTTTATAATAGTCTACTCAAGATATCAAGAAATATTAGATGGACTATACAAGTGTGACTATTCCATGACTTGTGTCCGATCTAGATATGAGGACAAAAGGATGCAATACATGAAAAGAGTTAATCACGGAAAAAAGGTTATGTCGAATTACGACTTCCTGTATCTTAGGTAGCAATGATGCATTTCTAGATGCCACTCATTGCTTGTAATATTAGAATTATTCTAGATATTACTGCTAACGTTACATGAACTTACAAGGGTCACACCCTATGATTGAAACGAACAAATATCGACTAGATAGCATGTGTACAAACTTGTTGTACAAGTAATAAGTAAAAAAGTGAAATTATTATAATTACTGTAATTATAGATAATCTTGTTTATATATTTTAATACTAGATAATTATTGTAATTATCAAATACTATTAAAAATATATATCTCTAATTAAACCTAACTAAAGTAGAATTAGATTCTACATATTTAATTATATTCGGTTAAATATATTGTATATTTAATGAATTCGAATTAAATTATAATTAGGTTTTTGAATGATATATAAAGGCATAAGGTCTAGCAACCGAGATATGTTTGTCGCAACCTTTTTAAGGGTCTCGACGTTTTTTTAAATAAAGTCAAAAACAACATAGGCAAAATTATGGAATAAGTTTGTTAAAACTTCTTTAATGCCCACACCACACAATACCACCGTTGATACACCTCGTTTTTTACTCATACATTCTATCTTGCATAATCGCATCATTAACATTGGAAAAATTATTTGTGATGAGATTTTTGTATGTAGCACAAAAGACAAGGATTCTCTTTTCTTCCCTTGCTTAATTCCCAATCTCTGCAAGGAGATGCATGTCCCAAGTGAGTCCACTGATGAAAAGGCCCTACCAAAGTCCGGTTGGAATCGAGCACAAATCTAAAAGCTAATGAGAGAGGCACTAGTAAAATCCCCAACGCCAGCAACTTCTACCGCCTCGGTAACTCCTAATGCCCAAGCAACTGATGCCCGGGCAACTTGGCCAGCAACCCTATGACAGCTTAAAGAACTCTTACAACCATCGGTGAACCACCTTAGGCAAATTGAAGACCGGCAACTAATGTTCATGCAGTACATGAAGGATCATAACAATGCCATCACCTAAGTCATCCTGGAAAAGTACATGGACAGCCGTGTGTCGTTCCCCATATTTCCCACCTGAATCCTTGCTACGACAACCAATAAAGCAGTTGCCACGGCAATCGCAACAGATGATGCTGCGGCAACCTACACTACGTATGCCCCAGTAGTTGCCACGACAACCAACACTGAAGATGCCGCGACAACCAAAGCTAAAGACGCCCCAGCAACCACTGCAAAAGCCAAAGGCAAAGCACCTATGCCCGAATCAACTCGTACTGAATCATTATCCAATTTTTCAGATTCGGATGAGTCATCCATTGCACCAACAAAGACCGCACCAATCGAATCCTCCAAGCCCAAGTGAAAGGCCAATGTAATTGATGATGAGGACGATGAGGACACCCCCGTACGAGGATCGATTCCACCATCGGCAACAAGAAAGCAACCACCGCGTTCAAGAAAAAGAATCAAGACACAGGCCAAAAGGAAATTAATCATCAACGACGATGAACTCTCAGAGTAAGTCCTCATTTCTATTTTACTTTTTCTTTATTGTTATTGTTATTTTTGTTTTTATTTTTATTTTTCTTTTTTGTATGCATTGTAGACAATGCCTTACCCGAGTTTGGGGGGATTGTTATTAGTTAGTTATCATGGTTAGTTGCATTCATCTTAAGTATTGCATTTAGGATACAAAAATTGCTTGCCATGCCTTTAGTTGGAACAAGAATTGCCTAGATTTGATGAATATCTGATGATGACTTTGCCAATGTACTTAATTGATAGAACTTTTTATTCTAGGATAACCGTGGAAACATTTAGAATCTTACTATGATGCTAAACTTAATGAAACACTGTTGTGGCTTGATTGATTTAAGGAATTCTAGCGAACTTAGGTTGATAGTTAAAAAATTAGAGGATTAGAATAAAAATTGGATGAATGCTAGAGGTGCTTGAAATTGACTCTAGTATGTGCTAAAAATTGATCGCTAGAGGTGCCCAAAACCGGCTCTAGTCGAATAAATTAATTAACTTAAGAAAACTAAAAACAAAACACTAGAGGTGCCCTAAACCGGCTCTAGTTAAAACATGTTAAAAGAACCCAAGGAAGTAATTTGAAAACCTCTTGTTTGCATAGAATCTGAAAAATCAACTTGCACACAACTTCGCACACATTACAAGCGTTATAGTTTGATACCGAGTAATTCATAAGTTGTCCGAAAAATGAAAAGTTGATCATACTTTGTGCCATAGTTCTGAGGATTGAAATCAAGTTCAAAGCTAAGTTTATGAAAATTGAAGTTTTGGCGGGTAATTATTAGTTTGCATTGCTTGAGGACAAGCAATAGTTTGAGTTTGTGGGTGTGTTAAGTGTCTAAAAGTACTATTTTGTTCACCCTTTTTGTTCATATTATTGCTAGACTTAGGGTCATATTAGTTGCATTATAGCCATTCATGAATGTTTGCATGGTTTCCTTGGTGGTTAAGCTTGATTTCATATTTTGCTTAATTTTGTGGAAAAAGGGTGCTGTCGATACTTGTTTTTGCGTGTGTGCAGAATTACTTGCCTAAACAAGGCTGGAACCAATTGCCAGGGTACGTAGTTGCCAGGGCAATGCATGAAGAAGATGCCGAGCTAGTTGCCAGGGAAATTGTCGATAAGGGATAAGATGATATGATAGTCAAAATTGAAGACTAGATAAGCCCAAGATGACGTGGAGCAAAGTTAATTCCCAAAGGAGTTTGATTTCCATGAAGAGGTCAAAGAGAAATTAAATCCCAAAAAGATAAGAGAAGATCTAGAAGGAATTTAAATATAATAAAGAATTATATTCTTTTAAAGTATTTAATTTCAACTTAACTTCATCCTCAAGATAGACTTTGACCTAGCCATCTCCTATTTAAAGGAGACCAAGCCGTCAAACTCAAGGAGAGAGCAAAGGGGAGAGATTTCGGCAAGGGCTTTCAACCATTCTTCATCTTTTTCTTTCTTGTTCGATTAGGTTTATGTTAGGGATTCTTTGTTTTGTTTTTCTTTGGAACCTATCCATGAACTAAATCTATTTGGCTAAGGTTATTGTGTTTTGCGGTTGTGAGAAACAATTGGATTTTGTTTAGGTAATAAGAGTTTGCACTTTCAATTCAAGGTTTACTCATTCTTGGTTTTTATTCTTGTTTGCGAGTGAATTGGGAGAGGATCTCGTAACTTCATCTATTTATCTAATATCGGGAGAGTTAGATTCAAGAAACGAATGAGTATTGTCTTTATTCAATCTATTGATGGTGAAGATTAATTCGGCTTAGGAATAAGTTAAGGATTTCAACGGGTAAGAGGAGCGCAAGATTGGTTGTTGTTCACCCTTGATTCACGCAGGGATGTATTATCAAGGAATGCACAATTAGCTAGAGTTTCAACTTAGGTATAAGAAGAAACCATTGAAGAATGCTCTGTCGAACCTTGAAGTTGCTGCCCAGCTGCCCAAACAAGTTGCCCAGGTAACCGTCGATTAGTTACCAAGGCAACCCCGCTGCGCAAGTTACCACGGCAACTGAGTTGCCCTTGCACTCTTTTACCAAGACGATCCAATTGGCTATCACACCTCAACTCACGATAACCTGACCTATTCTCTCTTATTTGATTACAACTTCTTTTACTTTATTGCTTTCTAGTTTAGTTGTTAGTTAAAACTCCTACAATCTTCTACTTGTGTTCTTTTACTTTACAGTGCAAGAGATTGAATTCTTGAAGTGGCACCAATCCCTGTGGAGACGATATCTTTTATACTATAACTTGCGGTGTGTACACTTGCACAATTGCGAAGCACTTATTACGCGCAACAACGTAAAATAGAATTAAACTTATAAATAGACAATTAAGTTAAGCTTTACTTAAATTCACAAATTTTGACATTAAAACAAGATGTAACCAACTTGTTCTTTGACTCTCTTTTTTGTTAAAAACAAAAATTTCCCCAGCGGAGTCGCTAAGCTGTCACAACCTTTTTGAGGGTCTCGACGTTCTTTTTAAAATAAAGTCAAAAACAACGGAGCCGCCACCAATCTTTTTTTGGAATGTGTGACTGGATCACCTAAAAATGTGTTATTTTAATAAAATTATTTTATTTTATTAAAACAACAATTTTGGTCTGCGAAAACACAAAAACGGGTTCAGGAGTCGGTTACGCGTGAGGAAGGGTTAGCACCCCCACGACGCCCAAAAATTGGTACCTTGCTGGTTACAAAAGGTTTTAAAGTCGGTTTTTTGCGAATCGATGTAAAGCTTAAATTATTGTTCGTTCATAAGTTTAGTTTTACTTTAACAGCCTTACTATCCGAAAATGAACTCCAATCACCACCAACACCTCTGGCTCTAACCCGTCATTTCCACTTAGTAAGACACCACATTACTTTAATTTGACCTTTTTAACACAAATAAAAGAAGCTTGATTTGTTAAAGATTTTTATTTATTCTAAGCTAAAATTTATAAATCCTAAAAAGGTCTAAGTGTTTTTCCTATTTGAGGGTTTAAATTTTATTAAGCATGTTTTATTTTTTTGTGAAGAAAGTTTTATTACAAAGAAGTCTCTATTTAAGGCTTGAAGAACCTATTCCTAAGGCCAACTTAATACTAAGCAAACGGAAGCGAAACAAGAAAAGAAAAAAAAAGACAATTTAACTCGAAGTTTTTAATGGGCTTGGTTCAGTTTTATTTTATTCAGAAAAGACTTTTATTATTTTAAAACCCCTTTTTTATTTTTGAGTTTATTCGAAAAGAGATTTTTTATTTGCTTTTATTCTTTTTTATATTCGAGAAGTTTTTTATAATTTGAAAAAGTTTTTATTCTTTTTTTTGTTTTTAAGCTTTTTTATTTGAAATGTTATTTTCTTTTTATGTTCTATAGCTTTTTATTCAAAATGTTATTTCCTTTTTGTGTTTTAAAGTTTTTTATTTTTTTGTGTTTAAATATTTCGCTACTTTTCTTTTTAAGCTTTTTGACAATTTTGGAAAAGAATTTTATTTTAGAAGGGGTGTTTATTATCTTGTGTTTTCAAAAAAATGGTTAGTTTATTTTTTTAAAAAAAAACTTTGATGTTTTTATATTTTTAAAAAAAGGAATTTATTTTAATTTTTTTAAAGGTAAAGGCCTTACTTTTAAATTTAAAGAAATACTCCCTAAAAAGGGTTTATTTTGCTTTCTTGTATATTTTATATTTTAAAAAAATTCTCTTTTATTTAAAAAAGGACCAAATTTGGAAGAAACAAAATGGGGTTGTGGTAATTAAGTGACCGTTTTATGATGATTTTAAAATTTATTTTCGGATCGAAAGAAATATAAAAAATGTGGTTTTAATGAAGGGAATTGTCCCAATATCTTTTAGGTATAAAACCCTTTTTTATTCACAAACACAATTTTCTCATCTTTTAAAGTTAAGTGGATCAAACACCCTCGCTATAAAAAAAACACATGTTCTTAACAAGAACCAAAGGAAGAACAATGGGGTGGAACCACTGTGTCGGCCGTCATTCGCCGGCGCCGGTCGCCGCTTGTCGGCGTTGGTTCCTTTATATTATATATTTTTTCGAACCAAAACAATCACATAAACACTAAACAATAGAATATTAACCAAAAAACGAGCTCAAAACCTCCAAACCAACATCAATTGCATCCTAAAAATGGTTTGGAGGTTTTAATCTCGTTTTTTGGTTAATATTCTATTGTTTAGTGTTTATGTGGTTATTTTGGTTCAAAAAAATATAATATAAAGGAACCACCGCCGACAAGCGGCGGTCGGCGCCGACAAATGGCGGCCGTCACGGTAGTTCCACCCCATTGTTCTTCCTTTGGTTCTTGTTAAGAACATGTGTTTTTTTTATAGAGAGGGTGTTTGATCCACTTAACTTTTAAAAGATGAGAAATTTGTGTTTGTGAATAAAAAGGGTTTTATACCTAAAAGATATTTGGACAATTCTCTTCATTAAAACCACATTTTTTATACTTCTTTTGATCCGAAAATAAATTTTAAAATCATCATAAAACGGTCACTTAATTACCACAACCCTATTTTGTTTCTTCCAATTTTGGTCCTTTTTTAAATAAAAGAGATTTTTTAAAATATAAAAAAGAAAGCAAAATAAACCCTTTTAGGGAGTATTTCTTTAAACTAAAAGGTAAGGCTTTTCCTTTAAAAAATTAAAATAAAATCCTTTTTTAAAAAATTATAAAAACAACAAAGTTTTTTTAAAAAAAATAAACTAACCATTTTTTTGAAAACACAAGATAATAAACACCCCTTCTAAAATAAAATTCTTTTCCAAAATTGTCAAAAAGCTTAAAAAGAAAAGTAGCGAAATATTTAAACACAAAAAAAAAAAAATCTTTAAAACACAAAAAGGAAATAACATTTTGAATAAAAAAGCTATAAAACATAAAAAGAAAATAACATTTCAAATAAAAAAGCTTAAAAACAAAAACAAAGAATAAAAACCTTTTCAAATTATAAAAAAACTTCTCGAATATATAAAAGAATAAAAGCAAACAAAAAATATCTTTCCAAATAAACTCAAAAATAAAAAAGGGTTTTTAAATAATAAAAGTCTTTCTGAATAAAATAAAACTGAACCAAGCCCATTAAAAACTTCGAGTTAAATTGTCTTTTTTTTTCTTTTCTTGTTTCGCTTTCGTTTGCTTAGTATTAAGTTGGCCTTAGGAATAGGTTCTTCAAGCCTTAGATAGAGACTTCTTTGTAATAAAACTTTCTTCACAAAAAAATAAAACATGCTTAATAAAATTTAAACCCTCAAATAGGAAAAACACTTAGACCTTTTTAGGATTTATAAATTTTAGTTTAGAGTAAATAAAAATCTTTAACAAATCAAGTTTCTTTTATTTGTGTTAAAAAGGTGAAATTAAAGTAATGCGGTGTCTTACTAAGCGAAAATGACGGGTTAGAGCCAGAGGTGTTGGCGGTGATTGGAGTTCATTTTTGGATAGTAAGGCTGTTAATGTAAAACTAAACTTATGAACGGACACTAATTTAAGCTTTACATCGATTCGTAAAAAACTGACTTTAAAAACTTTTGTAACCAACAAGGTACCAATTTTTGGGCGTCGTGGGGGTGCTAACCCTTCCTCACGCGTAATCGACTCCCGAACCCATTTTTTTGTTTTCGCAGACCAAAATTGTTGTTTTAATAAAATAAAATAATTTTATTAAAACAACCCATTTTTAGGTGATCCAGTCACACATTCCAAAAAAAGATTGGTGGCGGCTCCGTTGTTTTTGACTTTATTTTTAAAAAAATGTCGAGACCCTCAAAAAGGTTGCGACAGCTTGGCGACTCCGCTGTGGATATTATTGTTTTTAACAAAAAAGAGAGTCAAGCCACAAGTCGATTACATCTTGTTTTAATGTCAGAATTTGTGAATTTAAGCAAAGCTTAACTTAATTGTCCGTTTATAAGTTTAATTCTATTTTACGTTGTTGCGCGTAATAAGTGCTTCGCAATTGTGCAAGTGTACACATCGCAAGTTATAGTATAAAAGATATCGTCTCCACAAGGATTGGTGCCACTTCAAGAATTCAATCTCTTGCACTGTAAAAGTAAAATAACACAAGTAGAAGATTGTAGGAGTTTTAACTAACAAGTAAACTAGAAAGCAATAAAGTAAAAGAAGATGTAATCAAATGAGAGAGAATAGGCCAGGTTATCGTGAGTTGAGGTGTGATAGCCAATTGGATCGTCTTGGTAAAAGAGTGCAAGGGCAACTCAGTTGCCGTGGCAACTTGCGTAGCGGGGTTGCCTTGGCAAATAATCGACGGTTGCCTGGGCAACTTGTTTGGGCAGTTGGGAAGCAACTTCAAGGTTCGGCAGAGCATTCTTCAATGGTTTCTTCTTATCCCTAAGTCAAAATTGTAGCTAATTGTGCATGCCTTGATAATACATCCCTGCGTGAATCAAGGGTGAACAACAACCGATCTTGCGCTCCTCTTATCCGTTGAAATCCTTAGCTTATTCCTAAGCCGAATTAATCTTCACCACCAATAGATTGAATAAAGACCATACTCTTTCTTTTCTTGAATCTAACTCTCCCGATATTAGATAAATAGATGAAGTTACGAGATCCTCTCCCAATTCACTCGCAAACAAGAATAAAAGCCAAGAATGAGTAAACCTTGAATTGAAAGTGCAAACTCTTATTACCTAAACAAAATCCAATTGTTTCTCACAACCACAAAACACAATAACCTTAGCCAAATAGATTTAGTTCATGGCTAGGTTCCAAAGAAAAACAAAACAAAAAATCCCTAACATAAACCTAATCGAACAAGAAATAAAAAGATGAAGAATGGTTGAAAGCCCTTGCCAAAATCTCTCCCCTTTGCTCTCTCCTTGAGTTTGACGGCTTGGTCTCTTTTAAATAGGAGATGGCTAGGTCAAAGTCCTTCTTAAGGAGAAAGTTAAGTTGGGATTAAATACTTTAAAAGAATATAATTCTTTATTATATTTAAATTCCTTCTAGATCTTCTCCTATCTTTTTGGGATTTAATTTCTCTTTGACCTCTTCATGGAAATCAAACTCCTTTGAGATTTAACTTTGCTCCACGTCATCTTGGGCTTATCTAGTCATCAATTTCGACTGCCATATCATCTTATCCCTTATCGACAATTACCCTGGCAACTAGCTCGGCATCTCCTTCATGCATTGCCCTGGCAACTACATCGGCATCACCTTCATACACCACCCTGGAAACTAGTTCTAGCCTTGTTTAGGCAAATGATTCTGCACACATACAAAAATAACTATCGCCAACACCCTTTTTCCACAAAATTAAGCAAAATATGAAATCAAGCTTAACCACCAAGGAAACAATGCAAACATGCATGAATGGCTATAATGCAACTAATATGAGCCTAAGTCTAGCAATAATGTGAACAAAAATGGTGAATAAAATAGTACTTTTAGACACTTAACACACCCCCAAACTCAAACTATTGCTTGTCCTCAAGCAATGCAAACTAATAATTACCCGCCAAGACTTCAATTTTCACAAACTTAGCTTTGAACTTGATTTCAATCCTTAGAACTGTGGCACAAAGTATGATCGACATTTCATTTTTTGGACAACTTATGAATTACTCGGAATCAAACTACAATGCTTGTGAGTGTGTGCGAAGTTGTGTGCAAGTTGATTTTTCGGATTCTATGCAAACAAGATGTTTTCAAATTACTTCATTGGGTTCTTTTAACATGTTTTAACTAGAGCCAGTTTCAGGCACCTCTAGTGTTTTGTTTTTAGTTTTCTTAAGTTAATTAATTTATTCGATTAGAGTCGATTTCGGGCACCTCTAGCGATTAATTTTTAGCACGTACTAGAGCCAATTTCAGGAACCTCTAGCATGCATCCAATTTTTATTCTAATCCTCTAATTTTTAACTATCAACCTAAGTTCGTAGAATTCCTTAAATCAATCAAGCCACAACAATGTTTCATCAAGTTTAGTATCATAGTAAGATTCTAAGTGATTTCACGGTTATCCTAGAATAGAAAGTTCTATTAATTAAGTACATTGGCAAAGTCATCATCAAATATTCATCAAATCTAGGCAATTATTGTTCCAACTAAAGGCATGGCAAGCGATTTATGTATCCTAAATGCAATACTTAAGATGAATACAACTAAACATGGTAACTAACTAATAACAATCCCCCCAAACTTGGGTGAGGCATTGTCCTCAATGCATGCAACAAAGAAAAATAAAAATGACAATAACAATAAAGAAAAGTAAAATGCAAATGAGGACTTACTCTGAGAGTTCTTCGTCGTGGATGATTAGTTTCCTTTTAGCCTGTGTCTTGATTCTTTTGCTTGAACGCGGTGGTTGCTTTCTTGTTGCTGATGGTGGAATCAATCCTCATACGGGGGTGTCCTCATCGTCCTTATCATCAATGTCATTGACTTTTTGCTTGGGCTTGGAGGATTCGATTGGTGCGGTCTTTTTTGGTGCAATTGAGTACTCGTCCGAATCTAAAAAATTGGATAATGATTCAGTAGGAGTTGATTCGGGCATAGGTGCTTTACCTTTGTCTTTTGCAGTGGTTGTTGTGGCATCTGCAGTGTTGGTTGTCGTGCCAACTGCTGGGGCATGCACAGTGTAGGTTGTCACAGTATCATCTGTTGTGATTATCGTGGAAACTGCTTCATTGGTTGCCGTAGAAAGGATTTCGACAAGAAATATGGGGAATGACACACGACTGTCCAGGTACTTTTCTAGGATGACTTGGGTGATGGCATTGTTGTGATCCTTCATGTACCGCATGAACATTAGTTGTCGTTCTTCAATTTGCCTAAGGTGGTTCGCCAACGGTTGTAAGAGTACTTCAAGTTATCCTGGGGTTGCTAGCCGAGTTGCCCAGGCATAAGTTGCTTGGGCATTAGGAGTTGCTGCGACAATTGAAGGCATTGGGGATTTTACCGGTGCCTCTCCCATTAGCTTTCGGATTTGTGCTCGATTCCAACCGGACTTTGGTAGGGCCTTTTCATCAGTGGACTCATTTGGGTATGCATCTCTTTGCAGAGATTGGAAATTAAGCAAGGGGAGAAAAGAGAACCCTTGACTTTTGTGCTACATACAAAAATCTCATCACAAATAATTTTCCAAAGTTAATAATGCGATTATGCAAGATAGAATGTATGAGTAAAAGACGAGGTGTATCAACGGTGGTATTGTGTGTTGTGGGCATTAAAGAAGTAATACTTAGCATCATGGCAGACCCGCTTCTTCCCTTGGTGAGCAAGCCCATAAGGTAAAATACCACAAACAAGGAAATTAACTAAATCCGCGTACCAGGGTATTGCCGTGGCATGGCCTGCCGTGGTGACTGCTCCTAAGATTGCTGAGGCGTGTGCGTCTAGAGTTGTCGAGGCATACGCGTCCATGGTTACCGAGGCGTGCTTATTAGTGGTTTCCACAGCGTGCGTATTAGTGGTTGCCGAGTAGTACGCGTCTGAAGTTGCCTAGGTATACGCGTCAAGAGTTGTTGAAGTGTCGAGGGTTGCCGAGGTATGCGCATCCATGGTTGCCGAGGCGTGCGTATTAGTGGTTGCCGCAGCGTGTGTATCAGTGGTTGCCGAGGCGTTCGCGTCTGAAGTTGCCGAGGCGTGCGCGTCAAGAGTTGCTGAAGCATCGAGGGTTGCTGAGGCATGCGCATCCATGGTTGCCGAGGCGTGCGCATCCATGGTTTTCAAGGCAACTAAATATTGCTCATCCGGGAATGCATCGTATATCTCTAAATTTGCGTCCTCCTCCCTATTGCATTCTAAACGTGATAAGTGATCGGCCACTTGATTTTTTGTTTCTTTCCTGTCCTTAATTTCAATATCAAATTCTTGTAAAAGCAATATCCAACGAATCAAACGAGGTTTGGCATCCTTTTTAGAAAATAGATACTTAATTGTCGAATGGTCCGTATTAACAATTACCTTTATACCAGTCAAATAGGATCAGAACTTGTCAAATGCGAAAACTACAACTAGTAACTCATTCTCCATTGTTGTGTAATTCACTTGAGCACTATTAAGAGTTTTACTAGCGTAGTATATCACATGAAAGGTCATACCTGTGCGTTGGCCTAGGAATGCTCCTACCGCAAAATCACTTGCATCATACATGAGCTCAAAAGGTAGCGTCCAATCTGGTATAACAACAATGGGTGCTGAGGCAAGCTTTTCTTTTAGGGTTTCGAATGCTTGGGCGCAAGAATCATCAAAATTGAAGACTTTATCCTGTTCAAGCAAATTGCACAAGGGTTTAGTAATTTTAGAAAAATTATGAATGAACCTCCTGTAAAAACCTGCATGTCCAAGAAAGCTTCGAATTCCTTTAACCAAACTTGGTGGGGGTAATCTCTCGATCACGTCCACCTTGGCTTTGTCTACCTCAATTCCCTTGGATGAAATCTTGTGGCCGAGCACTATTCCTTCATCTACCATAAAATGGCACTTCTCCCAATTAAGGACTAAATCAGTTTCTTCACATCTTGCCAACACCTTCTTTAAATTGCTGAGGAAACTGTCGAAGTCATTACCAAAAATGGAAAAATCATCCATGAAGATCTCAAGGAAGTCTTCGACCATGTCTGAAAATAGTGCCATCATGCATTTTTAGAAGGTTGTCAGGGCGTTACACAATCTGAACGACATCCTTCGGAAAGCATAAGTACCGTATGGGCATGTGATGGTTGTCTTTTCTTGATCGTATGGTTCTATGGCAATTTGATTGTAATCTGAATAACCATCAAGAAAACAATAAAAAGTTTGACCTACAAGACGGTCAAGCATTTGATCAATAAAGGGTAATGGGAAGTGATATTTCCTAGTGGCTTTGTTTAGCTTTCGATAATCCATACAAACCCTCCAACCAGTCACAGTCCTGTTTGGAATGAGTTCATTTTTTTCATTACTTACCACCGTTATACCTTCATTTTTAGGTACACGTTGTACCGAACATACCCATATACTATCAGAAATAGGGTATATAATGCCGGCGTCAAGCCACTTAATGATTTCTTTCATTACAACCCCTTTCATGGCATGATTCAGTCTCCTCTAGGCCTCAATCGAAGGTTTGTGATCATCTTCCAACAAAATCTTATGCATGCACACTGTCGGGATAATTTCTTTCAAGTCGGCAATTGTCCACCCTATTGCCTTCTTATGTAGCATCAACATTTTGATCAGCTTCTTTTCCTGCTCAGGCTGTAACTTAGAGGAAATAATTACAAGCAATGTATTATCGATTCCCAAGTAAGCATATTTTAGTTTCCCTGGCAATTGTTTCAACTCAAGAATCGGTGGTTGTTCAATGAAGGGATTTTTGAGTTTACCTTCCTTACCTGAGTAATCCAGTGGTTCAAAGTATGTACCTGGTCGATTGACTAACCAATTTGCCTCTTCTTGTTGTTCCTCATCGATCGGTTCTTCATACTCCTCAGGTTCCTCTTGATCGGCAATGTAGTTGCCGAGGCAACTAAATTCCTCGTCGAAGTTAAACTCTACCGTGACATGAAGAAGTTGGCATTCTTCTGAATCATCGGCATGCCTTAAGGTTTGGAACACATTTAGTTTAACTTGCTGGTCATTCACCCTCATGGTGAGTTCTCCCTTTTCAACATCGATCAAGGTTCTCCCTATTGCTAGGAAGGGTCTCCCGAGAATGATAGGTGCATGTTCATCTGCTTCACAATCCAAAACAATAAAGTCAGGGGAAAAATAAATTTATCAACTTTTACCAGTATGTCTTCGATTTTTCCCTCTGGATGTACATAGGATCTGTTGGCTAGCTGTAGCATAACTGTTGTAGGTCTTGCCTTCTCGATTCCTAGTTTCTGGAAAACGATTTAGGTATCAAGTTTATGCTGGCTCCAAGGTCACATAATGCTTTCCCGACATAGTGGTTTCCAATGGAACAAGGTATTGTGAAACTTTTGGGATTCTTTAACTTGGGTGGCATGCGATTGTGCAACATGGCCATGCATCCTTCTGTTGCGGCAACTGTTTCAAACTCTCCTAGCCTTGTTCTCTTGGACACAATGTCTTTAAGAAACTTGGCATAGCTTGGCATTTGTTCAATTGCTTCAACCAATGGAAAGATGATGTGGACTTACTTTAGGATATCAAGAAACTTCTTGAATTGATATTCTTGCTTTTTTCGCTTCAACCTTTGTGGGAATGGTGGTGGAAGTCGGATATCTTTGATCCTTTCATTGGTCTGGAACCTGATTGACGGCACTGCGAGGCAACTGGAGTTGCTGAGGCATTGTCATCTGGGGTTGCCATGGCATGCCTATCGTTGGTTGCCGAGGCATCCTTATCGCTGGTTACCGAGGCATGCTTATTGCTGGTTGCCAAGGTAATTCCTGGTTCAGCATCTGAGGCTTTGCCGCTGGGTTCGTCTTGATCTTTTTGTGGAGTATTGTTCGGTGAGCGAGCTTGAGCCTTTTTAAGTTGTTGGCCACTTCTACTGGTGATCGCCTTACATTGCTCATGGTCAGTTCCTCTTGCGACTTCAGTATCGCTAGGTAAACATCATTGCGGTCTAGTATTCAGGTTTTGAGCAAATTGTCTGACTTGATTTTCCAATGATTTGATTGCCGCCTCTTGGTTTTGCAATCTCATCTCGGTCCAGTTAATAAAAGCATCAGTTCTTTTTATGAAGTTACTATTCTCAGCCATATAAGATTCAGTTTTCAACATAAAAGCATTGAGAGAATTTTCCAAAGAACTAGATGTTGTCGGTTGTTGTTGTGACAACTATTGTCGTGGCATATTCTGCTGGAATCCCGATGCTTGTGCATTCTGATTGTTCTCATTTAGAGCATTGTCAGGATTACTCCATGAAAAATTCGGGTGCTTCTTCCAAGCTGGATTGTATGTATTGGACATAACATTGTTGTTCCGGTTGTAATTCCCCACATAGAAGTCGGATTCCGAATTTTGCATACATCCAGAAGAATCATGATTACCACCACATAACTCACAAAAGGAATCCATTACCTTGACCTTTTGTGTGTTGTTTGGTTTCTGCATGTTCTTGACCATCTTTTTTAAAGTGGCCAATTGTGCCGAAATTGAGTCTGATGATCCTAGTTCATGTATTGTGGTTTGGCATCTAACTCTTCCTCTTCTAGCAGAGGGGAATTGATAATCATTCTTGGAAAGCCTGTTTAGAATTTGCATTGCTTTCTCCGGTGACTTATCTAGGAGTATGCCATTTGCCGAGGCATCTAGCATCATCCTTGTTGGTGTATTCACAACGTTGTAAAACATTGTTACTTGTGTCCACACTGGGAAACCGTGTAGAGGGCATTTGTGTAGAAGTTCTCTATATCACTCGCAAGCCTCGTACATGGATTCATCATCTGCCTACCGAAAAGAAGTAATTTTGTTATGAAGCTTATCAGTCAAATTTGTAGGATTAAATCGAGCAAGGAAATCACGACAAAGATCGGTCCAAGATCCTATTGATCCGGCAGGAATACTATTCAACCATGCTTTTGCCCTATCCCTCAGTGAATAGGGGAATAATCTTAGTCGTAAAAGATCGGGGGTGACTCCTTGTATTTTGAATGAGTTTCTAATCTCAAGGAAAGATTTAAGATGTTGTCGTGCATCTTCAGTTACTGAGCCGCCAAATTGACCAATTGTGTTGTTCATATTAAACATGACCGGTTCCAATTCAAAGTGGTCGGGTTCAATTTCAGGTGTGACAACTCCTGGATTAAGTCCTTCAAGATCTTCTTCAATATAGTCTCGAATAGTTCTATTTCGTGCAAGAATCACTCCTCCTCCTGCTGGAACATCTTGATTCATATTGTCGTCTTGATTAGCCATTGCTACTCTTAACCTTCGTCTGAGTCTTTGTAAGGTTCGTTCAATTTCTAGATCAAAGGGATATTCTGGTGTAATCGGTCTCTCCCTGGTCATATACCAATGCAAAACCAAAGTTTGTTAACCCTTTGAATCTTAAACAAGAAAAATAAAAAGTGCAAGAAAATAAAAAAAAGTTGCTATTGCCAATCCCCGGCAACGGCGCCAAAAACTTGTTGCGCGTAATAAGTGCTCCGCAATTGTGCAAGTGTACACGTCGCAAGTTATAGTATAAAATATATCGTCTCCATAGGGATTGGTGCCACTTCAAGAATCTAATCTTTTGCACTGTAAAAAGTAAAAACACAAGTAGGTAATTGTAGGAGTTTAACTAACAACTAAACTAGAAAGCAATAAAGTAAAAGAATAAGTAATCAAATGAGAGAGAATAGGCCAGGTTATCGTGAGTTGAGGAGTGATAGCCGATTGGATCGTCTTTGGAAAAAGAGTGCAAAGGCAACTCAGTTGCCGTGGCAACTTGCACAGCGGGGTTGCCTTGGCAACTAATCAATGGTTGCCTGGGCGACTACATGGGCAACTACTAAGGCGGCTGGGCAGCAACTTCAAGGTTCGGCGGAGCGTTCTTCAATGGTTTCTTCTTATCCCTAAGTCGAAACTCTAGCTATTTGTGCAAGTCTTGATAATACATCCCTGCGTGAATCAAGTGTGAACAACAACCAATCTTGCACTCCTCTTAGCCGTTGAAATTCTTAACTTATCCCTAAGCCAAATTAATCTTCACCATCAATAGATTGAATAAAGACCATTCTCATTCGTTTCTTGAATCTAACTCTCCCGGTATTAGATAAATAGATGAAGTTACGAGATCCTCTCCCAATTCACTCGCAAACAAGAATAAGAACCAAGAATGAGTAAACCTTGAATTGAAAGTGCAAACTCTTATTACCTAAACAAAATCCAATTGTTTCTCACAACCACAAAAAACAATAACCTTAGCCAAATAGATTTAGTTCATGGCTAGGTTCCAAAGAAACACAAGACAAAGAATTCCAAGCATAAACCTAATTGAACAAAGAAGAAAAAGATGAAGAATGGTTGAACCCTCTTTGTCGATATCTCCCCCTTTGATCCTGTCGAAATTTCTCTCCTCTCTCTCCTTTGGAGTTGACATGGTCTTCAATTTATAGGGCTAGGTCAAAGTCTTTTTTGAGGAGGAAGTTAAGTTGGAATTAAATTATCTTTAAAGAATATAATTCTTTATTATATTTAAATTCCTTCTAGAACTTCTCCTATCTTCTTGGGATGTAATTTCTCTTTAACGTCTTCATGGAAATCAAACTCCTTTGGGATTTAACTTTGCTCCACGTCATCTTGGGCTTATCTAGTTATCAATTTCGACTACCATATTATCTTATTCCTTGTCGAAAATTGTCTTGGAAACTAGCTCGACATCTCCTTTATGCATTGCCCTGGAAACTAGTTCTAGCCTTGGTTTGGCAAGTGATTCTGCACACACACACAAAACACACCAAAGCAGTATCTTTTTCCACAAAATTAAGCAAAATATGAAATAAAGTTTGTCCACCAAGGAAACGATGCAAACATGCATGAATGACTAATAATGCAGCTAATATGAGCCTAAGTCTAGCAATAATAAGAATAAAAAGGGTATAAAATAGTACTTTGAACACTTAACAGAATGCGCTGCCTAGTTACTATTTGTACAATGAGATTATTTTAGACCTTTTTTTCGAAGTATTAATCATTTTATTTTCTTGTCTTTGTTTTGCATGTTTGCATCCTCATTCCATATCTAGAAGGGCTTGATTCTTAAGACATTTGCTCGACTAGAAAACAACTCTTGCCATTGATGAGAGGTACCTAAAAAAGAAAGAAGACAATGCGGATGTACGTCACTGGTCTGAGGTCAACCAGCGAGCACACGAGAATAGTTTGACAGTTGATCACAAGACAGAGACATCAGACTATACCCATATGAGTGTCAAACAGAATAGTGTACAAGAGTTACGAGAGATATGGGGCCATTTTGACTATGCAACAAAGCAATTGTTCCTTGATACCTACGGCGACATAACATATCTGCTACATGTAGAGGTGGATGAACCATTCCTCAAAGCATTGATTCAGTTATGGAATCCTGGGTACTATTGTTTTACTTTTAATAGTGAAGATATGATGCCTACATTTGAGGAGTATTTTGCACTTTTCAACCTACACAAGGTGAAGAATGACCGAGTCTATGTTAAACCTCTTAAGAACAAGAATGCTCACTTAAGGCTCAAATCTTTTGCTAGAATGGGGGATGGTTGGGTAAAAGGACTGATACAGAAAGGAGGGGGAAGTTTTTCATTCCCTTGGTAGAGCATCTCAAACATAATTCTCACTCATCCAGATAAGGAAAAGAGAGTGGATCTTTTGGCCATAGCGATTTACGGCTTGGTTATCTTTCCAAGGGTATTGGGAAATATTGATGTGGCCATGCTAGATTTCTTTGAGCAGTTGAAAAGGGAAATTAACCCAGTTCCAACTGTACTAGCAGAAACATTCATCTCTTTGAATGTATGCCGAAAGCTGGAAGGTGTGTGTTTTAGATGATGTGCACCTTTGCTCTAGGTTTGGGCCCTTAGCGATTTCTGGAAGTGTCCGACCCTAGCCTTGCCTAATATACACTTCCCAAATTTTTCTCCACTCTAAGAATTTTTGGCAAAGAAGTGGTCGATAGCTAAGAGGAACAAGTGGGTTGATAGCTTCCGGGATCGCTAGGATCAGGACATCGTATGAAGAGTTTCATGGATGGGTCGCACCAAGGTTTTGTACAGGTGTGGGGATTATGATTATTTGATGTTGTTAGGCCTATGGGGTGAAATTGCTTGTGCCCCCTTACTAGTGTCGTGACAGTATGGCTCTCGACAGTTTGTCCCCTTCACTACGGGTCTTAACTTATTAGAATTTGAATTCCAATGAGAGTTCAGAGAAAAGATCCAAACCATTAATGATTCATGAAAACATTGCTACCATATGGAAATAGAACACGATAGTAGTGTATGTTCACCCCTGATTACGATGTATGGAGACATGTTAGGGTGAATGACAAAATTTTACCACCTACTCCAGGGCAGGCTAAACCCTTGGAGGAACATCTGAAGGTGGTCCCGTTTGAGGTTGATATTCTGAGAACTGAATTAAAGAGGGCCAAGGCTGAGATTGAAAACTTGCAAAGTCAGCGCACGAAGGACTTATTCGAGGCAAGTCTAGATGTGGACAAGTATAAGGGAGAGACAGATCGGGTAGTAAAAATGTACATGGACCTAGAAGAAAAATTTGAGTTTTAGAAGGTGGATTTTCTCAAATTTTAGGCTACGATCCGAAATGCTGATTTGAGGAAGATTCTAGAATAGTGGAGGCAAGAAATTGAGCAAGCTGTGGGAAAAGAAAGAGAGCGCAGCAAAAGTGATGTTGAAAAATATAGACGATTGCTGGTAGATGAGAAGAAGAGAGGGAAGCAAGTAGTCGAGAGTGAAAATAACATGCGGGTCCTCAAAAAAGAAAAAGAAAATGTTACTGCATAGAAGATGAAAGCCCATGACAACAAGGTCTTTTTGTCTGAGTTGCAAAGGGTATGTGATGAGACAAATAAGAAGTTGAAGCAGAGCCAAGCCTCTGTTGTTGAGCTATAAGCCAAGGTAGCAGACTTGAATCATTTGCTGCACAGGTTCCAGAATCATCATACTTATATCGAACTCCAGGCCAGTCTGAGTGAGAATGATACATTGAAGAAGCAAGTAGAGGCTATGGAAGGCATTATTCAGGAGTACAGGACGAAGATTCTGGTTCTCGAAGATATCAATGAATGGGACAATGACTATTGGTTTACTCGACTTATGGATAATGCTAGAGAGTTCCAAGAACGAGATGAATTTAACAAAAGCATCATGACCCAGATACAAGATGTGGCTAAACATGTAAGGATGCTAGCTACAGAGCCTACGACTCTCTGCCAGTATGTCAAACCAGTTGGTGAGGTGGGGCCAAGACTCATATGGCTGATAGAGAAAATAAAGGAATTAGGTATTCGGGCAGAAAGATATTTGTAGAAAAAATAGGGAGTTATTGTAATAAAGATCCTTCCATCCAATAAATAGTTCGTTCCTTGAGTAATTAATTTATGGAATCAATGACCCTTTGTTTACATGCATGTATTTTTCCTTTTTTTCATTTCTTTGTTTGTTTTGTGTTAGATTAATATCGTTGCATATATATACATAACATAAGATTTTAATCGAAATAATTCACCCAAACAAAAAATTCAAAATAGCAAGTCACAAATATTGTACCCGTTCCAAAACCAGAGCAATGGACAAAAGTATTGAAGACAGAATGACATCTCTCGAAATCAACCACAAGAGTACTCAGGACAAGCTGGATAAGATTGAGAGTGACTTGAAACATGAGATTGAATTGGTGCACAAGAAGACGGTTGGTCGGATTGTGGCCATGTTTTGGTTCAGAGACCCTGATGCTCAAGATAACCCATAAAATGTTAACACTTTACCACAGTTTCAGGTGATTCATCCAGGAATACCAAGGGGGCCCCCCGCTCAAGGCCAAATCCCTGCTCAACTTAGCAGAATCTTCTTCTTGCAAACCAACCGAGCCAGTGGTCAACCCTGGGGTAGTGCATGATCATGAGGTCCCGAACCTTGATGAAATTGCTGATAAGGTCAACATGAACAAAAAAACTTGAAGATCGCTGTGACAAGTTAGAGGAGATCATTAGGACCTTCCAAGAAGGGAACACCCATAGAGGCATAGATGCTAGAGACCTGAGTCTGGTATCCAACTTGACAATTCCTCCGAAGTTCAAGACCCCTGACTTTGATAAATACGATGTGACTACATGTCCCAAGGCTCACCTGACCATGTATTGCCGCAGAATGTCGATGTACTTAGAAAATGAGAAACTTCTCATTCATTGCTTCTAGGACAGTTTGTCTGGGTCCGTTACTCGCTGGTACAATTAGTTAAGTCAGGAAAGCATCTGAACCTGAAAGGATTTGTCAAGGGCATTTGGTGAACAGTACGAACATGTGGATGATATGGTCCCAAACAGGTTTGTTTTGCAAGGGATGTAATGTTGCGCGTAATAAGTGCTCCGCAATTGTGCAAGTGTACACGTCACAAGTTATAGTATAAAATATATCATTTCCACAGGGATTGGTGCCACTTCAAGAATCTAATCTCTTGCACTGTAAAAAGTAAAAACACAAGTAGGTGATTGTAGGAGTTTTAACTAACAACTAGACTAGAAAGCAAATAAGTAAAAGAAGATGTAATCAAATGAGAGAGAATAGGCCAGGTTATCGTGAGTTAAGGAGTGATAGCCGATTGGATCGTCTTGGTAAAAGAGTGCAAGGGCAACTCAGTTGTCGTGGCAACTTGCACAGAGGGGTTGCCTTGGCAACTAATCGATGGTTGCCTAGGTAACTAGCTGGGCTACTACTTGGGTGGCTGGGCAGCAACTTCAAGGTTCGGCGGAGAGTTCTTCAATGGTTTCTTCTTATCCCTAAGTCGAAACTCTAGCTATTTGTGCATGCCTTGACAATACACCCTACCTGCATCAAGGGTGAACAACAACCAATCTTGCGCTCCTCTTAGCCGTTGAAATCCTTAACTTATTCCTAAGCCGGATTAATCTTCACCATCAATAGATTGAATAAAGATCATACTCATTCGTTTCTTGAATCTAACTCTCCTGATATTAGATAAATAGATGAAGTTACGAGACCCTCTCCCAATTCACTCGCAAATAAGAATAAGAACCAAGAATGAGTAAACCTTGAATTGAAAGTGAAAACTCTTATTACCTAAAAAAAATCCAATTGTTTCTCACAGCCACAAAATACAATAACCTTAACCAAATAGATTTAGTTTATGGCTAGGTTCCAAAGAAACACAAGACAAAGAATTTCTATCATAAACCTAGTTGAACAAGAAAGAAAAAGATGAAGAATAGTTGAAGCCTCTTTGTCGAAATCTCCCCATTTGATCTTGTCAAAAAAAATTTCCTCCCCTTTGGAGTTGACGGCTTGATCCTTAATTTATAGGGCTAGATCGAAATCTTTTTTTAAAGAGGAAGTTAAGTTGGAATTAAATATATTTAAAGAATATAGTTCTTTATTATATTTAATTTCCTTCTAGAACTTCTCCTATCTTCTTGGGATTTAATTTCTCTTTAACCTCTTCATGGAAATCAAACTCCTTTGGGATTTAACTTTGCTCCACGTCATCTTTGGCTTATCTAGTCATCAATTTCGACTACCATATCATCTTATCCCTTATCAAAAATTGCCCTGGCAACTAGCTCGGCATCTCCTTCATGCATTACCCTGGCAACTAGCTTGGCATTTCCTTCATGCATTGCCCTGGCAACTGGTTCTAGCCTTGCTTTGGCAAGTGATTTTGTACACACACACACAAAACACACCAAAGCAATATCTTTTTCCACAAACTTAAGCAAAATATGAAATCAAGCTTGTCCACCAAGGAAACGATGCAAACATGCATGAATGGCTAATAATGCAGCTAATATGAGCCTAAGTCTAGCAATAATAAGAATAAAAATAGTACTTTTAGACACTTAACACACCCCCAAACTCGAACTATTGCTTGTCCTCAAGCAATGCAAACTAATAATTACCGCCAAGATTCAATTTTCACAAACTTAGCTTTGAACTTGATTTCAATTCTCAGAACCGTGGCACAAAGTATGATTGGCTTTTCTTTTTTCAGAAAACTTATGAGTTACTCAGAATCAAACTATAATGCTTGTGAATGTGTGCAGAGTTGTATGCAAGTTGATTTTTCAGATTCTATGCAAACAAGAGGTTTTCAAATTACTTCATTGGGTTGTTTTAACATGTTTTAACTAGAGCCGGTTTCAAGCACCTCTAGTGTTTTGTTTTTACTTTTCTTAAGTAAATTTAATTTATTCGCCTAGATCCAGTTTCGGGCACCTCTAACTATCAATTTTTAGCACATACTAGAGTCAATTTTGGGCACCTCTAGCAATCAATTTTTAGCACATACTAGAGACAATTTCGGGCACCTCTAGCATTCATCCAATTTTTATTATAATCCCCTAATTTTTTAATTATCAACCTAAGTTCGCTAGAATTCCTTGAATCAATCAAGCCACAACAGTGTTTCATCAAGTTTAGCATCATAGTACGATTCTAAGTGTTTTCACGTTTATCCTAGAATAAAAAGTTCTATCAATTAAGTACATTGGCAAAGTCATCATAGGATATTCATCAAATCTAGGCAATTCTTGTTCCAACTAAAGGCATGGCAAGCAATTTATGTATCCTAAATGCAATACTTAAGATGAATACAACTAAACATGGTAACTAACTAATAACAATCCCCCCCAAACTCGAGTGAGGCATTGTCCTTAATGCATGCAACAAAGAAAAATAAAAAAAAGTAAAATGCAAACGATGACTTACTCTGAGAGTTCGTCGTCGTGGATGATTAGTTTCCTTTTGGTCGGTGTCTTGATTCTTTTGCTTGAACGCGGTGGTTGCTTCCTTGTTGTCGATGGTGGAATCGATCGTCGTACGGGGTTGTCCTCGTCGTCCTCTTCATCAATGTCATTGGCTTTTCACTTTGGCTTGGAGGATTTGATTGGTGTGGTATTTGTTGGTGCAATGGAGAACTCGTCTGATTTTAAAAAATCAGACAATGACTCAGTACGAGTTGATTCGGGCATAGGTGATTTACCTTTAGCTTTTGCAGTGGTTGTCGGGGCGTCTTTAGCTTTGGTTGCCGTAACATCTTCAGTGTTGGTTTCCGTGGCAACTGCCTGGGTAGACGCAGTGTAGTTTGCCGCGACATCATCTATTGCGGTTGCTGTGGCAAGTGCTTCATTGGTTGCCGTGCCAAGGATTTTAGCAGAAAAGATGGGGAACGGCACGCGGCTGTCCGGGTACTTTTCCAGGATGACTTGGGTGATAGCATTGTTGTGATCCTTCATGTACCGCATGAACATTAGTTGTCGGTCTTCAATTTGCCTAAGGCGGTTCGCCAACGGTTGTAGGAGTGCTTCAAATTGTCCTAGGGTTGCTGACCGAGTTGTCCGGGCATCAATTGCTTGGGCATTAGGGGTTGTCGAGGCGGCAGGAGTTGTAGTGGCAATTGAAGGTGTTAAGGATTTTACCAGTGCCTCTCCCATTAGCTTTCAGAATCGTGCTTGATTCCAACCGGACTTTGGTTAGGCCTTTTCATCACTTAGGACATGCATCTCCTTGAAAAGATTGGAAATTAAGCAACGGAAGAAAAGAGAACCCTTGTCTTTTGAGCTACATACAAAAATCTCATCACAAATAATTTTTCCAATGTTAATGATGTGATTATACAAGATAGAATGTATGAGCAAAAGATGAGGTGTATCAACGGTAGTATTGTGTATGATGAGCATTAAAGAAGTTTTAACAAACTTATTCCATGGTTTTGCCTCAGTTTTAAGCTGGAGGTGATTTACCGTGCCCTTTTATTTATCGTCATTCCAATGAGTTCCCAGTAGAGTGAGTTCTTGAAGCACCTTGTCGAGTTGCTTGGGCGTGACTTGATCAACAAAGGCTTGTTGCTCATCCTTCTCAACGTAGAGCCCGTAAAAGGTGTTGATGTTTTTGGGGCTTATGAGTATAGCCTTGTCACGAACAAAAACATAAGGATTATCCGGGTTAGGTGAGTGAGCATAGAATTCTCTTACCCATGAGATATTACCCGGTTCCGATTGATGGCAAAAGATTTGCCACTTTTGATGTGCAATCCTTTCTAAGATTAATGGTTCAAGGCCAAAATCTTGATGAGAGTTAGAGTATTCAAAGCCTTGTTCTTCGCAAATCTCCCAGCTTTCAAACTTGGAGTGAAATCTTTCTTGAACCATCGATGTATCAAACTTCTTGTATCTTGGTTCTTTGGAGGAACATGGATGAACCAAAAATTCAATTTTGGATGCCATGGATGATCTTGGTTGTGAGTTTGGTAAAAACAAAGAAAAGAAAGCAAAAGAAACTAAAGAGTTGCAAGATGAAAAGTAGGAATAGGTTTCTTGGAAGTTAAGGGTGATGGGTTAAATAGAAAAGATAGGTAGTAAATATGGTGGGTGGGATTAATTTTGGAATAAAGAAAAAAAGGGTTTCGATTTAGGGGTAGGTGATGGCTAGGGGTTTATTTAAGGTAAATTGGAGGCTTAGATTCAGCCCATTAATTTCCTTGTTGAAGAAGTTTCCTTCTTGAATCAAAATTCCTCTTTATCTTGAACTCTTTTCCTACAATTCAAAAACAAATAAAATAAGGATTAAAATTAAAGATAAACTAATAAAAGAAAATAAATAAAGATGTGCAAAGAAATTCTTAAACTTAAAAAGATAAATATGTAGTTTTAATCTTAAAGAAAATAAATAAATCTATCCTAAAAAGAAAAAATAACCAAAATTAAATAATAATAATAATAATAATAATAGTTCAAAAAGAAAAAATGAAAATGAAAATAAAAAGAAAAATAAAATATTGAAAGGAGAGCATGTTCATGCATCTCCTAAGGTGACCACTTCTTTGTTACGTTCCACATGGGCACCATTGTAGTGCTTCAATCTTTGTCCATTAACTTTGAATTCATGTTCGTTAGTGATGGACTTGATTATCACAGCACCATAGGAGAATGGTTTGACAACTTCGAATGGTCCCGGCCATCTTGATTTCAGTTTTCCCGGGAAAAGTTTTAGCCGAGAATTGAATAAGAGAACTAGTTGCCCTGGCATGAATTGTCGTGGCAATAGTTTCTTGTCATGCCATTGCTTTGTTTTCTCCATGTAGATTTGTGCATTGTTATAGGCGAGTGCACGAAATTCTTCTATCTCGTTGAGGTCCAACAAACGCTTTTGTCCGGCACTTTCCCAATCCATATTCACAGTCTTATTGCCCAATATGCCTTATGTTCGATTTCCACCGGTAGATGGCATGTTTTGCCATAGACAAGTCGGAAGGGAGACATACCTAAGGGTGTTTTGAATGCAGTGCGATATGCCCAAAGTGCGTCATCTAGTCTTACTGACCAATCCTTCCTAGAGGGATTTACAACTTTCTCGAGTATACCCTTTAATTCCCGGTTGGAAATTTCTGCTTGCCCATTGGTTTGTGGGTGATATGCCGTGGCAATCTTGTGAGATACAAAAAAGCATTGTAACATCTTAGCGATGAGTTTGTTGCCGAAGTGCTTGCCTTCATCACTGATAATTGCTCTCAGCATCCCAAACTGTGTAAATATATTTTTCTGCAAGAATTGTTGCACGGTCTTGGAATCGTTGGTGGGAACTGCAGCTGCCTCAACCCATTTAGACATGTAGTCAATGGCAAGTAGAATGTAGAGGTTGTCGAATGAAGATGGGAAAGGTCCCATAAAATCAATCCCCCATACATCGAACAATTCCACCTCGATGATGTTTTGGAGTGGCATCTCATGTCGTCTAGAGATATTGCTCGTCCTCTGGCAATGATCACATTGCTTGTAAAACTCTTGGGCATCTTTGTACAGTGTTGGCCAATACAAACCGGATTGCAAAACTTTGGCCGCAGTACGTGTTCCTCTAAAATGTCCTCCATAGGGTGAAGAATGGCATTGCCAGAGTACATTCTGCTGCTCCCCTTCAGGGACACATCGGCGTATAACCTGATCTGCACATTTGTTTAAACAAAAGAGGCTCGTCCCAAAAGTAATGCTTAGCATCATAGCAGAACCGCTTCTTCCCTTGGAGAGTAAGGCCATAAAGTAAAATTCCACAAACAAGGAAATTAACTAAATTCGCGTACCAGGGTATTGCCGAGGCATGTGTTACCATGGCAATTGCTTCCATGGCTGCCGAGGCATGCGCGTCTAGAGTTCCCGCAGCATGCGCGTCAAGGGTTTCTGAGGCATATGCGTCCATGGTTGTTGAGGCGCGCGTATTAGTGGTTTTCGTGGAGTATGCGTATGGAGTTATCGAGGCGTGCGCGTCAAGAGTTGTTGCAGCTCGAGGGTTGCTGAGGCATGCGCATCCATGGTTGCCGAGGCATCAGGGGTTGCCGAGGAGTGCGCATCTATGGTTGCCGAGGCAACTAACAGTTGCTCATCCGGGAATGCATCGTATATCTCTAAATCCGCATCCCCCTCTTTATTGCGTTCTAAGCGTGATAAGTGATCGGCCACTTGATTTTCTGTTCTTTTCATGTCCTTAATTTCAATGTCAAACTCTTGTAAAAGCAATATCCAACGAATCAAACGAGGTTTGGCATCCTTTTTAGCAAATGGATACTTAATTGCCGAATGGTCCGTATGAACAATTACCTTTGTACCAATCAAATAGGATCAAAACTTCTCAAATGCGAAAACTACGGCTAGTAACTCTTTCACCGTTTTTGTATAATTCACTTGAGCACTATTGAGAGTTTTACTAGCGTAGTATATCACATGAAATGTCTTACCTGTGCGTTGGCCTAGGTCTGCTCCTACCGCGAAATCACTTGCATCACACATGATCTCAAAAGGTAACGTCCAATTTGGTGGAACAACAATGGGTGCCGAGGCAAGCTTTTCCTTTAGGGTTTTGAATGCTTGGGTGCAAGAATCATCAAAATTGAAGACTTTATCCTGTTCAAGCAAATTGCACAAGGGTTTAGTAATTTTAGAAAAATTATGAATGAACCTCCTGTAAAAACCTGCATGTCCAAGAAAGCTTCGGATTCCTTTAACCGAACTTGGTGGGGATAATCTCTCGATCACGTCCACCTTGGCTTTGTCTACTTCAATTCCCTTGGATGAGATCTTGTGGCCGAGCACTATTCCTTCATCTACCATTAAATGGCACTTCTCCCAATTAAGGACTAAATTATTTTCTTCACATCTTGCCAATACCTTCTCTAAATTGCCGAGGCAACTGTCGAAGTCATTACCAAAAACAGAAAAAACATCCATGAAGATCTCAAGGAAGTCTTCGATCATATCTGAAAAGAATGCCATCATGCATCTTTGGAAGGTTGCCGGGGCGTTACACAATCTGAACGACATCCTTCGGAAAGTATAAGTATCGTATGGGCATGTGAAGGTTATCTTTTCTTTATCTTCTGGTGCTATGGCAATTTGATTGTAACCTGAACAACCATCAAGAAAATAATAAAAGGGTTTACCTGCAAGACGGTCAAGCATTTGATCAATAAAGGGTAGTGGGAAGTGAAATTTCCTAGTGGCTTTGTTTAGCTTTTGATAATCCATACAAACCCTCTAACCAGTTAGAGTCCTGGTTGGAATGAGTTCATTATTTTTCATTACTTACCACTGTTATACTTCTTTTTTTCGGTACACATTGTACTAGACTTACCCATGTACAATCTGAGATGGGGTATATGATGCCGGCATCAAGCCACTTGATGATTTCTTTCATTATAACCCATTTCATGGCATGATTCAGTCTCATCTGGGCCTCAATCGAAGGTTTGTGATCATCTTCCAACAAAATCTTGTGCATGTACACTGCCGAACTAATTCCCTTCAAATCGGTAATTGTCCATTCTATTGCCTTCTTGTGTAGCATCAACATTTTGATAAGCTTTTTTTCCTGCTCAGGCTGTAACTTAGAGGAAATAATTACAGGCAATGTATTGTCGGTTCCCAAGTAAGCATATTTTAGTTGTCCTGGCAATTATTTCAACTCAAGAATCGGTGGTTGTTCAATGAAGGGATTTTCGAGTTAACCTTCCTTACCTGAGTAATCCAGTGGTTCAAAGTATGTACCTGGTCGATTGACTAACCAATTTGCCTTTTCTTGTTGTTCCTCATCGATCAGTTATTCATACTCCTCAGGTTCCTCTTGATCCGCAATGTAGTTGCCGAGGCAACTAAATTCCTCGTCGAAGTTAAACTCTGTCGTGGCATGAAGAAGTTGGCATTCTTCCAGATCATCGGTATGCCTTAGTGTTTGGAACACATTTAGTTTAACTTGTTGGTCATTCACCCTCATTGTGAGTTCTCCCTTTTCAACATCGATCAAGGTTCTCCCTGTCACTAGGAAGGGTCTCCCGAGAATGATAGGTGCATGTTCATCTGCTTCACAATCCAAAAACAATAAAGTCAACAAGAAAAATAAATTTATCAACTTTTACCTATATGTCTTCGATTTTTCCCTCTAGATGCACTTAGGATCTGTCGGCTAGTTGTAGCATAACTATTATAGGTCTTGCCTTCTTGATTCCTAATTTTTGGAAAACCGATTTAGGCATCAAGTTTATGCTGGCTCCAAGGTCACATAATGCTTTCCTGACATAGTGGTTTCCAATGGAACAGGGTATTGTGAAACTTCCGAGATCCTTCAACTTGGGTGGCATGTGATTGAGCAACATGGCCATGCATCCCTCTGTTGCCTCAACTGTTTCAAACTCTCCTAGCCTTGTTCTCTTGGACACAATGTCTTTAAGAAACTTGGCATAGTTCGGCATTTGTTCAATTGCTTCAACCAATGGCAAGTTGATGTGGAATTGCTTTAGGATATCAAGAAACTTCTTGAATTGATATTCTTGCTTTTATCGCTTCAACCTCTGTGGGAATGGTGGTGGAAGTCGGATATCTTTGATCCTTTCATTGGTTTGGAACCTGATTGACGGCATTGTCGGGGCAACTGGAGTTGCCGAGGTATTGTCAACTGGGTTGCCGTGGCGTGCCTATCGTTGGTTGCCACGACATCCTTATCGCGGTTGTCGAGGCATGCTTATCGCTGGTTGCCTAGGCAATTCCTGGTTCAGCATCTGAGTCTTTGCCGCTGAGTTTGTCTTGATCTTTTTGTGGAGTTTTGTTTGGTGAGCGAGCTTGAGCCTCTTTAAGTTGTTGGCCATTTCTAGTGGTGATCGCCTTACATTGCTCATGGCCAGTTCCTCTTGCGACTTTAGTATCGCTAGGTAAACCTCATTGCGGTCTAGAATTCAGGTTTTGAGCAAATTGTCCGACTTGATTTTCCAATGGTTTGATTACCGCCTCTTGGTTTTGCAATCTCATCTCGGTCCTGTTAATAAAATCATCAGTTCTTTTTATGAAGTTACTATTCTCAGCCATATAAGATTCAGTTTTCAACATAAAGCATTGAGAGAATTTCTCGAAGAGCTAGATGTTGTCGGTTGTTGTTGCGACAACTGTTGTCGTGGCATATTCTGCTGGAATCTTGATGCTTGTGTATTCTGATTGTTCTGGTTTAGAGCATTGTTGGGATTACTATATGAAAAATTTGGGTGCTTCTTCCAAGATGGATTGTATGTATTGGACATCACATTGTTGTTCCGGTTGTAATTCCTCACATAAAAGTTGGATTCCGGATTCTGCATACTTTCAGAAGAATCATGGTTACCACCACATAACCCACAAAAGGAATCCATTACCTTTACTTCCTGTGTGTTATTTGGTTTCTGCATGTTCTGGACCATCTTGGTTAGAGTGGCCAATTGTTCCGAAATTGAGTCTGATGATCCCAGTTCATGTATTGTGGCTTGGCGTCTAACTCATCCTCTTCTAGCAGAAGGGAATTGATAATCATTCTTGGCAAGCCTATTTATAATTTGCATTACTTCTTCTGGCGACTTATCTAGGAGTATGCCGTTTGCCGAGGCATCTAGCATCATCCTTGTTGGTGTATTCACAGCGTTGTAAAACATTGTTACTTGTGTCCACACTGGGAATCCGTGTAGGGGGCATTTGTGCAGAAGTTCTCTATATCGCTCCCAAGCCTCATACATGGATTCATCATCTGCCTGCCGAAAAGAAGTAATTTCCTTACGAAGCTTATCAGTCAAGTTTGTAGGATTAAATCGAGCAAGGAAATCACGACAAAGATCGGTCCAAGATCCTATTGATCCAGCAGGAATACTATTCAACCATGCTTTCGCCCTATCCCTTAGTGAATAGAGGAATAATCTTAGTCGTAAAACATCGGGGGTGACTTCTTGTATTTTGAATGAGCTGCAAATCTCGAGGAAAGACTTAAGATGTTGTCGTGCATCGTCAGTTGCTGAGCCGCCAAATTGGCCAATTGTGCTGATTATATTGAACATCACCGGTCTCAACTCAAAGTCATCGGCTTCAATTTCAGGTGTGACAACTCCTGGATTAAGTCCTTCAAGATCTTCTTCAAGATAGTCTCGAATAGTTCTGTTTCGTGCAAGAATCACTCCTCCTCCTGCTGGAACATCTTGATTCATATTGCCGTCTTGATTAGCCATTGCTACTCTTAACCTTTGTCTAAGTCTTTATAAGGTTCATTTGATTTCTGGATCAAAGGGATATTTTGGTGTAATCGGTCTCGCCCTGGTCATATACCAATGCAAAACCAAAGTTTGTTAACCCTTTGAACCTTAAACAAGAAAAATAAAAAAGTGCAAGAAAATAAAAACAAAGTTGCTATTGCCAATCCCCGGCAACGGCGCCAAGGGATGTAATGTTGCGTGTAATAAGTGCTCCGCAATTGTGCAAGTGTACACGTCGCAAGTTATAATATAAAAGATATCATCTCCACAGGGATTAGTGCCACTTCAAGAATCTAATCTCTTGCACTGTAAAAAGTAAAAACACAAGTAGGTGATTATAGGAGTTTTGACTAACAACTAGACTAGAAAGCAAATAAGTAAAAGAAGATGTAATCAAATGAGAGAGAATAGGTCAGGTTATCGTGAGTTGAAGAGTGATAGTCGATTGGACCGTCTTGGTAAAAGAGTGCAAGGGCAACTCAGTTGTTGTGGCAACTTGCACAGCGAGGTTGCCTTGGCAACTAATCGATGGTTGCCTGGGCAACTACTTGGGCGGCTGGGCAGCAACTTCAAGGTTCGGCGGAGCGTTCTTCAATGGTTTCTTCTTATCCCTAAGTCGAAACTCTAGCTATTTGTGCATGCCCTAACAATACATCCATGCGTGAATCAAGGGTGAACAACAACCAATCTTGCGTTCGTCTTAGCCGTTGAAATCCTTAACTTATTCCTATGCCGGATTAATCTTCACCATCAATAGATTAAATAAAGATTATACTCATTCGTTTCTTGAATCTAACTCTCTCGATATTAGATAAATAGATGAAGTTACGAGATCCTCTCCCAATTCACTCGCAAACAAGAATAAGAACCAAGAATGAGTAAACCTTGAATTGAAAGTGCAAACTCTTATTACCTAAATAGAATCCAATTGTTTCTCACAACCACAAAAACACAATAACCTTAGCCAAATAGATTTAGTTCATGGCTAGGTTCCAAAGAAACACAAGACAAAAATTCCTAGCATAAACCTAGTTGAACGAGAAAGAAAAAGATGAAGAATGGTTGAAGCCTCTTTGTCGAAATATCCCCTTTTGATCTTGTCAAAATTTCTCTTCTCCCCATTGGAGTTGACGGCTTGATCCTTAATTTATAGGGCTAGGTCAAAGTCTTTTTTTGAGGAGGAAGTTAAGTTGGAATTAAATTATCTTTAAAGAATATAATTCTTTATTATATTTAAATTCCTTCTAGAACTTCTCCTATCTTCTTCGGATTTAATTTCTCTTTAACCTCTTCATGGAAATCAAACTCCTTTGGGATTTAACTTTGCTCCACATCATCTTGGGCTTATCTAGTCATCAATTTCGACTACCATATCATCTTATCCCTTATCGAAAATTACTCTGGCAACTAGCTCGGCATCTCCTTCATGCATTGCCCTAGCAACTGCTTCTAGCCTTGCTTTGTCAAGTGATTCTGCACACACACACAAAACACACCAAAGCAGTATCTTGTTCCACAAAATTAAGCAAAATATGAAATCAAGCTTGTCCACCAAGGAAGCGATGCAAACATGCATGAATGGCTAATAATGCAATTAATATGAGCCTAAGTCTAGCAATAATAAGAATAAAAAGGGTAATAAAAATAGTACTTTTAGACACTTAACATGTAACAAAGACATAATGAAAGCTTCCGCCAATACGCTTGGAGATGGCGGGATGTGGCCGCTCAAGTTCAGCCACCACTACTGGAAAGTGAGATAACACTCATGTTTGTGGACACCCTTAAAGGTTCTTTCTATGATCGTATGATCAATCATGCAACGAATAGTTTTGCAGACATGTTAATGAACGGGGAACTAATTTTGGCAGCTATTAAGAGCGGGAAGCTCGATGGAGGAGAGATAAAGAAACCATATAAGAAAAAAGATAATGAAGTCAGTATGACAGGTGTTTACAACCCTAATTATTCAGAAGGGGTAGTCCTTAATAAGCCTGTTACCCAGAATACCAATCCAGTAGCTTCAAATCCGCCAAAAGATGAACAAAAATACCAAGGGAATAAGAAGCCATATTTTCTCCTATCCCTATGACATATTCTCTGAATTGGTTGAAGCACGGATGGTGCTACCATGACACGTTCCTCTCTTTTCTCCTCCATACCCACCATAGCATAATAAGAAGGCTCAATGCGAATACCACGTTGGGAATATGGGGCATACTATTAAGAACTGCACTGCCTTCAAAAGGGTAGTAGATGATCTACGAAAATCAGGCATGTTATCTTTCAATACTTCAGACCTGAAACATAACCCACTGCCTAACCACCAGAAGACTAAATTGAATGTAGTGGACGAGGGGGAAGGCAAGTTGGTTAAGGAATATGTTAAAGAAGTTAAGGCACCTATGGCATGGGTATGGGCCCAAATGGTGAAGGCTGGACTAATAAGAAACAAGACATAGAAGTTGAAGGAGGGTGGTAAGTTTTTCTACGAGTATCATCAAGAGGGAGGACATGAAATTCAAAGCTGTTTTGAATTTAGGAGTTTGGTCCAAGACAGGATGGACAACAAAGAACTAGAGTTCTTTGAAGGGAAGGAAATGAATTGTACGTTGAATGTATGTGCCTCGGATAAAAGCCCCGTAAGAATGAACTATTCAGTAAAAGCCCCATAAAAAGGAACTATTCAGGAATGAAGTCCTTAGTAATTAAGACTAAGGTTAGAATTACTGAACCTAAGAAGGGAACAATTCTGAAGCTGGTTATAAATGCACCTACCCATTTTCCATACAAGGACATTAAGCAAGTGCCTTGGAATTACGCTCGCTCGGTAACGACCCCATGAAATACATTAGATGGAGTAGGAAAAGAAGAAGAACCGGTCAAGCAGGTGGGGAATTTTACAAGAAATAGAAGATGTTACTCACCACAAGAGGCCAAAGATACGGATGTCACCCAGAGGAAGATAACAACTGAAGAACCTGAGGGAGAAAAGGATTTCTTTATGGAGAAACCCAGGACTCACCTAGAGCCAGTGAAAGAATCGAAGGCTTAGGAATTTTTAAAGATACCCAAACATAGTGAGTAAAGTGTGGTGGTGCAGCTCCATAAACTCCCGGCAAGAATTTCAATGCTATCTCTATTGCCGAGTTCAGAGGGCCACCGTAACGCCCTTTTAAAGATCCTAAATCAGACTTTTGTTTCAAAAGAGATAACGACTGACAAGATGGACAAGTTGGTTAGCAATATTGTGGTGAATAATTTCATCACATTCAATGAAGAAGAAATTTCAGCAACTGGGAGAGGATCCTACAACGCCCTTCATATCTCTACTAGATGCAAGGGCCACATGCTGCCAGGGGTTCTTATTGATAATGGGTCAGCGTTGAATGTACTGCCTTTGGATACCTTGAAAAAGCGGTCGGTTGACCGCTCTCGCATGACTGCATACCAAAATGCTACGAGAGCATTTGATGGAACCCAAAGGGATGTTTTGGGGAAAATAAAGATACCCCTACAAATTGGCCCATCTACTTTTGAAATAGATTTCGTGGGGATGGACATCAAGCCCATCTATAGCTGCCTGCTGGGGCACCCTTGGATCCATACTGCAGGGGTTGTTCCCTCCACTTTGCATCAGAAGTTGAAATTCATAGTTGATGGCCAGCTAGTGATAGTCGGAGCTGAAGAATATATCATCCCCTCGGTATCAACTGGCGCCCCTTATATAGAAACAGATGAAGGCGCACTCGAGTGTCATTTCAGGACATTTGAGCTCATTAATGCTACCTTTGTCGCTGAAGGAAACAAGGCCCCTGAGCCAGAATTGTCAAATAACGCAAAGATGCAAGTCAAGCAGACTCTAGGAAAAGGGGCAAAGGCTTCGGCAAGTAGCTTTAGGGGAGACCATACCCCGCGATGATCCCTGAAAAGATAGACCAGTTTGGCCTAGGCTACAAGCCCAACCCAATTGAGAGAAGAGCATTGATAAGAGAGAGGCAGGAAAGAAAGAAAGACAAAATGGAGAAGAAATTAAATGGGACCCAATGGCATTCCCACATATCAATCACAGTTTCAGGTCAGGAGGCATCATGAATCCCGAAACTAAGAATGATGGGGAGGAAAAGGAAAGAATAAGCTCGAGAAAGCTTTGGAAAAGCTGAACATTAACGCCATATCAGAGGAGGATGAGGGAAACAAGTACCTTTCCGTGATACGCCCCTGTTCGGAGCTGACCAACTAGACTGTAGAAGAAATTCCTATAGCTTTTAGGTCATCCACAGAGTAATGCTCGAAACTAACTCTTTTGCCTTAAACCCAAAGGCATTAGAGATCTCTTGTTAAGGGTCAATGTCAAAAAACCATTATGGTTATTATATCAATAAAATATGTTTTTCCAATAAATCTTATATGGTAGACTTTCTTTTTAACTAAAACACCGTAAATAAAACCCAAAGCAAATTAAAGTAAAAACCAAAATAAGAAAATCATCATTTCATTATTTTGTTTGACTTTTCATTTTTGTTGTATACATATATATACCTTTTCTTTTAGGTTTCAGATATCAACGGTACAAATAACTCTGGATTTGGTTTAGAAATTGACTTCGAGTTGCCCATGTGTTTAGAAGAGGTCGAAGACTGCAAAGATGAAGAAGAATATGAACTACCTAATGAGGTGCTCAGGATGTTAGAAAGCAAAGAGAAGCAAATTATGCCTCATGAGAAAGAATTAAAAGTTCTAAATCTCGGGTCTGAAGAAGAAAGGCGTGAGGTGAAGATCGACACTTCTATCACCACTGAGACTCGAAACAAGTTGATCAAGGTCCTACAAGAATATAAGGACATTTTCTCCAAGTCATATCAAGACATGCCTGGTTTAGACACTGACATTGTTATGCATCGACTTCCCATCAGGCCCGAATGCAAGCCTGTGCAACAAAAGCTAAGAAGGATGAAGCCTGAAATGCTCCTAAAAATCAGAGATGAAGTGAAAAGGTAGTATGGCGCCGGTTTCCTCGAAGTGGTTAAGTATTTTGATTGGGTGGCTAACATTGTCCCAGATTCAAAAAAAGGTAGAAAAGTACGAATGTGTGTTGATTATCGAGACCTTAATAGGGCAAGCCCTAAAGATAATTTCTCATTGCCGCACATTGCCACGCTGGTGGATAACACAGCAGAGCATTCTCTTTTCTCTTTCATGAATGGATTCTCAGGGTACAACCAAATCAAAATGTGCCTAGAAGATATGAATAAAACAACCTTTGTAACATGGTGGGGAACCTTTTGTTACAAAGTCATGCCTTTTGCTTTAAAGAATGCAGGGGCAACCTACCAACGTGCCATGGTAACCTTGTTCCATGACATGATGCACAAAGAGATAGAGGTATATGTTGATGATATGATAGCTAAATCCCGCTCAGAAGAGGAACATATTGAAAACTTGGAAAAACTTTTTAAAAGGTTAAAAAATTCCACTTAAGACTCAATCCGTCCAAATGCACTTTTGGAGTGCGATCGAGAAAGTTGTTGGGATTTGTTGTGAATGAGAAGGGAATTGAAGTCGATCCAGACAAAGTTAAGGCCATCCAAGAACTTCCTCTACCCCGAACACAAAAGGAGGTTCGAGGATTCCTCGGAAGGTTAAATTACATTACCCGTTTTATCTCCTAATTAACAGAAAAATGCAGCCCTGTATTTAAATTGCTTCAGAAAAATAATCCGGGAACATGGAATGAAGAATGTCAAGTGGCCTTATAGGAGATCAAAAGGCAGTTGACGAATCCACCTATTTTGGTGCCACTTATTCTGGGGAAGCCCCTGATCTTGTACTTCACCATTCACGAAAACTCAATGGGATGTGTATTGGGGTGGCACGATGAAACCGAGAGGAAAGAAAGAGAAATCTATTATCAAAGTAAGAAGTTCACAGATTGTGAAACCAGATATTCCCCAATTGAAAAACTATGTTGCGCTTTGATATGGACAGCCAAGAGGCTTAGGCAATACATGTTATACCATACCGCATGGCTGATATCGAAGTTATATCCCTTGAAATACATGATAGAGGCACTAGCCTTATCAGGAAAAATGGCTCGTTGGCAAATGTTACTTTCGAATTTTGACTTCTAATATGTAAGCCAGAAAGTAATAAAATGGAGTGCAATAGCAGACTTTTTGGCAAGTCGCGCTTTCGAAGATTACGAGGCCCTGAACTTTAATTTTCTTGATGAAAAACTAATGTGCATTTCGATTGACGAGGATAATAGCTTAGAGGAATCTTGGGTAATGAACTTTGATGGAGCTGTAAATGCATTGGGATGTGGCATTGAGGCAATTTTAGTTTCACCAGAAGGGAATTACTACCATTTATCTTGTCGGTTAAAAATTTTATGCACCAATAACATGGTTGAATACGAAGCTTGTCTCTTGGGTTTGCAAGCGGCCATTGAAAGAAAGATCAAAGTTTTAAGAGTTTTTGGAGATTCTGCACTAGTCATTTACCAGATCATTGAAGAGTGGGAGACTAAGGATGCAAAATTAATCAAATATCGTTTACTAGTTCTTGCACTAATCAAGGAGTTTGACGAAATCACCTTCAAGCACCTCCCGAGAGAGGATAATCATATGGCTGATGCCCTCGCTACTCTGGCTGCCATGTTCAATGCTAGTGAAGGTACTGAAATAATGCCGATCAAGGTGAAAGGTTAGAATCCTTAGTCCATTGTTACAATTTGGAAGAAGAAGCTGATGGTCTCCCATGGTACCATGACATTTTACAGTATATGAAAACTCAAGAATATCCATTACAGGCAACTGACAATGATAAGAAAATGATTAGGAAATTAGTCGTGGGCTATGTCCTTGATGGCGAGGTTCTATATAAAAAGAGTCGAGATCAAATACTATTAAGGTGCGTAGGCGCTAAAGAAGCTCAAACGATCTTGGAAGAAGTGCATGAAGGGGTTCATGGGACTCACCCTAGTGGCTTTCCTATGGCTAGGAGAATTATGCGCTTTGGATATTATTGGTCCACTATGGAAACATATTGCATCAATTATGCACGTAGATGTCACAAGTGCCAGGTATATGCTGACAAGATTCATGCACCTCCTCTACCACTTCATGTCATGACTTCCCTATGGCCCTTCTCAATGTGGAGCATGGATGTAAAGGCCATATTTACCCTAAAGCCTCGAACGGCCACAGTTTCATCTTAGTAGCCATTGACTACTTCACAAAATGGGTAGAATCAACCTCATACGCAGATGTCACCAGGTCGATTATTTGCAAATTTTTGAAAAAAATAGATCATTTGTCGCTATAGCTTATCGGAGATAATCATCACCGATAATGCATCCAATTTAAATAACAAGATGATAGATGGGGTTTTTGAACAGTTCCCGATCAAACACCACAATTCGGTAACATATCGCCCAAAGATGAATGGGGCTTTCGAAGCTACAAATAAGAACTTCAAGAAAATAGTCACGAAGATGGATGACACTTACACTGATTGGCATGAAAAGTTGCCATTCACATTGTATGCTTATAAAACGGTTGTACGAACTTCCACTGGGGCAACACCGTTTTCATTAGTATATGGAATGAAGGATGTGCTACCAATTGAAGTTTAAATCCCTTCACTCCGTATTTTGATGGAGGCAAAACTAGAGGAGTCCGAATGGGTTCAAACAAGATATGACCAGTTAAACCTCATTGATGAAAAGAGGTTGAAAGCAATTTGCCACGGCTAGATGTATCAAAGAAGAATGATACGATCATATAACAATAAGGTCCACCCAAGGAAGTTTAGGGAAGAAGATGTCGTCAATCCAAAAGGATTCGCGAGGAAAATGGGCACCAAATTGGGAGGGGCCATATGTGGTATCCAAAGCTTTCGATGGAGGGGCGCTAATTCTGGCTGAAATAGGTAGAGACAAGCTCAAGAATCTAGTGAATTCTGATTCAATCAAGAAATATTATGCATGAAATGAAGAAAAGAGAAAAAAAGAAAAAAAATAAGGTTTCAAGATGAAAACCCCAAAGGGCGTCTTGAAACCAAATGAGGATTCAAGTTGAAACCCGCAAAGGGTGGCTCGAATTATTACAGAGAACAAATAGTCCTTTTAGAGGCTTGGTTACTCGAAAAGAATTTCATATCTTCATTCATTGTTGTAGTGTACGAAATTTTCTCGACAAAGGCATCACTCGAGGTTGTTTCGAGAAAAGTTCAGACCTTTGATATCTGGATACTTGTCTTTTGACCCTTCTTTTGTACTTTTCTTTCATGTTTGCCACAACATTAATGAAATTCTTCTTTTAAGCCTATCTTCTTTGAATGCCCCCTTTACATGAATGTCTTTTATTTGGTTAAGGGTCATTTAGGTTTAGACATCATTAAAATATGCAAGAGATTTTCGTATATTACTCTGGAAACGATTTAAGAACATAGGGACATGACATGGTCCCTTGTTAAGCCTCGAATATGGGGCATGTTATAATCAAGGGCAATTGATACCCAACAGCTCTAGTAATAAGCCTGGAAAGAAAAAGGTTAAAATATCATATCATTCGAGGGTGTTTTATGGGAATTCATGAAGATCCTCAAATGGGCCTTGTCATACACGGTATTGCTTAAAACTCACTCACACAATAATGATGTATCAACTACAATGATAGTTGAATGTGCGAAAGAGTATGTTTTTCAATAAGCAAAGAGATACAAAGTATATGAATAGTGAAGAAGAAAACTACCATTCAAAGATTGGTGAAGTTGGAGATGATCGTTTGATGAAGCAAAGAGACACTAAGAATGTGAATGATAAAGGCAGTAAAGAAGACCGTTTGTCTAGATTAAAACAAGCTAAGAAAGAGATTAAAACTTAGCATGCATTCATGTTTTAGACATCCTTAGGGGCATGTGCAACATAATTGCATCATATTCAGTAAAAGAACATGCATATCCGTTCAGGCATAAGGAGAATGGAATCCTGCTCATCTATTCGAGCACTTGGAGAACAGAACCCGTCTATCCGTTCAGGCATAAGGAGAATGGAACCTGCTTATCTATTCGAACATGAGGAGAATAGAACCTGCCTATCCATTCGGGCATGAGGAGAGTGGAACCTGCTTATCTATTCAAGCATGAGGAAAATAGAACCCGCATATCCATTCAGGCGCAAGGAGAATAGAACCTTGTTTGCAATCAGTGAAAATTAGTGCCTTTTGTTATTTGCTCTATCCTTGTTTTACTGGAATAAGCAAAGGAGGGGCAGCTTCTTTCAATCCGAAAATAAATTTTAAAATCATCATAAAACGGTCACTTAATTACCACAACCCCATTTTGTTTCTTCCAATTTTGGTCCTTTTTTTAAATAAAAGAGATTTTTTTTAAATATAAAGAAATAAAGAAAAATAAACCTTTTTTAGGGAGTATTTCTTTAAATTAAAAAGTAAGGCCTTTACCTTGAAAAGAAAATTAAAATAAAATCTTTTTTTAAATATAAAAACAACAAAGTTTTTTTTAAAAAATAAATTAACAATTCTTTTGAAAACACAAGATAATAAACACCCCTTCTAAAATAAAATTCTTTCCAAAATTGTCAAAAAGCTTAAAAAGAAAAGTAGCAAAATATTTAAACACAAAAAAAAAAGCTTTAAACACAAAAAGAAATGACATTTTGAATAAAAAAGATATAAACATAAAAAGAAAATAACATTTCAAATAGAAAAGCTTAAAAACAAAAAAGAATAAAAACCTTTTAAAATTATAAAAAACTTCTCGAACATAAAAAATAATAAAGGCAAACAAAAAATAAAGTTTTGGTCCTAATTATGGGATAGGTCCTTATTTATTTTAAAAGGTGAATTTTTGTTTCTTTTCACTTCTTTTTATTTCTTTTTTTAAACCATTATTAATAAAAAAATGAGGGTGAAAAATTAGTGACAACAATGCCTTTTGCGAAAAACCTCTCTAACAGTTAGAGAAGTAAAATATTGTTCGTTTTATTCGGGTAGACTGCGTAGAGGTCAGAACGCTGTTGTGATGACTTGGATTCGATATCGTGCTAGAAGAATTGGATTCTCCTAACTCCTTGTGATTTTTCAGATTTATTTAAGGTAACATTTTATCCCTTTTCACCCCGAATTCATTCCTCGTACATGGATCACTGGAGGAATACGTCGGATAATTTTTTCGCTGCGACATGGGGTGTACCGGCGTTACTTAATAGTGGTATCAGAGCCACTTGTACGATATGAATTCGGACTTAAATACTTGGATGATGCTTTTGTATAAGATGCATGTTTTATTTTTCTGTTTGGACGAGTATACGATATTTGTGCAAAACAAAGAAATTGAATCCAGTCACGGTTAATATGTTAATCTGTTTTAAATAAGTTTTTACAATCGATGGTTAAACGTTAATCACATGTTTGTTGTTGTAAGGTTTTAATGTTCGTATGTTAATTGTTAACATGATGAACATGCGATTCTGATAGCAGATCATTTTCGATAGAGGAACAATGGTTGTTCAAGTGCGAAAAACCTTAGGGATTGAAAAATCCTAAAAAAACACAAATTTGTTGATAAAAGTTATCAAATCATGAGGTTTTTCTATAGTAATCGAAGTGCAAAAAACATGTTTATGTTTTGGATAATATGCAAGGTGTTTGAAATACATGGTTATAGCCGCATATCCCATTTACTTTGGTTTTATATTTATAAATACGGAATACGTGTCGTACCTTTCTTCCATCTATTGTAATCTTCTTCTCATCTTACTCCCTCGTATGTAAAACGAGTTTTTAAAAATTGCAATATTTGCGGAGAAAGTGTGGATCACAGGAGCAGAATGATTGGCCAATCAAAGGTGGATTAGATGCTTGAGAAACAAGTTCTATCATTAGTTTATTTATGTTTTCCCATTGGCTTGGAATGGTCCACCTTAGTTTTACGGGCTATAACCATTGCATTTATTTTTACTGCTTTACATATATGTGTTACAATGTATATTTTAGCATGATGGTAATCGATTAGATCATACTTGAATGGTGAGATTAATATGAAAAAAATCTCAATATTTAATCAAAATAGCCACCTAATATTTTCCCTCGTTAAAACCTCGATCGATACTATGTAGGTTTTTTCAAAGCGAAGTACTTATATCTATCTTAGTTAAGCGCGAAGAATAAGCAAGTGATATTCACTGGTTGTAATATTGGTTAAACTAGGTTGTCCTAATGAGATTAGAAACCTAAAGGATAATTATTTGGATAATCATAAGATGATTAAGAACAATAGTTGTTCACCAAATATAGGAATTACATGAGATGTAATTTAGCAAGTGTTGCTTACCTAAATAATTGAATTCTATGAGTAAAGCCAAAGCTGACTTAGGATGAAATGAAATATGGATCCTTACCCACTAGAAATACTTTTTAGTAAGTTTTTCAATTTTGAGGGTTTTTAATAGTGGGAATGTTATTACCTTATAAACATGATAAACGATACTTATAAATCATTTTTTATCGTTGTAGATTTGTTATGGCAAACTCAAACTCATTATCATTGCGATCCGTCCTTGAGAAGGACAAATTGAATGGCTTGAACTTTCTTGACTGGTTCCATAACTTGAAGATTGTCCTCAAGCAAGAACGACAATTACAAGTCATCGAAGAACTTGTCCCTAAAAAGCCAGCAGATGATGCCTCCAAAAATGAATTGGAAGCCTTTGAAAAAAACTCAAGCGACATGGTAGATGTCAGGTGTTTGATGCTTGCGACCATGACTCTTGAGCTTCAGAAGAAACATGAGGACATGGTTCCCTATGAGATGGTTAAAAATCTCAAGGAATTATATGAGGGGCAAGCTCGTCAAGAGAGGTATGAGACCTCTAAGGCTTTCTTTCGATGCAAGATGATGGAGGGAACTCTGGTAGAAACTCATGTTCTCAAAATGATAGGGTATATTCAAACCCTAGAAAAATTAGACTTCCCTCTAAGTGTTGAATTGGCTACTGATGTTATCCTGCAATCATTTTCGCATAGTTTTAATCAGTTTATTCTTAATTTCAATATGAATGAAATTAACAAATTGTTGCCCCAGTTACTTGGTCTGTTAAGAACAGCGGAGAACAACATGAGAAAGGTTGCTACAAGCCCATTATGATGGTCCGAAAGGATAACAGAAAAGGAAAGCGCAACACCAAGGCAAATCCAAAGCCCAACAAAGGAAATGCTGCATTGAAACCCAAAGGAGAAGTTGCAAAAGAATGAAAGTGTTTCCATTGCAACAATGCTGGACATTGGAAGTGAAATCGCCCTGTGTATCTTGAGGACATCAAGAAGGCAAGAGAAAATGGACAATTCGAATCATGTATTTATGTTATTGATATAAATATATCAACGTCTACTTCTTGGGTATTAGATACCGGTTGTGGTTCTCACATTTGTACTTCTGTACAGGGACTAAAAAGGAGTAGAAAATTGGCAAAAGGAGATGTGGACCTATGAGTGGGAAATAGAGCAAGAGTTACTACATTACCTATAGGAACATATACTTTATCAATACCTAGTGGACTTGTTTTATATTTAGAGGATTGTTATTTCGTACCTAGTTTGACTAAGAACATAATTTCAATTTCTTGTTTGGATAAGATTGGTTTTGAGATTATTATTAAAAATAATAGTTGTTCATTTTATATCAATAATGTTTTTTATGGTACGGAACATTTAATAAATGGTCTCTATATCTTAGATAAAGACAATTCTATGTATAACATAAATACAAAAGATCAAAAACAAATGAATCTAATCAAACTTATCTCTGGCATTGTCGCTTAGATCATATAAGTGAGAAATGCATATCAAATCTTCATAAAGATAGATTTTTGGATTATTTTGTTTTTGAACAATTTATTATATGTGAACCTTGTTTAATGGGAAAATGACCAAATCATCTTTTGACGGTAAAAACGAGCGAGCAAGTGATTTATTAAGTCTAATACATAGTGATGTATGTGGACCAATGAATACACAATCCAAATGAGGGTTTTAATACTTCATTACTTTCACTGACGACTTCAGTAGATATGGGTACATTTACCTAATGCATCATAAATCTGAAGCCTTTGAAAAGTTCAAGGAATTTAAGAATGAAGTACAAAACTAACTAGGAAAGAGTGTCAAAGCTCTTCAATCAGATCGAAGGGGATAATAATTAAGCTTAGAGTTTGATGAACTTCTTAAAGAATGTGGGATTGTCTCACAACTTACACCTCCTAGTACTCCACAACATAATGGAGTCTCTGAAAGGAGAAATCGAACATTGTTAGTCATGGTTCGATCAATGATGAGTCTAGCTGATCTTCTAACTTCTTTTGGGGGACACGTGCTAGAAACTGTTGCTTTCAAACTAAATTGTGTTCCATCTAAATTGGTTCAAAAGACACCGTATGAGATATAGATTGGGAAGCGTCTTAGTATGTCTTTTATGAAAAGTAGGGATGTGAAGTTTATGTTAAACATTAGATGTCTACAAAACTCGAACCCAAATCTCATAAGTGTAATTTTGTGGGGTATCCTAAAGAAACTAAAGAATATTATTTCTTCAATCCCTCTGAGAAAAAAGTGTTTGTTGCTCAAACATGAGTCTTCCTCGAAAGAGAATTTATTTTTAGAAAGGAAAGTGGGAGAAATATTCAACTTGATGAAATTCAAAATCAACCATAGGTCACTGAACCAGAGATTGAACAACAACAAGTTCCACAAATAGTTGAGGAACATCCAATCATTCTTGAAACACAACCACTGCGGAGATCTATGAGAGAACGCAATGCACCTGAGAAATATGGATTTCCCATCACATTGCATGGTGATGTTCTCCTCATTGACCAAGATGAGCCTAGGACTCATCAGGAAGCAGTGGTGAGCCCAGACTCGGAGAAATGGCTAGAAGCCATGAAATCCGAGATGGATTCCATGTCAGAAAATCAAGTATGGACTTTGGTTGACAAACCTGAAGGGACAAAACCCATAGCGTGTAAATGGGTTTTTTAAAAGGAAGACGACATGGATGGCAATGTACAAACATACAAAGGGCGATTGGTCGCTAAGTGATTTCGTCAAATTCATGGTATAGACTATGATGAAACTTTTTCTCATGTTGCTATGTTTAAATCCATTCGGATATTGCTTGCAATAGCTGCATTTCATGATTATGAAATCTGGAAAATGGATGTCAAAACTGCTTTCCTTAATGGAAAATTAGATGAGGATGTGTACATGACACAACCTGAGGGTTTTGTCGATCCGAAAGATGCCCAAAAAAGTATGCAAGCTACACAGATCCATTTATGGGTTGAAGCAAGCTTCTCGAAGTTGGAATCTTCGTCGTAATGATGCAATCAAAAATTTGATTTTATTAAAAATGAAGATGAGCCATGTGTTTTCAAGAAAACTAGTGGGAGCATTATCACATTCTTAGTATTATATGTGGATGACATACTAATAATAGGAAATGACATACCTACCTTACAGTATGGAAAGACTTGGTTAGGAAAATGTTTTCTATGAAAGACTTGGATGAAGCAACCTACATATTAGGAGTCAAGATCTATAGAGATAGATCAAGACAACTCCTAAGACTATGTTAAAATACATATATAGATAAAGTACTGAAAGATTCAGTATAAAAGAATCTAAAAGCGGATTCTTACCTATGAGACATGGTATTCCACTCTCAAAGAAAATGTGTCCTTCAATGCCTCAAGAAAGAGAGCGCATGAGTAAGGTTCCATATGCTTTGGCTATTGGATCTATCATGTATGTCATGCTATGTACACGTCCAGATGTATTATATGCATTAAATATGACAAGTCGATACCAAGTGGATCCCGATGAAGGTCATTGGGTTACAGTAAAAAAACATCCTTAATTACTTAAGAACTATGGATACATTCCTTATGTATGGAGGTGAGAAAGAGCTAAGTATAAAAGGTTATACTGACGCAAGCTTCCAAACTGATAAAGATGATTCTTGATTGCAATCAGGTTTTGTGTTTTGTCTTAATAGAGGTGTTGTAAGCTAGAAAAGTTCAAAGCAAGATACAGTAGCAGATTCTACAACAAAAGCCGAGTATATTACAGCAAGCGATGCTGCAAAAGAGGTTGTTTGGTTCAAAAAGTTCATATATGAACTAGGGGTTGTGCCTAGCATATCAAATGCTATAAATCTACGTTGTGACAACAACGGAGCCATCGCACAAGAAAAAGAACCCAGATCTCACCAGCAATCTAAACACATACTTAGGCGTTACCATCTCATTCAAGAAATCATTGATCGATGGGATGTACAAATATGTAGAGTACCAATAGATGACAATATCGCTGATCCACTAACAAAGCATCTGATATAGCAGAAGCATGATCGTCATACTAAGTCTCTTGGTATTAGATATAGCAGAAGTATGATCGCTAGTAGGAGATTGTTGGAGTATGTTGTAGACTCTCTAAGTGAATGCTGGCAAAAGGGTCAGAAAATATGTATTGGAAAAGTATAAAGAAGTGCCAAGATGAGTCTTTTGCATGCAAGTATACACGGTCTGCAAGTAATACAACAGTTAAGCTGAGTATCGATCCCACAAAGATTGACTTGGAATCTAATTGTCTTTGATTATTACTTGCCTTGAGAAAAAAGTTGTTTGTTTTGAAGTGGTTTCATAAATAATTGAAATAAAATAAAATAAAATAAAATAAGACATTGGCAAGAAATGTGCTTTAATGAATGATGAACGTTGGCAGAGAATGTCTGGTTTTCATGCTATTCATGCTGTACCAGCCTTCAATAACAACCTGTCTTGGCATTGTTTGCCGAGCATATTCAAAATTAGCAAAGCCTCTCTCGATGGTCATTGCCTTAAATTAATCATGTAAAAAACCCTATATCTCTATAGTGCATGGTTTTAAATAAACCAATTTGATTAAGATCCAATCTATACTCCTAAGGGGTAGATTTCACTCCCGAAGTAAGTTCATCTACTTGAATGACTTCTCTCGAAGCTTCTCTCCTCAATATTCAACAACTTAATCGTTGTCACCCCAAGTCTGTTAAGATATTGAGGAGCAATAGGCCAACAGTTCCAGCTCTCCCTTGTCATAGTATTTAGAAAACATTAAAGTATGTCGAATAGATAAAACAATGCCAAAGGTAGATTTATTATTAAAAAGTAAAACATAAAACAGCGTTCAACGCAAACATCCCCCACCAACTATTAAATTTGTTTATGGTGAGGGATTTAACCAAAAAAACCATAAACATTTTCAAAATACACCATCATTAAAAACAAGATAAAATAACTTGAAAGAGAGAATAGGCAAGACAGGGGTCTCTCGATGCAACCCTTCAAGATCCAATTCTCGGCCAAGCTGGCCGAACCACCCTTCCAAAGTGCAGCCGATTGTCAATCGCCTTGCACTTAACTCCTCACTCTGATCATCTCTCAATCCATCGATCCATCCTAAAGTCCTCCTTGGTTGGTGTTTAAATAGGCGTGTAAGGAAGGGATAGGATAAGCTCCTCATTTGAATTTTAAATGTTGAAGGGATAAGAGATAATTATCTTATCCAAATTTGAATGAGAGCTGATAAGACTAAAGCTGACGTCATACTACCGACGTTGCCTTGGTATCCAAGCTTGGCATGAATCTGCCAGCCAATCTTGGCACCATCTTGTCTGTTACTTTTTCGGAGATTGATCCAATTGCTATCTTTTCGGAGCCTGATCTTATCCTACTTTTTTGGGGTCCAACAGCTTCTTGTCATGGCATCAAGTTCACTTCTCTGCCAACCGGTGTTTGGCATTGCCTGGTCCATCTGTGCCAACAGCACTCGACATTCTCTCTACATTCTTTCTTGTATTGCTTTTTGGGCCAAATACTATGCCAAACCTACAAAATTGTCAATAAAACAATCTTTCACACTGGCATTGACAGAATTCTAAACTTCTTAAGCAAATGCATGGTTTTAACATCCTAATGCAACTAAATGTACCTAAAAACAAGCAAAAGCATTGTAAGATTGGCATTAAAAATAGTACTTTTGGAGAGGTAACACACCCCCAAACCTAACTCATTGCTTGTCCTCAAGTAATGCAAAAATAAAAACAAACAAAAAATTGTAAAAATGTTACCTTGACAAAATTTTGGTTGAATGCCAACACATGCTGGCAAGCAGAATTTGGCTCTATTTCTGTCATCAGTGTCGCAGTGCAATAATGCCAAGCAGGTAGTAATTTAAGTGCAGCAATATAACTCTAGTCTAAGTTTATGAAGAGTGCATGATGTGTAGGCAATATGCATCGAGTATCCGTTCACTCCCTTAGCCAATTTTACTACCTAAACTCAGATTCTTATTTTTATCATTTTTTTCCTTTTGCCAAGGGTTTCTGTTAGCATTAATTTAAGATTTCATCATGACACTATTTAGTGTGAGAGATAAGAGGGAGCATACCACGAATCCCCACCTTAATCTAAACTTCACTAGGCTTTCTCTTCAACTCATACTCTAAGGTTTTGGACTTGAGGACTAAGAGAGAGCAAACCACGAAGCCCTAAGTAACTTATTATCCCTAAGTAGAGGAGAGTTCATTTTTTCATTGCCCTAGCAGAACATTGTTGCCTTATTAGTTTCTTTTACCCTGGTATCATTTGTTTTTTTTTAATCTGAGCATAGTTTCAAAGAGTTTAAGTTTGCTAAGGAACTAGATACATTCTACGTGTAAAGTGAAGTTTCAGTCCCCTAAACTAGAGATCAATTGCCAAGCTAACCTGGCATACTACTCTGCTGGCATGGCATGACAACTAAAGATTATAATTTCCTCATTGGACAGACACCTAGATCAAATTAAACTTGCCTAACAAATGTTAACATTTTTCAAGATTAAACCGAGGAAAAATTTTCTTTTTCTTTTTTTAGTGGTTCGGTATGCATCTATTCTAAATGACCTAAATGGCATGGCAAGATGGAATGGCAACATAAATTAAACATGAAATGTATGGCATGACATAAATGTGAGGAACCACACACCTCCAAACCCAAGATGTGTATTGTCCGCAATGCATGAAACAACACATATATACAAGAAAGCAGAAAAAAATAAAAATGCATGATCATGGAAACGATATGAAATGAAATATAAAGGAGTTTAGATAGAAGATGACTTTCATTCGAAGACTTCTTCTCGTTTGACGCATGTCTTTCTTTTCAGAAATCGGCCATGAGCAAGGGCCATTCATTTCTTTCCTTTCATGATTGGCTGTGAAGTGGTAGTGGAGGCTCTAACTTCCTCCTTTTTCTTGGCCGGTTCTGACGCGGTAGGTGCATTGGTGGCATCAGAAGGTGTTTGTATAGTGGGTGTTACTGGTGAGTTGGCTTTGGTAGACTTGGCTTTGGTTTCCATAGATTCATATGATGAATCATAACTGGCAGAATTAGCTTGTATTGGAGACAATGGGACTGTGGCATCGGATGGGGTATGAACTAGACTTGCTGGCATGGCATCATCGCTAGTAGAGGGCTCGGTAGGGAAATCTAGGAATTCTAGCATAAAGTCAGGGGATAATTTTTTAAGAACTCTCTGATTACAATATCCCTGGCATGTGTGTAATGTCTTAGCTTGACATTAAGCTCCTCTGATTTTTCTATCTTTCAAAGAATAATCTCCTGGTGATGGTAAATTTGTGATAGCATTGCAGTGAACTATCTGGCACGGTTTCTGGCATGGTTGCTGGTTCTGCCTTTGACACTTTTGGTCTTGGTGTGGGCACTTTGGCTCGGCAGCAATGAGATTTCTCCATATAGCAGTTGTAATTGTTGCTCCCTTGATTGTTTGTCTCTTATCTGTATCAAGCTTGGGCACACCATGGAGCATGCAAATGTTAGAAATCAACAAAGGAAAGAACAAACTGCCATTACCTTTTGTTGCACACTTATAAGTTTCTTCAATAATAAGCTTGCCCACATTAATCTTGTGCCCCATAACAATGGAGTGCAATAGAACCTTTCTTATGACACGGTCTCGTTATGGGATGTAGGCATCAAATTTGCCTTGAGAAAGTGATTCCATTCTCTCTATTGGGGTTTCAATGACAACCTCTTCACCATACGGTGCCCCTTGGATGACACTGTCCATATAGTGCCAGGCTCACACAGGTCTGTCAGCAGCCTTTTTCTCTTGGCAGCATTCATAGAATTAGCGTACTCAAAATATCTATCCCCTTCACCGTCCAACTCAAACATTGTGTTAATATACCCTTCATCAAAACGTACACACTTACCTCTAATCATTAAGAAAGGAGAATCCTTGGTCACAAGATGCACGTAGAATTCTTGAACGATAGTGGCATAAATCTCCCATTTTTGCTGGCAGAACAAACTTTATTTTTGCAAGCTAATCGTTAACATGACTTTTGGAGGGAAGCCATTATTCATCTCTATTTTGAGCTCGAAGTGCTTCTCATAGCAAAAACTTCTTGAGGCAAAGTTGGTTTTAAACATTTTTTGAATCTCCTCATTGAAGAATCGCTTGAAAGGGGTAGAAGAATAAGCCATTGAAATAGTTAAAAAATTTGAAATTATGTTGAGCAAGATAAAGAAAAAGAAAAACGATTTGGAGTTTTGGTTCTTGCTTATCGAAAAGAAAAGTGGAAAATTTAGAAAGATTTGGGTTTTTTAAATTCGATTATGGAAAGAAAGTGAAAAGTTTGGGAAGTTTAATGGGGTTGGTAACTGAGTAAATAGGGACAATGATGGAAGGTAAAAAGATTTGATTTGAAAAGAGGGTAAAGTGATAATGTTGTGAGTGATAAGATTTGATAAAGATTGGAGTGATAAGGTGATTGGATTGAATTTAAATATCAACCCAATTTTTGGGTGGCTAGGGTTTAAATTAAAAGAAAATTCTCTCTTAATGGGCTGATTAAGCTAAGGTTTATCTTATCTTTTCATTTTTCCGTTCACCACATGCCAAGCAGCTCTAGCATTGTGCTTGGCAATGTGCTTGGTACACAGAATTCTTCTATTGTGGCTTCAGTTCATGCCAAGTCTCTCATTGGCATTTTTCTTGACATCGTTCCTAGCATGGTTCATGGCATACTGATTCTGCATTGATTCAATGAAAACCATTCAACATAGAGGAATAAAGACGAAAAACAACATAAAGAAAAAAATTATTAAAAACCTAGAAACCTAAAAACAAAGAAAAACAATTATCCTAATATTTACAAAAATTCAAACCTGACGGTGCTTTCATGTTACCTCTGCCTGTTCTGATCACCTCCTTGGCATTGTTCTGATCACCTCCTTGGCATTGTTCTGATCACCTTCCATGTAGTACTTTAAAAATTTCCCCCAACCTCAAGCTCTTAATGTCCACAGCACTATGGGTATAGGGCTTTACAACTTCAAAAGTGTTCGTCCATCTTGATCTTAGTTTTCCTGGAAACAACTTAAGTCGTGAGTTGAATAACAAAACACGTTGGCCTACCTCAAACTGTCTCGGCATTATCCTACTGTCATGCCAACGTTTTGTCTTCTCCTTGTATATCTTAGCATTCTCATAGGCTTGCATCCTGAATTCTTCCAATTCATTTAGGTCTAGTAACCTCTTTTCTCCAGCAGCTCTCCATGCCATGTCAAGTGTACTGATGGCCCAGTAGGCTTTATGTTCAAGCTCTACTAGAAGATGGCATGGTTTTTCGAAAACAAGTCTAAACGATAAAGTACCCAAAGGAGATTTAAATGTATTTCTATAAGCCCACAAGGACTCATCTAGTCTTAAGGACCAGTCTTTCATCGATGGATTCACAGTTTTCTCTAGAATATTCTTAATCTCCTTGTTTGAAATCTCAGCTTGCCTGTTTGTTTTTGGATGATATGCCGTGGAAATTCTCTATTGTATACTATACCTGCACAAAGCTTTAGAGATTATATTACATTTAAAATGGGTGCCCTTATCATGAATAATCACTCTAGGGGCACCACATCTAGTAAAAATGCTTTTGTGCAAGAACTTGGCAACGGCCTTGGCATCGCTTGTTGGCAGGGCAACAACTTCTACCCATTTAGACACATAATCAACAACCACAAGAATATATACATTACCAAATGATGGGGGGAAATGACCCATAAAGTCTATCCCCATACATCAAATAAGTATACAAGCATAATGTTTTGAAGCGGTAGTTGGTGTCTGCCAGAGATCTTTTCTATCCATTGGCATTGGTCGCACGCCTTGGCATACTCGTGGGCATCCTTATATAGTGTGGGCCAAAAAAATCTTGATTGTAGCACCTTGGCGGCTATCTTCATCCCAGCAAAGTGACCTCCATATGGTGTGGCATGGCACAAATGCAATATGTTATGCTGCTCATAATCGGGCACACACCGGCAGATTACTTGGACGGCACACTATTTGAACAATATTGGCTCGTCCCAATAGTATTGCCTAACTGCTCGAAAGAACCTTTTCTTGGCATTATATGCCAAATTTGGTGGTAAAATGTTGCTTACCAAGTAGTTGACAATGTCAGCGTACCATGGCACGGCATTAACTGCAAGCAAATACTTGTCAGAAAATTCATCTCTTATAAAATTGGTCTTACCATCTTCAAGATGATGCTCTAAACGTGATAGATGGTCAGCCACTAAGTTTTCACTGCACTTTTTGTCTCAGATCTCAAGATCAAATTCTTGAAGTAGGAGCATCCATCGGAATAGTCTGGGTTTGTCATCCTTTTTTGCCAAGAGATACTTCAATGCTGAATGATCTGTATAAACCACAAATTTGTTACCAATTAAATAAGGTCAAAATTTATCAAAAGCAAATACAACCGCGAGAAATTATTTCTCGGTTGTAGAGTAATTTAGTTATGCTTCATTCAAGGTTCGGCTGGCATAGTAGATGGCATGGAAAACCTTGCCATGCTTTTGTCCCAAAACTGCTCTAACGGCATAGTTGTTGGCATCATACATGAGCTCGAAGGGCTCATTCCAGTACGATGCCACAACTATGGGGTCATTTATTAACTTTTCTTTAAGTTCCTGAAATGCTCTTAAACAAGAATCGTCAAATGCAAAAATGGCATTATGATCTAATAACAAGCATAAAGGTTTAGCAATTTTTGAAAAGTCTTTAATAAAATGCCGGTAAAAACCAACATGTCCTAAAAAACTCCTTATACCTTTAACAATTGTTGGCGGTGGTAATTGCTTGATTACCTTAACTTTTTCTTGATCAACTTCTAATCCTCTCTCAGTTACCTTGTGCCCGAGAACAATGCCCTCCTTCACCATGAAGTGGCATTTTTCCCAGTTCAACACTAGGTTCGTTTCTACGCACCTCTTCAAGATTTGCTCCAAACTTTAAAGACATTCCTCAAATATTTTGCCAAACACTGAGAAATCATCCATGAATACTTCCATGTTGTGCTCTATCATATCGGAAAAAATGGACATCATGCAACATTGAAATGTTGTTGGATTATTGCATACACCGAATGGCATCCTTCTAACGTCTATATGGACACATGAATGTGGTCTTTTCTTGATCATCAGGAGCGATGGCAATCTGATTATATCCTGAATAACCATCCTAAAAATAATAGAAAGCTTTACCTGCCAACCTGTCTAACATCTGGTCGATGAATGACAATGGGAAGTGACCATTTCTCGTGGCATTGTTCAGCCTCCTATAGTCCATGCACACTCTCCATCCTGTGATAGTTTTGGAGGGAATCAATTCAGCTTTACTATTTTGTACCACGGTCATGCCACCCTTCTTTGGCACACATTGTACTAAGCTAACCCAAGAGCTCTTAGAAATGAGATAAATAATCCTGACATCAAGCCATTTTATGATCTCTTTTTTCACTACCTATTTCATGCTTGGGTTTAGCCTTCTCTGGCCTTCAATGGTCTTGCCATGGTACTCCTCCAAGATAATCTTGTGCATGCAAATGGTTGGGCTAATACCTCGGATGTCTGCCAAGGTCTAACCCAATTCTTGCTTATAATTGCTTAATATTGCCAGCAATCTCTCCTTTTGATCATTAGTGAGATTAGTGGCAATGATCACTGCAGAGTTGAGTGTTTACCTAAATAAGCATACTTCAAGTGATTTGGCAATTGTTTTAGCTCCAACTCTGACGGCTCCTGAATTGATGGTTTAGGTGCCTTAATCTCTCTGCCGGCCAACTATAGTGGCTCAAAATACTTAGCCTCCTCAGCCTCCAGGACTGATTCTTCAGGCTAAACAAATCAGCTATGTCATCTAAGTTGGTGGCATCGAATTCTGTATCTTGGCATAACTGTGCCATGTCCAAAGTGTAAATGGACTCCATCATCTCTTCTGCTTGGCATTCATCAGGTTCATCTGCGCATTTTAAAGCTTGAAACACATTAAATGTAACATGTTGATCATTCATGCGCATTGTTAGTTCCCCTTTTATGTACATCTATCGAAGCCCTACTCGTGGCAAGGAAAGGTCTACCCAAAATAATCGGGACATTAATATTAGCCTCATAATCCAAAATGATGAAATCAGCTAGGAAAATAAACTTATCTACCTTTACCAACACATCCTCAATCTTACCCTTGAGATGTGCATAGGACCGGTCTGCTAGCTGGAGTGTCACTGTGGTAGGTCTGGCTTCTATGCCAAGCTTTCGAAAATCTGACATTGGCATCAAGTTGATGCTGGCTCCTAGGTCGCACAATGCCTTACCCGTGAATTTGTTGCCAATGGTACAGGGAATGGTAAAACTTCCCAGATCTTTCAGCTTTGGTGGCAATTGGTTTAGGATCATGGCACTGCATCCCTTAGTAAGAGCAACAATTTTAAACTATCCCAACTTCCTCTTTTTGGACATAATGTCTTTCATAAAACTTCACATAGTTGGGCATTTGCTCAAGAGCATCTACCAATGGAATGTTAATTTGTAGTTGTTTAAGAACTTCCAAGAAGCGCTTAAATTGTTGGTCTTGCTTATGCTTTTGAAGTCTCGCTGGAAATGGTGGTGGCGGATAAGCATATGCTGGCACTACTGGCTTTGCTAAGGCATTGCAGGCATCAGTCTGTTTGGCATCAGTGTTGTCATTTGTTTTGGCATTTCTACTGGTATCATCTGCTTTTGTTTCCTCTTTCTCTACTTCCTTGGTGTTTTTTGTTGGCACTGGCTTCTCGATTTGGCAATTAACTAGCTGCTTGGCAGCCTTCTCTATCTCACACTACTTACCGCTCTAAATAGTTATGGTTTTACATTGCTTATTATCTTTGTGCTGAGCATCTTCGGTGTCACTTGGAAATGCTCTTTGGGGTCAATTGCTGAGTGCATTGGCAATCTGCCCAATCTGAACTTCCAAGTTCTTCATTGATGCTACCCAACTCTGGACTGTGGTATCATTTCTCTCCATGTACTCTATGAGAGTTTGGTAACGATTAACACTGATGCTACCAAAATCTGAACTTCCAAGTTCCTCATTGATGTTACCAAACTTAGCATGGGGATTTCTCTCCAAGTTCCAAAGACCAATTATGAGATGTTTGTAAAAGACATACTTATTTTATCATGTTAATATAAAGCCATTATTTTTTTTTAGTCTTATTTTGTGCATTTATAAATAAACTGAATTATAATAAAGTTCCTAGAATAATATAGTTATTCTAGAATGTCCTTAGTCGAGTATTATTGTGGGCATGGACAACAATAATATATTAAGACTAATATATAGTTGATTGATGACAAAGTGTTGTCATTGACATGAAGATGTCAAAATCAATACATAAGTATGTGTTAGAGAGCGACATATTGGACTGACCCGCTATAAGCATGTTTCTAGGATTATTATGTGACAGTCACAACATTGCTCATAGTGATAACCACATATATGATCCTCAGACTTGAGATCATCATTATTTCAACATTGTGAGTGATATATTTTGATGTGGTCAAACATGTGTCGTAACTGACTACATTATAAAAACTAATATTGGATATGTCAAAATCTATGCTGCAGAATATGGTTGATCAAGATAGGATTTGTCCCTCCTACATAATAAGAGTAATATCATAGACCACTTGATTAGTGAGACTAGAAAATGCATGGCCATGCTTGAATAAATTGATCTGAGATATCATAGTTATTCGTTTATAATAGAAGGACTATACAAGGTGACTATTCCATGACTTGTGTCCGAACTAGATATGAGGACAAAAGGATGCAATACATGAAAAGAGTTAATCACGGAAAAAAGGTTATGTCGAACCACGACTTCCTATAACTTAGGTAGCAATGATGCATTGCTAGATGCCACTCATTGCTTGTAATATTAGAATTATTCTAGATATTACTGCTAACGTTATATGAACCTACAAGGGCCACACCCTATGATTGAAACGAACAAAAATCGACAAGATAGCATGTGTACAAACTTGTTGTACACGTAATAAGTAAAAAAACGAAATTATTATAATTACTGCAATTATAAATAATCTTGTTTATATATACTTTAAAACTAGATAATTATTGTAATTATCAAATACTATTAAAATATATATATCTAAATAAACCTAATTAAAGTAGAATTAGATTTTACATATTTAATTATATTCGGTTAAATATATTGTATATTTAATAAATTCAAATTTAATTAGAATTAGGTTTTTGAATGCTATATAAAGGCATAAGGTCTAGCAGCCGAGATATGCCTTTTGCGAAAAACCTCTCTAACAGTTATAGAAGTAAAATATTATTCGTTTCATTCGGGTGAACTGCTTAGAGGTCGGAACGCCGTTGTGATTACTTGGACTCGATATCGTGCTAGAAGAATTAGATTCTTCGAACTCCCTGTGATTTTTCATATTTATTTAAGGTAACATTTCATCCCTTTTCACCCCGGATTCGTTCCTCGTACATGGATCACAGGCGAAATACGTCGGATAATTTTTTCGCTGCGACATGGGGTGTACCGGCGTTTCCCAACAGCCTCTGTGTTTTCCAAGATTGATTCAAGCTCCATGTATTATCAGATGAGAGTTAAAGAATGTGATGTACCCAAAACTAATTTTTGTACAATATACGAGCACTATGAATTCTTAATAAATCCCTTTGGGCTAACCAATGCAATGACAGCTTTTATGCATTTGATGACCTAGGTTTTTAAACCCTACCTTGACAAATTTGTGGTCGTATTCATTGATGATATCTTGATATATTCTAAGAATGTTGCTGAACATCGAGATCACTTTCGTATTATGCTTCAGACCCTTCAGAAGAAGCAATTGTTTGATAAATTCTCTAAGTGTGAATTCTAACTCACCGAAGTTGCTTTCCTTGGGCACATCGTATCGGCTTCCAACATTCAGATAGATCCGAAGAAAATTTAAGCCATTCTTGATTAGAAACCACCGAAGAACATTGGTGAGGTGAAGAGTTTCCTTGGTATAGCTAGTTATAATAGAAGATTCGACATATGATTCTTTATGATAGCAACCCCATTGGTTAAGTTATTGAGGAAAATGGCCCCATTTGTTTGGACTGAGTGTAACACCCACTTCCTGTATCCATTGCTGAATACAAGTCAGAGATGTCACTAAGCATTTACATTTGACCATATACATAAAATCAGTATAAAATTGTTTCTTTTATCACATAAATATAACCTTCAGAACTAGTCATTTAGCTGATCACGTAAAACTTAAAAACTTAATTTTTCTAAATTCAGTTCAAATCTAAATTCAAGCAGCAACTAGGCAGTTTACTTAGTAGCTATTTAAATAATAAAACTGCTTAAAAATTTCCTAATTTAAAAATCATTTAGATAATAAATAAAATATGATTAAACTAACTCTTTTCTAAACATACACATATCAGAGCAGCCAAAATATAAATAAATATACATGCCGACTAGTAATATCAAAAGATAACATTAAAAATGCCATACTGATATTGATATTTAGCTTTCCAAAATATGATGATGTCCTCTGCTGCTCCTTACTCCTTATGCTCCTTAATATCTACGCGTGAAACAATCACAAGCTAAGTATATACTTAGTGAGGCAATGTAAAAATATTTAAAACATTCCATATTAAAATAATGATAAGAACAATTAGATTGCAAAATTATAAATATTAAAAAGGATTTGAAAATCATGAAACTAACTTGTCGAAACCATTCCCTTTTTCGTAACCTGTAACAATTTCAATATTCATATATAATACCATACGGGTTATATCAATTTGATCCAATATACTTCAGTTTCCATTTCAATATAGCCCAATGTAATATGAATGAGAATACATGGTATGCGAGTCAATGATGAGTATGCACATGTTCCCGATAACAACTATTTAGTTGTGCCATTAATAAAACAATGTATCAATGTATCGATGTATTGATATCAATGTATCAATACCAATGTATCAATGTTAGTGTAAAACTGTAACCACTACCATAACTTAACGGCATCAATAATAATAATAATATGTTATTGTTATAGAACACAACTCACTATATCACTGCCGTAACTTAACAGCAGTATTAATCAATAGGTCATAGTCGTAGAACACAGCTCACTGTCTCATTACTGTACTTGACAATAATATCATATTAATATACTACACCTTTTTGGCATGCCAATATACCAAGACTCTCAATAATTATACAATGGGCTTTCAAATAATTCACTACTATGAACATTTCATTCATTTCGATAATATCAATGGATCAAGATAATCACTTCAATATGTAAAAATATGCATTGGGCAGTTTATACACGAAAATCACTCATAAAGCATTTCAAAATCATTTAATAAAATTCAAATCCTTTTCTTTCAATATTCGAGAATGACTTATCACAAGTCTTTCTCATTTCATAAATAGAGTAAGTAGAATGCACTCACCTTTGCCTCACTAGTAACTTAGCAAGCTGTACAATCACCCTTGACCTTATTCTTGAACTTTTTCCTTATCAACTGCTTTATTCAAATCACGAGTCTGATCACGATTACAATCTACACAACATTACAACAACACATACCATTCAAAATACATAATAGCATCTTACTAACATTAATACACATTAGGAAGATTACTTCTAATAATTCTTCAAAATTCCCACAATATTCATTTTAGTCCTAAAAACTCTTTTTAAGCTTCCAACCATTATTTCCAACTCTAAACCTCATATTCTTCATTCTTTACACTTGAGGATCCAAACTTTAAAAATTCACATTTAATCTTTAAATTTGCCGAAATCACAATTTGGTCCCCAAATTCTATCAAAACTTCAAAGTCAACCTTTTTAATCACTAATCTTGATTTTCCATCACAATACACTTCAACAACAAGTTTAACAACTAAGTTCTTAAACTTTCCAAATTTTACAACTTAGTCTTTATTACTCCCCAACTTCCATATTAGTCTAAAAGACTTTCCAAAGCTTACAAAATCATCCTTACATCATTTCCAAGCTTAGGAATTTTTTTCCAAAATTTTCTCTTATTTTCTCCTAGTAGGCCGAATACCAAAGGTCAGTTTAGCCAAAATTCCTCACTTGATTCAAGCATGAATTCAACTTCTAAACATCATATTCAAGCTTCACACATCATTTCTACTTCAAATAAAAAATTTTGCAAGAGTTCCCCTAATTTTTCAATTTTCCCAAAAATCACCTAACAACCAAAACATAGAAATTTCACTATTTTCATGCTTGAAACAACATCACAACACCATATTTAATCAAAACAATCCATAAAACTCAATATATCAACTTATCCTTCATGAAACCTAACTCCCAAACTCAACATATAAACATGGAAAGTACTCAAAAATTATACCAAATGAAAGAGAATTCAATGGGGATTAATTTTCTATTTCATGTCTTGAACCAAAAACCAACTAAATCAAGCCAAAAATTGAATAAAAAAATTCCCTTACCTTTGGCTATGGTGTTTTCGAACTTGAGGGAGAAGATGAGCAAAAATCCTACCTTTTTCTTCATTAATTATAATGACAAATGGCATTTTATTCTTAAAAACTAATATAAAAATCTCCATCAATAGTGTAATGACCAATTTGCCCTTTAATTATAACCAATAGGATCACTACATTTGTCTTATTTTATCCAAAATAATCAATTTAATATAAAAATTAAAGGCAAAATGCCATTAATGAATCTTGGTATTTTCAAAAATGTCATTATCCCTTATTTAATCCAATAATGCATAGAATCGAATCTGAATCGCAAAACGATCCCAAAACTTAACATAATCTTCTTTTAGTCTATCTAAGACTCCCATCAAATTTTTATAATTTTATGAGCTCGAATGATCATCCGAATTAATTTCTGAAACTTATCCCCTTTATAGCTTCTTACACAATTCCCGTACCAAAAATCTGATTCCCATCAAAATTCTTGTACTGAGATAAACTATTCATTTTTACCATGAAAATATTTATTTGGAAAATTACCATGTTGGTCTTTATACTTTTCCCAACTTTTCACTTTTGTCACCAAACTTTGAATTTTTACATTTTAGTCACTAAACTAAAACCACCAACTTTTATATCTTTGCAATTTATTCACTAACCAAAAATTGGGGTATTACAATTCTCCCCCATTAAGAAAATTCGTCCTCAAATTTTCTAAACATACCTGATTTGAAAAGATGTGGAAACTATTTTTCCATATCTTTCTCTCTTTCCCACGTTGCTTCTTCCACTTTGTGGTTTCGCCAAAGAACTTTAACAAGTGGAATCGACTTGTTCCTCAGTTCCTTGAGTTCACGTGCTAAAATTCTGATCAGTTCCTCTTCATATGTCAAATCGGTTTGAATCTCTACTTCTTCTAGAGTAATGATGTGGGAAGGACCCGATCAATACTTTCTGAGCATCGATACATGAAATACATTATGAATCTTGTCCAATTCTGGAGGCAAAGCAAGTCGATAAGCCACAGGACCAACTTTATCTACAATCTCATATGGTCAAATAAACCTCAGACTCAGTTTTCCCTTTCATCCAAAACGTAACACTTTCTTCCAAGGAGATACTTTAAGAAACAATTTATCACCTACATAGATTCAATTTCTTTCCTCTTTGAATCTGTATATGACTTTTTTCGATCAATGGCTATCTTGAGGTTATCTTGTATGATCTTTACTTTGTCTTCGGCTTCTTTAATTAGATTAGGTCCCAATACATCCTGATCTTTCAACTCGTACCAATTCAAAGGAGTCGTGCACTTTCTCCCATACAATGCTTCATAAGGTGCCATCTTGATACTTGCTTGATAGCTGTTATTATAAGAGAATTCCGCTAACGGTAAGTATTTCTCCCATGATCCTTTGAATTCGATTACACAAGCTCTTAACATATCCTCCAAAATTTGAATGGTTCGCTCTGATTGTCCATCTGTTTAAGGGTGGAAGACCATGCTAAAATTAAGTCGAGTACCCAGAGCTTTATGTAAAGATTTCCAAAATATGGAAGTAAACCTTGGATCTCTATCAAAAACAATCGAGACTGGTACTCCATGAAGCCGAACTATTTCCTTAATATACAGCTTTGCATATTTGTCCATAGAGAAATCAGTTCAGACAAGAATGAAATGTGTCGTCTTGGTCAATCTATCAACAATCACCCAAATGGAATCCTTTTTACTTGGAGTCAAAGGTAGCCCTGACACAAAATCCATGGTTACCCGTTCCCATTTCCACTGAGGAATGAAAATTGGTTGCAATAGACCAGAAGGCACTTGATGTTCTGTTTTTACTTGCTGACATGTCAGGCACTTCGAAACAAACTCAGATATAGCTCTTTTCATTCATGGCCACCAATATCTACTCTTCAGATCTTGATACATCTTGTTTCCACCTGGATGCATAGTCAAAGGACTATAATGTGCTTCAAAAAGAAGTTCTCTCTTTAACTTTTCATCTTCAGGAATAACAATTATTCCTTGATAATATAAACATCCATCAGACTTAACTTCAAAATCTTTGATCTCGCCATTTTCGACTTGTTTGAATCTTGACAAACATTCCATATCTCTTCTCTGAAGCTCCTTTATCCGATCTACCAAAGCATGCCTTAAACTTAACTCAGCAATCAAAACACCATTTTCTTTCAATGCTAGCCTCGTATTTATAGATCTCAAGGCAGCAAAGGTCTTTCTACTGAGGGCATCAGCTACCACGTTCGCTTTTCCTAGATGGTAGTCAATAACCACATCTTAATCTTTTAGAAGCTCAATCCACCTTTTCTGCCTTAAATTTAACTCCTTTTGAGTCAGCGGATATTTTAAACTTTTATGATCTAGATAGATATAGCATTGTTCTCCATATAAATAATGACGCCATATCTTTAAAGCAAAAACAATTGCTGCCAACTCTAAGTCATGGGTAGGATAATTCCTCTCACGTGTCTTCAGCTGTCTACAAGCATAAGCCACCACTTTTCCCTCTTGCATAAGTACACGTCCCAAGCCATTATGACATGCATCACTATACACCACAAAATCTTTACCCGATTCTGGTTGTACTAATACTGGAGCTTCAGTTAAAATCTTCTTTAATGTTTCAAAACTTTCTTGACACTTATCCGTCCAAAAGAATGACACATCCTTTCTTAATAGCTTGGTTAGTGGAGAGGCAACCGTTGAAAAATTCTTTACAAATCTTCGATATTAACCAGCCAATCCCAAGAAACTTCGAATCTCAGAAATATTATTCGGAGCTTTCCATTCCACTATGGCTTGTACTTTCTTGGGATCTACTCTTATTCCCTCCGCTGAAACCACATGACTGAGAAAAATAATTTTTGAAAACCAAAACTCACATTTTGATAACTTAGCATATAGTTTCTTTTCTTGGAGGATCTGAAGAACAACACGAAGGTGAGCATCATGTTCTTCTTTTGTTTTTGAATAGACTAAAATATCATCAATGAATACTACCACAAACTGATCCAAATACGGCAAAAATATTCGATTCATCAGATCCATGAATATTGTAAGAGCATCCGTTAATCCGAACGGCATCACTACAAACTCATAGTGTCCATACCGAGTTCAAAAAGTCATCTTTGAAATATCCTCTTCCTTAATCTTCAGCTGATGATATCCTAATCGAAGATCAATTTTGGAAAACACAGATGCACCCTTTAATTGATCAAAAAGATCATCTATCCTTGGAATAGGATACTTATTCTTCACGGTCACCTTGTTTAGTTGACGATAATCTATGCATAGTCGCATAGACTCGTCTTTCTTTTTCACAAACAACACTGGTGCACCCCAAGGTGACACACTTGGTCTTATTAAACCCCGATCTAATAATTATTGTAATTGCACCTTTAACTCTCGAAGCTCAGCTGACGCCATTCTATACGGGGCCATCGATATGGGTGCAGTACCAGGTAACACCTCTATTTTAAATTCTACTTCTCGATCTGGAGGCAATCCTGGTAATTCATCAGGAAATACATCTGGATATTCTCGAACCGTAGGAATATCTTCCAACTTAATTCCAGAAGTTCGAGTATCCACCACATTAGCTAGAAAAGCTTGGTAACCTTCTAATAGCAGCTTCTTCGCTGAAACTACTACGATCACATTAGATAAAGAATTCATCGTTTCTCCCACTACTATTATCTCCTCACCTTTCGAATTTTCCAAGATTAATCGCTTTAAGCGACAATCCACAATGGCATGGTAGAAAGATATTCATGCCTAATATCACTTCAAATTCTTCAAAAGGTAACTCCATTAGGTTTGCCGGAAACTCTGTTCCTTGCACTTTAATCGGACAATTTCTACATATTTTATTTACTCTCACACTTTGACCCAAAGGTTTTGTTGCTATGATATCACTAGAGATAGACTCTAGTGGTATGCTTCTCTCTTCAATCAACTTAGTACTAATATATGAATGCGTAGAACCAGGATCAATCAAAATAAATGCATGCTCACATAAAGATAGAATGTACATATAACAACTACTGGATCAACATGATCCCTATTTGTTCTAATGTTAAAGACTTAGGCTGGTGCACGGATCTCTTACTGTGAAACAGACTCGGATGGCCTTCTCGTTCCACCTCTGCCTCTACCTCTCTGTGGAACTACAGCAGATCTCTTTGTCTGTATAGATTTCTCTCCAAATTTTTGAGGACAGTCTCTGATAAAATGACCCATCTTTCCACAATGTAAGTATGCTCATGTCACCATCCAGCATGTGCCTGAATGACGTTTACCACAAACATCATAGAATTGAGTTCTGAATTGGAATGATGAACCAACACCAGAATTAACTGTCTGAGTCTGCTTGTTTCCTCCAATATTGCCTCATTTCTGAGCAGATCCAGATTTATTCTTATACCAAGAACCATATTTATTCCTCATTGATGAGAAATGAGCTGAAGATGTTCCTGGTCTCTTATTAGATTGCGAAGTCTACTCTGTAGTGTCCTCCAAATAGACACGTTCCATTGCTTTAGTTCGGTTCACCACCTCTTGGAAGGTAGGTGGGTTCAATGCCACCAACATTTCCTTTGGTTTCCTATTCAGGCCTTCAATAAAATATTCACATCGATCATTTTCAGTATGGATCAATTTCGCTGCAAACTGACTCAACTTGTTGAATTCACACTCATATTCATGGATAGTCTGGTTTATTTGCTTCAAGCTGAGGAATTGTTGTTTCATCTCCTGGATGAACTGATCTCCAATATATTTATTCTTGAATTCCTCCAAGAAGAATTACCAGGTAACTCGCTCCGGAGGGACATGCATCGTAGCATTGGTCCACCAGAATCTAGCTTGTCCTCGAAGCAAAGAGATAGCTCCATCCAGCTTATCAGTTTTCGAGCAATGGAAACCCTTTAACATAATCTTCAAATCATTCAACCACATGTCAGCGGTTACGGGACCTTCATCTGTTTTTCCTTTGAATTCAGGTGCTCCCAAACTCTTTAATTCTTTAGTTATTGTCACTCGAGGAGCAGGAGGAGCTTGTGGCTGAAACCGTGTCAAAACTGTTTCCAAAGCCTGAAGAAAAGTCCCTTGATATTTTACAGGCATTCCCTGTTGTGCTGGGGCTCTTCCCTGTTTTATTTGAGCCGGAAGGTTATTATTAACTTCATTATTGCCACTACCGGCTTCTTTCAAAACCTCATGATCCATTGCTCGTCTAGAACCTCTTGAATCAGACATCTATAATCACATAACCAATACATTAGTAAGGAGCGACATTCATCAATTATATAAACATCAGATCAGTAATTTTGACATCCTAGTGGCATGTACACACTTTTCAACAAAAACAACTTTCATTCCGACCGAGAACCGACTAAATCTATAGCTCTGATACCAATAAATGTAACACCCTCTTCATGTATCCATTGCTGAATACAAGTCAGATGTGTCACTAAGCATTTACATATGACCATATACATAAAAGCAATATAAACTTGTTTCGTTTGTCACATAAATATAACCTTCAGAACTAGTCATTTAGCTAATCACGTAAAATTTTAAAAACTTATTTTTTTTCTAAATTCAGTTCAAATCTAAATTCAAGCAACAACTAGGCAGTTTACTTAGTAGCTATTTAAATAATAAAACTGCTTAAAAATTGCCTAATTTAAAAATCATTTAGATAATAAATAAAATACGATTAAACTAACTCTTTTCTAAACATACACATATCAGAGCAGCCAAAATATAAATAAATATACATTCCAACTAGTAATATCAAAAGATTACATTAAAAATGCCATACTAATATTGATATTTAGCTTTCCAAAATATGATGATGTCCTCTGCTGCTCCTTACTACTTATGCTCCTTAATATCTACGCGTGAAACAATCACACGCTAAGTATATACTTAGTGAGGCAATGTAAAAATATTTAAAACATTTCATATTAAAATAATGATAAGAACAATTAGATTGCAAAATTATAAATATTAAAAAGGATTTGAAAATCATGAAACTAACTTGTCGAAACTATTCATTTTTTCGTAACCTGTAACAATTTCAATATTCAAATATAATACCATACGGGTTATATCAATTTGATCCAATATACTTTATTTTCCATTTCAATATAGCCCAATGTAATATGAATGAGAATACATGGTATGCGAGTCAATGATGAGTATGCACATGTGCCCGACAACAACTATTTAGTTGTGCCATTAATAAAACAATGTATCAATGTATCGATGTATTGATATCATTGTATCAATACCAATGTCAGTGTAACAATGTAACCACTATCGTAACTTAACGGTATCAATAATAATAATAGGTCATTGTTGTAGAACACAACTCACTATATCACTGTCGTAACTTAATAGCATTATTAATCAATAGGTCATAGCCGTAGAACACAACTCACTGTCTCATTACTGTACTTGACAGTAATATCATATTAATATACTACACCTCTTTGGCATGCCAATATACCAAGACTCTACATAATTATACAATGGGCTTTCAAATAATTCACTACTATGAACATTTCATTCATTTCAATAATAACAATGGATCAAGTTAATCAATTCAATATTTAAAAATATGCATTGGGCAGTTCATACATGAAAATCACTCATAAAGCATTTCAAAATCATTTAATAAAATTCAAATCATTTTCTTTCAATATTCGAGAATGACTTATCACAAGTCTTTCTCATTTCATAAATAGAGTAACTAGAATGCACTCACATTTGCCTCACTAGTGACTTAGCAAGTTGTACAATCACCCTCGACCTTATTCTTAAACTTTTTCCTTATCAATTGCTTTATTCAAATCACGAGTCTGATCACGATTACAATCTACACAACATTACAACAACACATACCATTCAAAATACATGTTAGTATCTTACTAACATTAATACATATTAGGAAGATTATTTCTAATAATTCTTCAAAATTCCCAAAATATTCATTTTAGTCCTAAAAACTCTTTTTAAACTTCCAACCATTATTCCCAACTCTAAACCTCACATTCTTCATTCTTTACACTTGAGGACCCAAACTTTAAAAAATCACATTTAATCTTTAAATTTTCCGAAATCACAATTTGGTCCCCAAATTCTATCTAAACTTCAAAGTCAACCTTTTTAATCACTAATCTTGATTTTCCATCACAATACACTTCAACAACAAGTTTAACAACTAAGTTCTTAAACTTTCCAAAATTTACAACTTAGTCCTTATTACTCCACAACCTTCCATATTAGTCCAAAAGACTTTCCAAAGCTTACAAAATCATCCTTACATCATTTCCAAGCTTAGGAAAATTTTTCCAATTTTTTCTCTTATTTTCTCCTAGTAGGCTGAATACCAAAGGTCACTTTGGCCAAAATTCCTCACTTGATTCAAACATGAATTCAACTTCTAAACATCATATTCAAGCTCCACACATCATTTCTACTTCAAATAAAAAATTTGCAAGAGTTTCCCCTAATTTTTCAATTTTCCCAAAAATCACCTAACAACCAAAACATAGAAATTTCACTATTTTCATGCTTGAAACAACATCACAACACCATATTTAATCAAAACAATCAATAAAACTCAATATATCAACTTTTCCTTCATAAACCCTAACTCCCAAACTCAACATATAAACATGGAAAGTATTCAAAAATTATACCAAATGAAAGAGAATTCAATGGGGATTAATTTTCTATTTCATGACTTGAACCTAAAACCAACTAAATCAAGCCAAAAATTGAACAAAAAATTCCCTTACCTTTGGCTATGTTGTTTTCGAACTTGAGGGAGAAGATGAGCAAAAATTCTAGCTTTTTCTTCATTAATTATAATGACAAATGGCATTTTATTCTTAAAAACTAAATAAAAATCTCCATCAATAGTGTAATGACCAATTTGCCCCTTAATTGTAACCAATAGGATCACTACAGTTGTCTTATTTTATCCAAAATAATCAATTTAATATAAAAAGTAAGGGCAAAATGACCAAAATGCCATTAATGAATCTTGGTATTTTCAAAAATGCCATTATCCCTTATTTAATCCAATAGTGCATAGAATCGAATCAAAACGTTCCCAAAACTTAACACAATATTTTTTTAGTCTATCTAAGACTCCCATCAAATTTTCATAATTTTCTAAGCTCGAATGATCATCCGAATTAATTTTCGAAACTTATCCCCTTTATTGCTTTTTACACAATTCCCGTACCAAAAATTCGATTTGCACCAAAATTCTTGTACCGGAATAAACTATTCATTTTTACCATGAAAATATTTATTGGGAAAATTACCATGTTGGTCCCTATACTTTTCCTAACTTTTCATTTGTCACCAAACTTTGAATTTTTACATTTTAGTCACTGAACTAAAACCACCAACTTTTATACCTTTTCAATTTAGTCACTAACCAAAATTGGGGTATTACACTGAGGAACAACAAAGAAGCTTTGACCAATTGAAACAAGTCTTGACCCATGTATCAGTCTTGGCCTACCTAATTTGGAAAGGATTATACAATTTACAGTGATTCTTCGTATCTCAGGTTAGGATGTTTATGGATTCAAGAAGGTAAGGTCATATGCATCGAGACAAGTTAAGCCACATGAGATGAACTACCCTACTCATTACTTGGACCTGGCTGCATTTGTCTTCACATTGAAAATCTGGAGGCATTATCTCTATGGAGAGAAATGCTACCTTTTATTGACCATAAAAGCCTCTAATACTTGTTGACATATAAGGAGTTGAATCTTCGGCAACAGAGATGGATGGAACTCCTCAAAGACTATGATATTGTCATTGATTACAATCCGGACAAGGCCAACATTGTTGTTGATGTACTCAGTCGTAAACCTCTGCCCGGTAACTGCCGTTATTGATCATTGAACCCTACCCATCGCTTATTGTGCTAAACTTATTGAAAAACCATTGTATTATAGCCTCTCAAGCTATTAATGCTCACTTACGACTTCGAAAGCACCATTGCCTCGTAGCTGAACTTCAGGTTCAGTCTACTATTGTATCGAGAATCAAAGCATTACAAAGTCAAGACTCTGAACTTCAATCCATTATTTCTAAATTGCAAGACAATGATGATCTAGACTTCATAATTAATTATGAAGGACTACTATGTTTTTGTGAACGAGTTTGTATGCCAATGATGAATCTTTCTGCATTGATATTCTCAAGGAAGCTTATTCGAGTTCTTTCTTTGTTCATATGGGTTCTATTAAGATGTACAAGGATCTTTGGGAACTTTACTGGAGGTCAGGCATGAAACAAGACATAGTTGATTTCGTGTCTAAGTGCCTTACGTGCCAGCGTGTTAAGGCTGAGCACCGTGTTCTTACCAGTTTATTGCAACCTATTGATCTACCACAATGGAAGTAGGAGAGGATCACTATAGACTTTGTTAGGGGTTTGCCTTTAACTCCCACTAAGCACAATGCTATATGGGTTATTGTAGACCGTTTCATCAAGTCAGCATACTTTCCACCGGTTAGAATAAACTATGTTCTTCTTAAATTAGCTAACTTGTATATCAAGGAAATTATATGACTCCACAGAGTACCGAAATCTATCATCTCTGATCGGGACGCCTATAATTTTGTTCTCGATTTTAGAGATCGTTGTAGGGAGCTTTGGGCACCAGAGTTAACCTTATTACTGTTTTCCACCCTTAGTTTGATGGCTAGTCAGAAAGGGTAATTCAAATTCTAGAAGACATGCTACGTGTATGCGTTATTGATTTCGGTGGATCTTGGGGGAAATCCCTACCTCTCATTGAGTTTGCCTACAACAACAGCTATCAAGATTTCATCAAAATGGCACTGTATGAGGCGTTATATGACAGACATTGCAGAACTCTATTGTGTTGGTTTAAATTTGGTGAAGTCAAGATGTTGGGCCCTAACTTGCTCCGAGAAACTAAAGAGCAGGTTACCATCATCCATGACCATTTGAAGGCTACCTTTGATCGACAGAAAGCATATGCTGACCTCAAGCGAAGGGATATACAGTACGAGGTTGGTGAGAAAGCTTTTCTCAAAGTATCACTGTGGAAGAAAATTCTAAGGTTTGGTAGAAAGTGGAAACTGAGTCCCCAATTTATTGGACCCTTTGAGGTTATCGAAAAAGTTGGCCATGTGGCTTATCGATTGTTATTTCCCTCAGAATTGAGCAAAATTCATTATGTATTCCATGAATCGATGCTTCATAAATATCACTCTGACCCTTCACATATTATCGAGCCAGAGTCTATAGAGATTCAACCTAATTTGACCTATAATAAGGAACCAGTTTAGATTCTTGCAAAAGAAGTTAAGAGACTTCGCAACAAATTTGTTTCATTGGTCAAGCTGTTCTAAAAGAGCCATACCGTTGAAGAAGCAATTTGGGAAACGAAAGAGATGATGAAGAAGCAATACCCTCATCTCTTCGATTGAGGTAAAATTTGAGGACGAATTTTTCTTAAGGGGGAGAATTTCAACACCTTAAAAATTGGTCTAGCCAGAATTGGGCTCCAGCGATCGGAAACCCTACACTGAAAAGCTCCAAATATTGCATTGACTTTGACCTTATGGTCAATTACATTGATATTGGACTTTAATTGAGTCAATTTACTGATCAAGGACCCTATTGAATTTATTGAAAGTTATTTAGTGACTAAATTGTAAAAATTGAAAGTTTAAAAGGCAAAAGTGTAAAGGTTCAAAAGATAAAGAACTATCTTTGTAATTTCCCAAAAGTTGACTGAGTCACCTGCTAGATTCTTTGAAATCACGTGAAGTGGTCATCTTTTGTCATAAAAGATGACAATTTTGAGGTGGCCAATTATTATCATCTTAAATTAAGCAAAAGTAGGAAAAGATAGAAATTGTTAGTTTAAGCTTACCCTTTGAGGAAGGAAAGCTTCACGGTTCATGCCCCTTCTGGATAAGGTGTTTTAAAACACTAAAATTAGTGCCATCATCTCCTAACTTCATATTCTTTCTTCACTCAAGTAAGCATCTTCCCACCTTTAAGCTATCATCTCCATTGTTGAACTTCTTAAAGCTCAAGCTTTCTTTGATCTATTGATTTCTTTGAATAGCTATTGGTTTAGTAAGCTAAATCCCTCAATCAATCCTTCGATTCCATGGATATCAGATGTTTAATTTTAAGTTCAAGCTAGTGAACAATTAAGCTAAACCCATGTCCTTAAGACTTCAATCCATAAAAATTTAATAGCTAATAGCTATTGATCCCGATATCGTTATATTGATTGTAATAAATTTTTATTATTTCTATCTAGAAGGAGGAATTAATTGAAACTAGTGGTAGGAGAGGATAATGAACTCAAAAATGAATTAATACTATTTTTTTATGGGAGTGCAGTGGGAGGACACTCGGAGACAGATGCCACAACCAAAAGATTAACTAGAACTTTTCATTAGAAGGGGTTAAAGAAGTAGGTAAAGAACATGGTAAGAGAATATGAGGTGTGTCAAAAGAATAAAGATGAATTGAAGCATCCTAAGGGTTTGTTACAACCTCTCCCCATACCCGAGGCAGCCTGACAATTCATTAGTATGGATTTTATAGAGTGGTTGTCAATCTCTAAGTAGGATGTAATTCTGATCATAGTTGATCGAATGACAAAATATGGTCATTTTATAACTTTGTCTCATCCTTTTACAGCAAAGGATATTGCTCAATTATTTCTAGAAAAATATATTTAAGTTGCATGGGATGCCACGTGACATTGCGTGTGACAGGTACATGATTTTTATGAGCCTATTTTGGAAGGAATGATTTCTAAAATTGGGGATAACAATGACTCTTCTACAACCTATCACCCTGAAACTGATGGACAAATTGAGAGAATCAGTAAATACCTCGAAACCTATCTGAGTTGCATGACTGGTGAGAGACCTAGGGAATGGAGTGATTGGCTGCATCTAGCTGAGTGGTGGTACAACACTGCCTTTCATTATTCAGTTCAGACAACTCCCTTTCAACCTTTGTATGGACAGGAGCCTCCATTACATGTTCGTTATTGCTGGTGAGTCTGTAGTGGCATCAATAGATAAGAATCTGCAAATGAGGGAAACAACTGTAAAGATGTTGAAATTTCATTTAAAAAGAATCCAGGACAAAATGAAACATCAAGCTGATAAAAGAAGGTTTGAGGGGTTTGAAGGTAGGAGAATGGGTCTACTTGAAATTGCAACCTTATCGACATCAGTCAGTTCAGAGCAGGATGTCACAGAAATTATCCCCCGAGTGGTTTGGACCATTCCTTATCTTGGACAGAATTAGAGAGGTAGCCTACGGACAGGCCGTGGTGATGGCGACCCAGAATTTGAAGTGACGGGGACACCATTTTCACTGTTATGAGAACCCAAAGAAGAACTCTAAGAATAAGAAGCAAAAACATAAATATAACTGTTGTTGTTGTTGCTGTTAGAACTTGTAGGAGAAAACAGGCGTTCTTGGGAGAAATTTTAAAATTCACTGCTTAAACATATGATTTCAATGATTTTGCAGTCATTGCTGAAGAAAGGTGCAAAATACGTCGTCGTTAAAGCACTGTCGACGACCGACTGTTTATCATTGGCTCTGACATTGGCTCCTTTAGACGTCAAAGATGACATTGGTTTCTTTAATTTTCTCCATAACGCACAATTTTACTAAATGTTGTGTAATCTTTTAACCAACAAATGTTCTTGGTTCAGATGGTTGGCCGTTGCTGGATCAAATCACACAACCACGAGACCTGGAATCAAAAACTCCGAGAAATACCTCCTTTTGTGTGAACATGCAAGATTATGAGCGACTAAAGCTTCTTTGATGCGACTAAAATTAAAAAAAATGAACTAAAGATGAATTAAAAAGATTTGGTTTTGAGCATCCACTTTCAGAGGTGTTTCTTTTGGTACTCACTAATCAGGCTTTTTCTTGAAATTTTATGTTCCGTTTTATTTTGCTTTGTGGTTGTATAACATCTGATATTCTGTATCTATCGTCATGAATACTCTTTTTCTCTATTTAGTAAAGTCTTTAATAAGGTTCGTGGTGAATAAAAAAAAACAGGGACAAAAAATTCAAAGAAAAGAAAAAAAAGAAAAGGGGGAAGGAGTGAATAAGGAAATAATGGAAAAAGAAACCCTAAATATAATATATATAGACGGTGATATTTTTGTAAATATATATAACATATATATACATTTTAAAAATATTTAAGTTCGGAAAATTTTTATCCTAAATTTGAATCTGCCCCGACCTCGTTTATACCCTTCCTAAAATTAAATCTACGCCAAATAAGATTTTTAATAATAAAAGGAATCTGCCGCAATAAGATATGAATCCGTTGGGTCATGGTAATTTTGTCATATCTAAAAAATTTGGAGAAAAAAAATCAGTAATACCGAATTGAAAGAGAAATATTTAGTCAAAAAAGAGAATGATGGAGAAAGAAAATTTATGAACAAAATTTATTGGAGGGGCATACATAAAATACTGAAAAATGACATGTGATTTTTTTCCAAATGTAATAGCGTATGGAAATTATTTGAATATACATAAATTCAAAAAAATAAAATCATTTTTTTGGTGTCAACACGACTTGAAGTAAGTGATTAAAGACTCATGTTAACATCCAATTCAATATTTTCCTCTAGGTTATAGATTCTAGTCGCACTAGGAGCAATTCAAATAAAAATTATTCAAAAGATCATTTTTTTATAATCTTTCTAGATTCTTCTTACATTTTTTATGATTGTATTTGGGCTTTTTGTAAAATAAACAAAAATGTCACGTGAAAAAATTTGATTGGATCACCTGGCGCTTATAAATGGAGAATGGTGTTGACCGAATGAAAGTTGAAGGGCTAACTGACTGAAAAAAAATAGTAAAAGCCAAATTGAGAATCTAAATAGAGTAGAGGGTCTAAATAGGTATTAAGTCAAAAGGAAATGACAAATTATTATTTTAACCAATGTTATACAAAACGTCTTTCATGTGTTGAATGGTCATTTCATACATTGAAATCCTACACAGTTTAATTATTTAAAATCTACCGAAAACAATTTGTGATCCAAGGGATTGCAAGAGAGGCCGAGTTTGAGATAATTTCGGATTGTTGTTTTTTAAGTAGAAGTTAAATTAAACATGGATTTTTACCATAATAAAAAACCTACGATTCTGTAACATATAAATAAAAACCTAATAATTTATATATTGTTTACTAAAACTTAATTAAATATATATCTTCTAATTAGAACCTATCTTCCTCCTCACTTTAGAAGCCCTTGGTTCCCTGTTCTTCAAGAAATCACTCTTAGTTTCCTGTTCTTTGAAATATCGGCCATGGACAACGAATCCGCGATGTTTTCAGTTGAAGGTGGTGAAGGATGTGAAGAAGATGTTCTGAAGTGGTACTACCATGGAGGTTCGGGTCGACCGAAGAACTCGAGTGAACTCTCATTGAAAGCTAAAAGATATCTTTTGAGTAAGGGTTGGATTTTCCATCATGTCCACAAAAATGGGAAAGAAGAGCTGAGATATCAATCTCCCCACGGGGAAGTCTATAGTTCACTGAGAATGGCTTGCAAAAGTTATATCGATCAAGGATTGGGAGAGGCAAAGACTAGTAACGTGGAGACCAAGCAATCTACAAAAAGAAAGTGTTCGATTCCGGAGAATCAGCCATTACCGAAATATGTTAATTCTGAATTGCTGAAAAGAAGAAAAACCCTGAACAAACAAGAGAATCGGGTGGTAAAATCTAATAAAAGAAGGCAGGAGGGTCCGGTTTCTAGTCGTAACCCTCGAACTGTTCTGTCTTGGTTGATAGATAATAATGTTGTTTCGATGCTGGAAAGTGTGTATTATCGCAGCAAGACAGGGGCTCCGTTGATGAAAGGTCATATCACTCGCGATGGGATTCAATGTCACTGTTGCTCCAAGGTTTTCACTCTCACAGCCTTTGAAGATCACGCTGGAAGTACCAATCACAGGCCAGCAGCTAACATAATCCTGGACGACGGCACTGGCAGGTCACTTTCCGATTGTCAAAGACAAGTTTGTGATTCTATGAAGGTCACCATGTCAACCTCGAGTACTCATTCTACTGTAAAGAGCCCTACAACTGTGAAGTCAGCCAATTCGTTTCAACACGAGAACGATGAAGTTTGCTCTGCTTGCTGCGGTGGAGAAGATTTAATTTGCTGTGAATTTTGCCCTTCAGCTTTCCATATGAAATGCCTTGGCTTAAAGGAAGTCCCGAATGGCGTCTGGTTTTGTCCTTCTTGCTGCTGTGGGATTTGTGGCATCGGGTATTTTAGGGATAGACGTTTTCTTACTTGTCATCAATGTGAGCTTAAATTCCATGTTGATTGCTTGAATTCAGAAGAAACCAAGCGAGATGAAGACTGAGAACAACACTGTATTATTATGTAGTCCTAGCTGTGAAAAGATCTTTTATGGCCTGAAAAAACTCACAGGGAAGCCAATTGTAGTGGGTAAAAGTTTGACTTGGACATTACTTAAATCCAATCCTCGAGCTCATTGGCATGGCATGGATTCATCTGCAGAGAAAGAGAACCAGAGTAAGTTGAGAGCCGCACTTGAAGTGATGCACGAGTGTTTCGAGCCAAGCGAAGCTGTTGAGACGGGGAGAGATTTAGTTGAAGATGTGATTTTCAGCCGAGTCTCTAAGCTGAAACGATTGAACTTCGGAGGATTCTTTACAGTGATTCTCGAAGAAAATGATAATCTTGTTTCGGTGGCCACTCTGAGGGTGTATGATAACAGGGTGGCTGAAATTCCCCTTGTTGCAACAAGGCACGGGCACCGCCGCCGTGGAATGTGTCGAGTTTTGGTGGATGAGCTTGAAAAGAATCTTGTGAAATTAGGGGTGGAGAAGCTGGTTTTACCTTCACTGCCTACCACAGTCGAGACATGGACTAAGAACTTCGGGTTTTTCCGCATGCCAGATGATGAAAGAGCAAAGCTTCAGCGGTATACTTTACTAGACTTCCAGGGGACCATAATTTGCCAGAAACTCTTAAGATAGAGTAGAAGCAATACTTATTGTTTAAACAACTGTACTTTGTTTCAAAAGTTGTCCACCACGCATTTGAATAGGATGATATTTCAAATGTAAAGAAAATTTCTTTTTTGGATGTATTGACGTAAGAAAATTACATGTTTTTGATATTCGCTCATGTCTGAGTAATATTCTATGTTTGTATTTGTTTTTCTCATTAACGCAACTTTACAAATATTACTACGTTTTGCTCATTCTTGAAACTTTAAACATTTTTTTTTGTTCATAACATATTTTTTTTTGTTCATAACATATTTTTTTTTTGTTTAAACATTTTTTTTGTTTTTTATATATCAAAATATTAGATAATTGCATATGTATGTATGATAAGTTTAATGACCTGCATAACCTCTATCCATGTTTCTGTAAACATACAAATGTTGATCTCATTCTTCACATGGTCCTGGTTCCATCTTCCTCCGAGACTAATTTTTGCAGACGTTCTATCAGTATATCGAAATCATCTTGGCTTCGGATCAGGCTGAGTTGAACATAATGATCTTCTGAACCAAACACATTTCCGTGACAACCGATGATATTGGCTGCCTTGAGAACTGCATAACAGTCTTTATCTTCTTCTCTCTCACATTGTAACCATGCATAAGCTGCCATCAACATAATAAGCTTAAAGGCATTCTATTCTTTACGGTTGCATAGCAAAGATAATAAAGACTTAAATAACATGTTAAACACAGTTTCATCTTTTATCACTGCCCACCTGTGTATATAACATTAACACAGTATATTTTAAGTGCTTCATACAATTATGCTATTTCCCTTCATATAAAGAAGCTAACATTATTTACCCGAATCTGCTGCCGGCATGACCAGTAAGCTTGGAAAGTGTAAACACCATGAGATCTTCATCTGCCGGAGCTGGGATCGTAGTAAAATGTGGCCAGTAATAAGCTCGGTCATAAATTGTTTTCACATTAGGTCCATCGAGAACCGCTTCGTTTAACCGTCCATCAGGGTTGTTTGGTCCAGTTACAAACTCAATCACATTTGCACCATCTGATCTGTTCTTCCATGTATAAGCATCTCCTTCAAACTTGAACATTTCCGAATTAAAATATTCCATTTGGTTCTTGTAGAGCTGTCAAAGTTCAGTTTGGATATAAATCAACATGAGTTGAAAGTACAAAACAGGTGCTGGTTATGGAGCAAACCGAGTAGTAGGGGATTGATGCAACAACTCGTGTAGGCGACTGCGAGGAGGTATTCTGAAGATTCAATGCATATGCAGCCGCACTAAGGACTTGGGTTGAACCTGCACCGAAAACAATGTATCTGTTTCGTGTGATTGCATTCCCGACGAAAGCGTGTAGTTTGTGGATTAGGCTTTTGAGTTGTTGTGAGAAGAGAGTGTTATCATTATAGGTATAACTCATTCGATTCCACCCTGATACTACCAGTGCACTACTAGTTGAGTGCTGCATCCAAAAGGGTTCCAGAAACAATGGATCTCCACTGCATATACATGAGAATTTGTCAAATCAAAACAGAGCAACAACTAAAAATTGTCATCCAAGAACCAAATATGAACCTAAATTAAAAGATTAAACTTGACAGAAGGCATAAAGAGTTATTGATCATATCAAGTGTTGCAGGGTGGTACCCATCGGCATTCACAACGCAGTGAGAAGCAGTCGGGGCCTGTATAGCATGTGTTGCATTCACAAACTGGTTCATTTCCATCGCCGACGAGACTATCCAAGAAAGCTACTCCATGGCCTGAACAGCTTATTTCTGCCACTGCCTCAGCTTCAGCTGCTGCTCTAGAGGTCCAACCCCGACTCAGGGTCCATTGAACACCCACATAATTATTGATGATAAGCAACAGATTGAGGACTATAGAAGAAACCAGACATGCCACAATCTTGGACCTCAACACACTCTTAACCATTGGTTTATTTCCTTTTTCTATCTCTGCTTTCGAATCTCGATCGCCGGTGTTTCCTTTTTCTGTCTCCCTTTAGGCTTCCGATCGATCGTCGGGTGTAGAAACTGCTTTTCTTGTTAAATATAGTTGGTGATGTTGATATTATATTCTGACCACGAGTTGGTGGAATCCTTGGCTTAGGTAGCTCTTGAAATTCAAATAAAAATTTCTTACGTTACGGCTGAGAAAACAAGACTCATTAACATTGATAAGGTAATTAGAACAAAATATTTCATTATGTTGAAGAGGTAGGTAACGTGTGAAAGAATTATTAGTATTATTTTTAACTACCATATACAAAATATTAGAAAATTTTGATAAAAATCATCTGTAATTGGTTGAATTGGAAAGACCAAAAGAAATGAGAAAATATGCACAAACAAAAATTTATGTGAGCCATGACGTCTAATTAGGCAGAACCAAGAGGAGATTTGACAAACTTCCTAGGCTTACCTTTCTCCGTCTCAAGTTTGTTGAGAAAAGTATTTTTTTAAATAAATTACTAATTTCTTGACATTGGAATGCATTGAATAACAACTTTTATGAACACTTCTGGACAATCAAAGGATAAGAGTTTTTTGGACCAGCCCAGTAGGAACGAAGGTAGGATTGATGGTTGGGAAAAAATATATAATTAATCTATTTTTTAAAAAAATTTATGTAATAAAAAAAAAATTGGGTTTGGGGCATGTCCCCTCCCGACTCCCGGGGCCTTAGTCCTTTCGTCCCTACAACCCTGAGTCTTGTTGGTATGCAAACAAAATAATTCACTAGCTATGAAAAAAAAAAAGTTGCTCAAAACAATAAGCAGTATTAGTAGTTTTGTCATTGTTATTATTAAAAAAAAAAGTTGTCATTGTTACTCAAAACTAGAGGTGGTAAATGGGTCATTCGGTTCGGTTTTGGTTCGGGTCATTTCGGTTCAGTTTATTTTGGGTCTAACCACATTCAGATTAAATTCGGTTCGGGTCTGGTTCAGTTTTAGTTCGGGTCTATAGTGATTTCGGTTTTGTTATCGGGTCGAGCTTTAGTTTGGTTGATTTTCGGTTTGGTTGACTTTCGGTTCGTTTGAATTTGGGTCGGGTCAATATCGGGTTAATAGGAGATCGATCGGTTTTAGTCGGGTTTTCAGGTCGAGTTAGGTTTTTCCACCCTATATACGACTTTATATAGTCTGTATATTTGGCTTTTTGGTGTGTTGTGCGACAATTCACATCTCATCTTTATTTATTTTAATATATTTTTTATTTCGGGTTGCCTTCGGTTCGGGTTGCTTTCGGTTCGGGTGAAATTGTTTTTGTTCCATTCGGTTCTGGTTCATTTTCGGTTTACCTAAAATTCAATTTGATTAAGTTTATGTCGGGTTTCAGATCAAATTCGGGTCATATTTCGGGTCTCAGTTCGAGTAAATCAATTATGTTCTCGGGTCTTGGGTCAAGTTTGTTAGGTCTACTCAAAACAAGTGTCGTCTCAAAAGGGAGAGCAACATGAACACCTGCTCATGGTCTCCATTTATATGTTTATGCTCAAGGACAGATGCAAAATTTTATGTTAGGTGACGAACCTATATAATTCTAGGAATAACGAATTTATAAAATTTTAGGGGGCGACCACCCCTCTAGGTCTGCCCTGCTCAAAACATCATTCATATATATAATAATTTTCTTTCCATGCAGTAACGGACATCTCCAAATTCTTTTATATTCACTATCTACCCTTTTAACTTAAGATAGAAATGAATCAATTGCTTGCAAGTGACAATACACAAACTCGATCAAATAAAGAAAGATATATATTTCACTTTATAATAAAAAAGACAACCTTTTCTTTCTCCATCCATTCCTTTTTTTGGGTTAAATCTTTATCTTTCTGTTCAAATTTTTTTCGATCAAATAAATTTTTTTTGGGTTAAAAGATATGTGCTTGAATGTTTTTGGATAGTTGTCTTGTTGTTGAAGAAGCTTTGGAGACTTGATTTTATACACCTCATTGATTTCTAGCCGTTTGAGTAGTTGGGGTATTCATAGAGTTGTTGGGTTGCATTTTTCTCGCAATAAATGCAGTCTAGCAACACAGGGTATCGGTACATGAGCATTTGTATTGGTACCTGCCATAAAAGTTAGTTCCAATATTTTCTAACAAGACAACTCTACAAAAGCATTCAAGCACATATCCTCTAATAAGGCAACTATCCAAAAGCATTCAAGCACATATTCAACCTTTTAGAGCTTTTATTGCAAAATTCTTGTAACCCACTTGAGTGATTTTCATTGTAATTCTTTTTCATCAAGTTTGGTGTTTTAGTGAGCTTTGAATTGTGCAAACATTCATCCTTAAGAGGTGTTATATTTTGACTCAAATTCAAATTGGTAATTAAGTTGGGTTTTATTGTAATTCTAGAGGGTTGAAGATTACTTGGTAATTAGGATTTACTTTAATGAGTAAATGTCTATTTTAGGTAGGAGATCTTATTGAATAAGATTTCTTGGTGACCAAGTATTTGAGTGTATAAATATAGACTACGTTTAACCTTTTGAATTATGAGAGAATGAGAGATAAAGGGAATTACTCTGGAGAGATGTAACCACTTTTGGGTTCTCTACAACTATTGTGACTACGTTGTAGAGATAGGTATTATAGGGATGTTAGGAAGAGTGTTTTGGTTCTACCGAGTCATGAGATTTGTACATCGGGTTTTGGGATTACATGGGTTATCATGTATTTGTACTCTTCGTGTTCTCTACGTTAATAGTGGATTGTTCGTTTCTCTCGTCTGTGGAAGTAGGTTATGCTAGATCACGTTAAATCTTGTCTCTTGTGCATGTCTTGGTCTATGTTGTTATTGCTTTGGTTATTTTGTTCCATACCAAATTCCTAATAAATGATATCATGAGCTATGGTTCGAGCTGCGCATTTTAAAAGGAATTTTTGCTGCAACTTTTGTGGAGCGATGTTGGGGACATGCCATAAGAGTATTGCTGCAACAAGCTTTCAGTTGTAGGGGGATTAATTCTCAATCGATTCAATTATGCTTCAACGGATACTACGTAAGAATTGGAGTTGTTGAAGACTTGGTGGCGGTGCTTCAACTAATATTTGGCTTACGTAAAAATTGAAGCTGTTGAAGACTTGAAGACCAATGCTCAAATAGAATTTGTGTCGAGGGGGAGATTTGTTATATTTTGACTGAAATTCAAATTGGTAATTAAGTTGAGTTTTATTGTAATTCTAGAGGGTTGAAGATTACTTGGTAATTAGGATTTACTTTAATGAGTAAATGTCTATTTTAGGTAGGAGATCTTATTGAATAAGATTTCTTGGTGACCAAGTATTTGAGTCTATAAATATAGACTACGTTTAACCTTTTGAATTATGAGAGAATGAGAGATAAAGGGAATTACTCTGGAGAGATGTAACCACTTTTGGGTTCTCTACAACTATTGTGACTACGTTGTAGAGATGGGTATTATAGGGATGCTAGGAAGAGTGTTTTGGTTCTACCGGGTCATGAGATTTGTACACCGGGTTTTAGGATTACTTGGGTTATCATATATTTGTACTCTTCGTGTTCTCTACGTTAATAGTGGATTGTTCGTTTCTCTCGTCTGTGGAAGTAGGTTATGCTGAACCACGTTAAATCTTGTCTCATGTGCATGTCTTGGTCTATGTTGTTATTGCTTTGGTTTTTTTGTCGCACACCAAATTCCTAAAAAGAGGATTTCATAGTTTGCTTCTTTGTATTCATCCTTTAGGAAAAAAAGATCACTAGGATTTGTGGTATAAGTCTAGGTGTTTGTGTGGTTGTCTCCTTTAGCCAAAATGGAAAGATAAATTAGTGAATTTGTGAAAATCCTTAGTGTGGATAGCTAAGGTAGTGGATGTAAACCTTATTGAGAAGGTTGAACCACTATAAATATCTTGTCTCATATTTATTGCTTTTGCAATTTGCTTCCACTAAATTTTTATTTGCCAATTCACCCCCTCTTGGACATTTCCATTGATTGTTCATCCCAACAAATAATCATTCTATAACATTTACAAATTTCAATAACCATTTTATTACAACTAATATATTACTTTAAGTGCACAGTCATCCTGACAGTTAACGACATCTAACGGTTCAGTGTCTATTTTATAACAAATCCACTATTAGAATCTCTCACCATTGCATAACATGCTTTGAAACACGTATCAGAATCGCTTTTGGTTGTGGTTTTTACTTTTCGTTAAGAGAATAGTAAAAGAAAGGGTAAACTACACTGGTAGTCACTGATTTTTTAGGACGCTTTCAATATGGTCATCGAATTTGTAAAACTTTTATTACAATCAATCAACTTTTAATCCGCTTTAATTACGATCACTGCCGTCAACAAATTAACGTGGCATGTTAAATTTAAGGGTAAACAACACTGATAATCACTGAACTTTTAGGGTCTTTTCAATATGGTCACCAAAATTTTAAAACTTTCATTACAGTCACTCAACTTTTAATTCGCTTTCAGTACCGTTAAAAAAGTTGATGTGGTATGTTAAGTTTAAAAATAAATATTTCCCCACCCTATTTTTTTCTTCCCCTTTTATTTTCTTCCATTTTTCTTCCATCCAAACATGTTTGTCTTTCTTTATTCATCCCATTTTCCCTCCTCTCTTTCTTCTCTGTAATCTTATAGCTTCTGTGTGGAAAAATTGTCTGACTACATCACTATTAAGAAATCTCTCAAGGCTATAAGCTATCGTAGAGTTTTTTTTTGGAATGTAACAATTACTTAAACTAGTTTTAGTGTTACCAAAAAATTCCATCCCACCTTTAGAGTATCCAAATTGATTAGATTTTTCAATTTTTTGCCAGAGTAGACATATTCGAGAAACATTCTAATAAGACATAAAAATATGATCATCTAAGATCCTCCCAATGCATTAAAAAGTGACATACCAATATTATATATACTCATATCTAATTTTACTCATGAGTTTTAAGTACCTTAAGCACAAGGATAGAAGCATAACATATGATCTTTATTTTTGTAACGTTTTTCCAAAATTTTAAATTAGTTTTGAAAATCATTGAAAAAATAGAAGGCAGAGAAGGACTGGACTGCTAAACCCTGCCACCTTATTATTATGTTTGTGAGAAATATTGTTCTCCAAATAATGAACCAACCTACAACTATAGACAATACTTGACTTTGCAATAGTGAATTTAATGAGTTGAAACAACACTCAAAATTAGTCTGCATGTACTTCATAAACTCATTTGAAAACCAGTCGCATGGATCTTCTGGGAAGGAACTTCTTAATCAAATGCTTTGTGCTTCTTAAAATCTTGGTATTAAGCATGCTACAATCATTTTGATCATCAATATATGCCCTATTTTTGCCGAGTCTTTTAGATTCAACATTATCAAGTTTTCCACAATCATTTGAATCATCAGTATATGCCGCTTTTATTAATGGTGTAGGCAGTAAGACGATTTCACCTCATATAGGCTATAAAGTTATAGAGGAAAAAAGAAGAAGGGAGAAGAAGAAAAAAAATGAAAGATATACATGTTTGGATGGAAAGAAAATAAAAGAAAATAAGATGCGGGAGAAAATAGGGTGGGAGAATGTTCACTTTTAAACTTAACATGCCACATCAGCTTTTTTAGCGGTAATGAAAGTGAATTAAAAGTTGAGTGATTGTAATGAATGTTTTAAAAGTTCTATGGCTATATTGAAAGCGCCCTAAAAGTTTAGTGACTACCAGTGTAGTTTACCCTTAAATTTAACATGCCACATCAGCATTTTAAAAGTAGTTGAGGGCAGTGACCGTAATGAAAGTGAATTAAAAGTTGAGTGACTTTAATGAAGATTTTAAAAGTTCGGTGACCATGTTAAAAGCGCCTTCAAAGTTCAATGACTACCAGTATAGTTTACCCTAAAAGAAATCCATGGGTGGATGAACAACCTTGAGGAGATTCATATTAAAAAAACCTTCCTCGTGCATATCTAGGCCTCGAAACCGTCGTGTATAGATGATTGATTCATACTAAAGTAATCTTCCTCATGCATATCATTTTTGGTGATTGTAGGTTTTTAGACTGTTTTAACCGAGGACTAACACATTACTTTGTGTTAGGGGTGAACTAATAAATTTTAAGGGGCGAAAACAGATTTTCAATAGAAAATACATAGAATTTTTTAAAATCACATATGAATTTCAAATTATTAAGGGGCGAATGCCCCCTATAGCCCCTCTCCATCCATCCCTAGTTTTAACCTATTATGCCGATTAATGAACATTGTTAAGCAAAAAATGAAACCAGTAAGTTTTTTCATTGAATCTTCAAGGTTTTGGGTTGAAATATTAAATTCAACCAATTTTACTTCAGGGTAAACTACACGAAATGCCACTAAACTTTAACCTTTGTATCGAACATACTACTGGACTATAAAATGATGCAATTATATTACTAAACTTTGTTTTTTGCTATTAGTATACCTCTGAAATTTGTTTTTTGCTACTATTATGCCACTTGACTGTTAAATTGTAACGGACCCGTCAAATGCAAAACATCATCGTTTTGATATAGCTACAAGAGCATGCTGAGGAACAAAAGGTATGCAACTCGCAAACCCACCAAACACTTCAGGATTTGAGTCCCCAACTTATAGAGATATCGGCACGCTTAGGTCTGTCCTCTCATGGAAATGTCACCTACGGAAACACTAACAATGAGTTACAGCTTGTTCGGGGGAAAACACCGATTTCTCACAATTCCATTGATGTATTTCCCTTTCCTCTCAATCCAATTTATGTGGAAATGTCGTTATTCACCGACAAAGACACCAAGGAATGGTTAGCTTCTGCTCCATATTTTTTTTATTTTTATGGTACAGAGGACGACCGCTGAGTTACTATGGCTTCTTTTTGAATGGATGGTATAGAGAAGAAGTGGTTTCATTGGATACAAAGACAATGACAAATGGCTGGTTGGAATCACTTAGTAGATGTTATCCATCGCAGAATCGCCTGAAGGGCAATTGACAAAGGCGATACAAATGGCCTATGTTAACTCCTCAAAAGTTTTAATTTTCTCATAGATATTGTTATGCTATTGCTTGAATTTGGGTACATATTTGTGCATTTTGCCAGTAGATTCATGCATTTGCATCTATGAGTTAAGGAATGTACAATTTTTCGTTGCTAGAGTGAAAGGGTATTTTCTTGTTGTGGTGGGAAGGTTTAGCAGGTCAGGAGCAGTTGGAGCAAAAGAGAAATAAAGAATGCAGTTGGCAAAAGCATGAAGGAAAAATGCCAAGATCAGTTGGAAAAAGAAGGAAGTCTGATGCCCGGACAGTTAGCTGTGAGTCAAAAGCCAAGCCAGCTCTAATTTAAAAATAAGATAATGTGCCTACAATGGTGCGTAACAAACTTTCAAAAACCAAACCCTAATTAGGGTTTCCACTAGCGCTTATATAAAAAAGCCTATCGATTGAGCAGAGGAGGTTGTACCGTCAGAAGAAAAAGAGGATAAAGGGTAAATCGTGGTTCAAACTCGGTAGTGACTGAGAGCTTTGGATCCATTGAAGGGCCGCATCGACGGATATCCTTTTTTAGTCCATTTCCTTTAGTTTTATTTTTTCTATGATGGTGATGTTTTAAAACGGTATGGTTTTAGTGGTTTCCCCAGCCATGAACTAATCTCTTAAGTTGGCGAGGGGTTTTTTGCGGTGAATGCTTAAATTTAGTTTTTTTAATAATTGAATGCCTTGACATTTTTTGTCTATGTTGCTTGCGCTTACTTTCTTCATATTTTATGACATACGACAGTTGGCATTGAATGCTCATTATCCCCTAATATCTTAACAGACTTAAGAGATAAGGATTAATTGCCAAATACTAAGGAGAGAAGCTTCGACAGAAGATGTTCAAGTATGTGAGCTTACTTTGCAAGTGAATCTACCCCTTATGAGTAAAGATTAAAACTTTGCCAGGTTAATTATTTGAAAACATCAATATAGACATAAAGGTGTTAAAAGTAATTAATTTAGAGTATTGCCATCGATGGAGGCAATTCTAACTTAAAATTTACTCGGCAATAAAACCAAGGTTGAACGTTGTTAATTGTTGTCATCGCTAGCGTGAAGTCCTAACATCCCTTGCCAATGCCAATCGATCATCTTGACATATTTGTTTACCAATCTGTCTGAATTTCCCACTTTATTTTTCTTTTAATCATTTTCTTAATTTGAAATCTGAAATCAATTGTTATATCATTTGTTCCATTGCACAAGTAACTATCGTGGCATTTAATTCATGGATAATCCTCGTGGATACGATACTCAGCTTACTACTGTATTACTTCCTGGCCATGTATACTTGCATGCAAAAATACCTATTCTTGGCATTATTTACTTACATTATTATCTTAAATCATTATTCATTTGCCAAGTATTAGTTAGTCAACAAGTTTTTGGCGCCGTTGCCGGGGATTGCAAAGGGATTAATTATTTTGATTTTTATGTGTTTTTGTTTATTTTACTTATTTTGTTTTTATTGGTGTATGACCAAGAGCCGCACTACAAAAACAGATTTACAATACAATTGGAGATTGAAAGAACCCTACGCAGGATAAGAAGAGAATGTCAAAATATGGCTGGTAATGGAAATGGTGGAGTAGATGGTGTCCTGAACAATCATGAGAATCTAACAATACATAATGGGATACTGCCTGCTCCTGCTATTGCTGCAGAGATGCCTGAATAACGACCTATCATAGAATATTTGGCACCAAACATAGATAACTTGATGCCAGGACTGGTTGGTCTACAGGTAAATACAACTAATTTTAAACTAAAATCGGTAATGATTTAGACGCGGCTAAATGTAGGTCAGTTTGATGGATCAACTACCAAAGACCCAAGACATCACTTGATGCAATTCATGGAGGTGTGCCAACTATTTCAGCAACTGGGTATGGCTGAAGAGACAATGAAGTTGAGACTATTCTCATTCTCTCTTACAGATAGAGAAAAATTGTGACTAATTTCTTTGCCACTTGGTTTAGTTACTTCGTGAGCAGAATTATGCTAGAAATTTCTTCTAGGATTCCAAACACCTAAACCTAATGCCAAGATGCGGAGTGAAATCATTACTTTTAGGCAGGCTAATGATGAGACTTGTATGATGCCTGGGAGCATTTTAAATATCTGTTGAAGAGATGCCTCATGCATGGATTTCCTACTTGAACCCAGATTGAGACCTTTTATAATAGACTCAATACTCATGCTAAGACTATTGTTGATGCTTCGGCAAATGGTTCATTGCTAGACAAGAATTACACGGAGGCATTTAACATCCTTGAAAGGATTACCACCAATGATTTTCAATACCCTACTGCCATATTAGGAACCGAAGCAAAAGTCACTGGGAAATTAGAGCTTGATGCACTATCATCTATCAATGCTCAAACTTCCAACCTCACTAATATAGTGAAAACAATGCAAAAGCCTACTGAAGTCTAAGAAGTGAAGGCACTAGAACCATTCTGCACTATTTGTAGAGAGGATCATAATGTAGAAGAATGACCAACAAACCCAGAATTGGTAAATTTTGTTGGTAATTACAATTGCAATAATAATCCATATTCCAATAATTAAAATGCTGGTTGTAAGAGCATCCGAACTTTTCATGGGTGAATCAGGGAGGTAACCAATATAATGCCCAACATCAGAACAACAATGCACTACCAGGTTTCAACCAGAATGTGATACCACAAAGAGCACAAAATAATTTCTATCCAGGGTAGAGATCTAACTAGGGCAATACTCTAGCAGAGTATATGGAGCAAAATAATGCAAATGTCCAGAGTTTAAAAGCATCTATGCAAAACTTGTTGGTTCAGCTTGGACAGATTGCCAATGCACTCAGTAATATACCTCAAAGAACTTTGCCAAGTGATACGGAAGATGCTTGAAAAAAGGGGAATAAACAATACAAAGCAGTCACCCTCTGGAGTGGGAAACAATTCGAGAATAAAACACCTATCAAACAACCAAGTATTTGACAAAACAAGAAGTCGGTGCCAGCATATGAACCCAAAGAGTCAGAGAAAAAAGAGGCGAGCACTGATAATTCCAGACTTTAATCTAATGCCAACACAACTTTGGCAAAACCAGCTGAGCCAACATTTGCCTACCCACCACCACCTTTTCTACAGAGGCTCTAGAAACACAAGCAAGATCAGTAGTTTAAGCACTTCTTGGAAGTCCTCAAACAATTATAGATCAAGATTCCATTAGTAGAAGCTCTCGAATAAATGCCCAACTACGTCAAATTCATGAAAGACATTTTGTCCAAAAAGAAGAAGCTGGGTGATTTTGAGATTATTGCACTTACGGAAGGATACAGTGCAATAATAACCAACAAATTCCAACCAAAACTAAAAGATTTGAGAAGTTTTACTATTTCATGCACAATTGTCAATAAATTCATGGGCAATGCACTATGTGATCGGGTGCCAACATCAATTTGATGCTAATGTCAGTTTTTAGGAAACTTGGTATTGAAGCAAGGCCTACCACAATAACACTTAAGCGGCAGATCAATCTTATGCACATCCCAATGGTAAGATTGAGGATGTGTTGGTCAAGGTATATAAATTTATATTCCCAGCAGATTTCATTATTTTATAATATGAGTTTGATGTTTATGTCCCAATAATATTGGGAATACCATTCTTACCACGGGTAGGACCTTAATTGATGTTAAAAAAATGTGAGCTTACCATGCCTATAAATGACTAGCAGGTTACATTTAACGTATTTCAAGCTCTTAAGTGTGCAGATTAACATGAAGAATACCAAGCTGTTGAGCTGATAGAGACTATTTTCATTATGAACATAGCACAGTTTTATCAAGACACAGATATTGATGCCATAGAGCAGAATGATAAAGATATGATGAGTGAACAATTTGAAGAGCCAACCATGCTGAATAAAGTCATGAGTTATGACAGGAGACTTGAGCCACTTGAGTTGGCTGGTAGAAAAATCAGGCATCTAAACCATCTGTTAAAGATCCACCAGAACTAGAACTAAAACCATTTCCAAACCACTTCAAATATGATTACCTAGGAGACAACTCTACTTTGCCAGTGATCATTGCTGCTGATTTGACTAAAGACCATGAGGAAAGATTGTTGGAGACATTGGGCAACTACAAGCAAGCCCTAATATGGACTCTAGCTGATATCTGAGGGATAAGCCCAACAATTTGAATGTACAAAATTATTCTAGAGGATTACCATATACAAAATCTATTGTGGCGAGCAAGACCACTTTATCAAAAATTGTCCTCTCAATGCCACCAAGTCTAGTGCTACACTAGTTAACACTCTATCCCCTGCCCAATCTTTTTTAGGCAAGAGATCAAGACAAGGATAATCTAGAACTGTAGGGAGACCTAGTGGCTCAGCAAAAACATCAAATAGACATGAATCAAAGGCCTTTTCCAGATGTATCATGTGAGGAACAGGGAGGAGGAGGAGGAGGAGGAGGATCCCAATATCATTGTAGGTACTATTAAATTGTATTGACATTGCATATATGCATTGATAAATCATGGCTCTACGCACTCTTTTGTAACTGCTGAGCTAGTTAAACAATATAGGTTGTCCTATGAGTCTATAGTAACTAGAATCATCGTAACCAATCCATTGGGTGATTGCATCACCATAAACCTTGTATGCAAGAATTATCCATTAATGATTTAAGAGATTCCATTTTCGGCCAATCTATTAGCACTTTCGATTCATGAGTTTGATGTTATATTGGGATTGGATTGGCTCAGTAAACATATAGCTTGGATGTATTATGGTAAGAAAAAGTTGTACCTCCAGGCCTCCTTGGCAAGGAGAGCATTACCCTTATGAATTCAAGAAATCCTTCATTGTATGCTTTGGAGTTGGAAGCTAGGAATGAGCCACAATTGCAAGACATTGACACTGTGTGTAAATTCTCTGATGTCTTTTCTGATGAACTTTCGTGCTTACCTCCAACCCGTAATATAGAAATTGGCATCAAAGTGCAACCTGGAATAACCCTATTTTCCATTGCACCCTACTGTATGGCAGCAATTGAGCTTAAGGAGCTGAAAGCTCAAATTCAAAAATTGCTTGACAAAGGCTTTATACGACTGAGTTCTTCGCCATGGAGAGCTCAGGTCCTTTTCATAAAGAAAAAAGATAGGCCCATGAGGCTATGCATCGATTATTAATAGTTGAACAAAGTGACCATTAAGAATAAGTACCCATTACCCAAAATTGATGACCTATTCGATCAACTTAAGGATGCTTCTGTGTTTTCCAAGATCGATTCAAGCTCCAGGTATTATCAGATGAGAGTTAAAGAATGTGATGTACCTAAAACTGATTTCTGTACAATATACTAGCACTATGAATTCTTAATAACTCCCTTTGGGCTAACCAATGAACTGGCAGATTTTATGGATTTGATGAACTAGGGTTTTAAACCCTACCTTGACAAATTCGTGGTGGTATTCGTTGATGATATCTTGATCTGTTCTAAGAATGTTGTTGAACATCGAGATCACTTTCGTATTATGCTTCAGACCCTTCAGAAGAAGAAATTGTTTGATAAACTCTCTAAGTGTGAATTTTGTCTTACCGAAGTTGCTTTCCTTGGGCACATCGTATCGGCTTCCAACATTCAGATAGACCCAAAGAAAATTCAAGCCATTCTTGATTGGAAACCACCAAAGAACATTGGTGACTGAGGAGTTTCCTTAGTATAGCTAGTTATAATAGAAGATTCTTCAAATGATTTTTTATTATAGAAACCACATTGATTAAGTTATTGAGGAAAAGGACCCCATTTGTTTGGAACAAGGAACAACTAAGAAGCTTTGACCAATTGAAACAAGTCTTGACTCATGTATAAGTCCTGGCCCAACCTAAGTTCAGAATAGACTATACAATTTACAATGATGCTTCGTATCTTGGGTTAGGATGTGTATTGATTCAAGAAGGTAAGGTCATTGTATATGCATCGAGACAAGTTAAGCCACATGAGATGAACTACCCTACTCATTACTTGGAACTGGTTGCATTTGTCTTTGCATTGAAAATCTATAGGCATTATCTCTATGGAGAGAAATGCTACCTTTTATTGACCATAAAAGCCTCAAATACTTATTGACACAGACGGAGTTGAATCTTCGGTAGCGTAGATGGATAGAACTCCTCAAAGACTATGATATTGTCATTGATTACAATCTGGGCAAGGCCAACATTGTTGTTGATGCACTTAGTCGTAAACCTCTGCCTGGTGAGTGTCATTATTGATCGTTGAACCCTACTCATCGCTTATTGTGATAAACTCATTGCAAAACCATTGTATTGTAGCTTATCAAGCTATTAATGCTCACTTACGACTTCGAAAGCACCATTGCCTCGTAGCTGAACTTCAGGTTTAGTCTACTATTGTATTAAAAATCAAATCATTACAAAGTCAAGAATCTATAGCTAATTATGACGGACTACTATGTTTCCGTGAACAGGTTTGTATGCCAATGATGAATCTTTCTGCATTGATATTCTCAATGAAGCTTATTCGAATTCTTTCTTTGTTCATATGGGTTCTATTAAGATGTACAAGGATCTTCGGGAACTTTACTGATGGCCAGGCATGAAACAAGACATAGTTTATTTCGTGTCTAAGTGTCTTACATGCCAGCGTGTTAAGGCTGAGCACTGTGTTCCTACCACTTTATTGCAACCTATTGATCTACCACAATGGAAGTATGAGAGGATCACTATATACTTTGTTAGTGGTTTGCCTTTAACTCCTACTAAACACGATGCTATCTGGGTTATTGTAGAATGTTTCATCAAGTTAGCATATTTTTTACCGGTTAGAATGAACTATGCCCTTCTTAAATTAGCTAAATTGAATTTCAAGGAAATTATATGCTCCATAGAGTACCGAAATCTATCATCTCTAATCGGGACCACCTATAATTTTCTTCTTGATTTTAGAGATCATTGTAGGGAGCTTTGGGCACCAGAGTTAACCTTATTACTGTTTTTCACCCTTAGTTTGATGGCCAGTCAGACAATGTAATTCAAATTCTAGAAGACATGCTACGCGTATGCGTTATTGATTTCGATGGATCTTGGGAGAAATCCCTGCCTCTCATTAAGTTTGCCTAAAACAACAGCTATCAAGATTTCATCAAAATGGAACCGTATGAGGCGTTATATGACAGATGTTGCAGAACTCTATTGTGCTGGTTTGAACTTGGTGAAGGCAAGATGTTGGGCCCTAACTTGCTCCGAGAAACTGAAGAGCAGGTTACCATCATCCATGACCATTTGAAGGCTACATTTGATCGACAGAAAGCCTATGCTGACCTCAAGCGAAGGGATCTACAGTACGAGATTGGTGAGAAAGCCTTTCTCAAAGTATCACTATGGAAGAAAATTCTAAGGTTTGGTAGAAAAGGGAAATTGAGTCCCCGATTCATTAGACCCTTTGAAGTTATCAAGAAAGTTGGCCATGTGGCTTATCGATTGTTATTGGCCTCAGAATTGAGCAAAATTCATGATGTATTCCACGAATCAATGCTTCATAAATATCACTCTGACCCTTCACATATTATCAAGCCAGATTCTATAGAGATTCAACCTAATTTGACCTATGAGGAGGAATCAGTTTAGATTCTTGCAAAAGAAGTTAAGAGACTTCGCAACAAATATGTTCCATTGGTCAAGTTGCTCTAAAGGAACCATACCGTTGAAGAAGCAACTTGGGAAACGAAGGAGATGATGAAGAAGCAATACCCTCATCTCTTCGATTCAGGTAAAATTTGAGGACGAATTTCTCTTAAGGGGGAGAATTATAACACCTCAAAAATCGGTCTAGCCAAAACTGAGCTCCAGCGATCGGAAACCCTACACCGAAAAGCTTCAAATATTGCATTGACTTTGACCTTATGGTCAATTACATTGATATTGGACTTTAATTGAGTCACTTTACTGATCAAGGACCCTATTGAATTCATTGAAAGTTATTTACTGACTAAATTGTAAAAAATGAAAGTTTGGGGGAAAAGTGTAAAGATTCAAAAGATGAAGGACTATCTTTGTAATTTCCCAAAAGTTGACTGAGTCGCATGCTAGATTTTTTGAAATCACGTGAAGTGGTCATTGTAATACCCCAAATTTTGGCCAGTGACAAAAATGTAAATTTTAAAAGTTTTAGGGTTAAAAGTATAAACTTTAGAAAAGTTTGGGGACTAAAGTGTAAATTTTCCCTAAAGTGATTTTATTCAGTATAAGGGTGAATCTGATCAAAATAAGAACTTTGATATCAGTTTTGAGAATTATGATACAGTAGAAGATATCAAATTTGGATCGAATAAAATTATTAAGCGTGCTCAGGACAGGGAAATACTAGGATGGGTGACCTCCGGGAAGGTCTCATAAAAGTGTCTCTAATCAATAATTTGGACTCGGTAAACGTAAAGAATATTCGAATGGATTATCGATAAAGGATTCTAAGAGAAAATTTTTATTCTATGGAGATTTTCGATAATTATCGAAATAGTAGACTAAGTTAGGAAAATTTCAGTCTAAGTTCTGGGAAAGGAAGTTTTTATGAGATAATAGATTTATTTCTCGAATATGGAAATATGGAATTTTTGGAATAAACCCGATAGTTCGAAAAAGGTAAAATCGCAGTAGAAGTATTTTACGAATATTGGGAAATCAGATCGAACTAAAATTTCAGAGATTGATCCAAAAGCCATGGGAAAGTCATAAAATATTATTTTATAAATATTTTATTGTAATTGGTTGGATTCCAACTAAACTTGGTTGAATTTTTACAAGAATGGCATACTAGTAAATAAAGACTAGTTAGAGGGCAAATTGGTCATTTGACAAGAATGGCAATTCTGAAATATTTTTAAATGTTAAGGGAAATAATGGAAGGTGAATTGCACTTGAATCAAATCATGGCCATTGATTTTTGATAAGATTAAGTCTTGGTCATTGGATTAAAAGGGCAAATTAGTAATTTCACTAATTAAATGAATTTTAGATTCATTTAATTTTAACATGTGGATTTAAATAAGTAAAAGATTAACCAAATTCTTCATCTTTCTTGAAATATTTCGAACTAAGGGGAGAAAAAAGGGAGAAAAATTTTCAAGCTCGATTCAAGCCCCGAAACTCGATTTTCAGGTAATCTTTCGAACTACAAAGTTGTTCTACTCTTCAAGCTCTATCTTTTGGTGTAAATAATTCATGGAAAACATGTTTGATTGATGAGAATTTTGCATGAGAAGAAATTAGGGTTTATGGAAAAAGTTTGGGGCTTTTGGAATTTTATGATTTCATGATGAAATTCAAGTTGAAACCAAGCTAGTATAATGTTAAAATCATGTTATTGAGTTGGGATTTTAACCCTACATATTTTAGTTTGTATGAAGATGATTAAGGTTTATGGATTCAAGTTTGATTTAGGGTTTGTGATGTTGGATAAATGATCTAGTAAGCTTGAATTTGTTATTTGGAAGCAAAATCCTAAATTAAAGGTATATGGACCATTTCGGTAATTCTAAAAGTTAAAGGACTGATCTGAATTTTTTTGATTTTAAAGTGTATTTATGTTAGTATTGATGTTGGAGATGTGAAATTGAAGTTTGAATGCAAAACTGATGTTAAATCGAGTTAGTGACCATTTTGACAAATTGTCAAAGTTAAGTGACCAATTCGGAAATGAGGTTTTAGAGAAGGACTAAATCTGATTTTATCTGAAATAATATAATTCAATTAGCAATGTTGAATTGAGGACTAATTGCAAAGTTAAGAAGCTTTAACCCTTGTCTTTGCATTTTTAGTGACTATTTCGGGAAGAACGAAAGATTAGAGGGAATTATTTTTGAACAATTATTTGATGAAGAAAGTGATACATTAGTGGTTTGAATCAAGTAAGGGGACCAAATTGAAAAGTATAAAAGTAAGGAGAAATTAGTATAAAGTTTGAAGTTATTTATGGAAGTTGTGTAGGAAAACTTGATTTGGCAGTAAGTTTGAAAATTCACCATAAATTCTACAAAAATGGTTAGAAGGTGAATTTTATACCGATGTAAAGATTTGTTCGTCTAGTTTCGCCTCCAACAAATGGAAACTGATTTCGAGTTCCGAGTTAAAAGATATGAATTTTTAAGTGACGAAAGGTCAGAAAACAGAGCACCAGTCTGTTCCAAAATTAGCACTGGAAATTGACTTTGAAAATTCACCATAAATCGTACAAGTTGAATCTGGGTTATTAATTTATATGAGTGAAAATTTTATTGAATCTAGTTTCTTTTAGAACAAACGGAATTGAATTCTGAGTTTTAGATTATTTTATAGAAATAAATCTTTGAAGGTTGTACAAAGCTGCCAGAAAATGAAAATTTAGATATTTTGTATCTAATGTTGGTTATCAAGTTTAGAAGAATTATTTGAAGTTTAAAATGGTTATTAAGGACCAAAATGAGGTTTTTGACAGTATAAGGAAGAAAGGAAATTTATGGAAAATTTTAATGTTGAATGATTAAATAGTTTGATAAAAATATTATTAGAGGTGAATCTAACAAATGTTTATTTATATTCACGTGATAAATGAAGTTGAATTCAATTCAAAAGAAGATTCGAGGTTCTATAAAGGAAAAGATCGAATAGAGCTTAGTGAGACAAGTTAATAAATGGCCCAGGTGAGTGCATTTCTATATGTATGCTATTTATAAAAAAAAGGAGACTTGTGTTAAGTCAACCCAAAATTTATAAATGTTACTGCATAATAAATTGATCCGATGCATGATTCAATAATGGCAAGCTTCGATATAATATGAGGTATGATTTGTTATTCTGCATAATGATGATTTATGATTACCATGATTATTTATGATGAAGCATGAAATATGAAATGCCTATATGTATGATTGATTATGATGTTGAGTTGATGATGAAAGAAATGCCCAAGTATTGTGTATGAGAGTCCGTGGTATAGTTGGCATGCCATAGAGTCTTTAGCAGCTGCACCCTCATGTTCATGTTATCAAACAGATATTGTGACAAAATGATTGTGTCACATGCACCCTGGGGATCCACGCCCACTGTGCCCGAGTACACTGTCGAGGTACTTCATGTTTATGGGGAGCAAAGAGTATCCCCGAGTACGTACTCATCTTCACGTTCACGTTTGACACTACGATGTCATTTCAAGATGACTCGTGTACCTCGATCTCATATAGCGTACTTTGGGCAACGATAAAAGAATCATGCCACGTAAATGAATCATGTCATGTAAACGAACCATGTTACATATATGAATCATGTCATGAATATGAACCATGCCATGTATATGAAATATGTCATAGATATGAACCATGCCATGGATACGGAACATGCCATGTATATGAATTAAATTACGTATATGAATCATGTCAGGTAAAAGAATCATGTCATGTAAATGAATCAAGTTATGCATATGAATCATGTCACGTATATGAATCATGACATATATACAAATTATGTTACGTATATGAATTATGCCATGTATATGAAGTATGGCATGCATGTGAATTATGCCATGTGTATGAAATATGCCATGTATGGAACTATTCCATGTATATGATTTACTTGATAATGACGGAGTATTGGAAACTAGACTAAGTTAGAAAAACTATGACTTGCACATGAATATTGACAGACTATGAAAACTTTGTTAGTATGATACTATGTCAAGGTATATGTTATGTGAACGATTACACGACGAAAGCAAGAATATGTTAAAAGACATGTTATGAAAATGCTTACATGATAATAATAGAATGTTGAAAGCACGGCTATGATAAAGATTACATTATGTAAATGACTAATTGATGATAATGAAATATTGATTATATGTTTCTACGACAAAATTGATAGATGACATGAATTGTGATTGAAAACATGTCTATGTTAAAGAATATGTTGTGCATATGATTACTTGATGAATATAGAATGTTGAAAATATGACTATGTTAAAGAATATGACATGCACATGAATACTTGATGGTTATGGAATAATGATAGTATGATTCTAAGTTAGGTAGATTAGTGATATAAATCATATTTGGACATGCTTGGCATTTTACAAAACATGCACTGCACTTTTCATATGATATACTATAATGCATTATTTCATGTTTAGATAAACGAGATTAATTGCCTCACTAAGTTCGTACTTAGCGTGTGTTTATTCCACACGTAGATTAAGTTGGAATATTTGAAGAGGAGTTGAGCATGTTGATCAAGCTACATTCTACAAAACATCAGTAAGTCGTTCTAGTTTATAACGATCTCTAGTGGGCATGTAATTATTTATTTGCTAGTAGAATATGTTTAATCAATTTCAAATTTTATTTATCGATTATTTCACAACGATTTTAAAATCAAGAAAAAGCCTAGGTAGCTAACCTAGTTTTCACCCTGAATTGTACTGTTGTTTTAATAATTGCTAAAAATGTTTTAAATAAAAAAATGTAAGACAAGATTTCTTTAAAAGAGTTCGTAGCATCTTTAATGTATATTCGATCTACGAGTATACGTTAAGAGTGTTACAGTCATCTTTTGTCATAAAAGATGACAATTTTGAGGTGACCAATTATTATCCTCTTAAAATAAGAAAAAGTAGGAAAAGATAGAAATTGTTAGTTTAAGTTTACCCTTTGAGGAAGGAACGCTTCACGGTTCATACCCTTTTTGGATAAGGTGTTTTAAAACACTAAAATTATTGCCATCATCTCCTAAGTTCATATTCTTCTTCACTCAAGCAAGCACCTCCTCACCTTTAAGCAAGCACCTCCATTGTTGGACTTCTTAAAGTTCAAGCTTTCTTTAATCTATTGATTTCTTTGAATAGCTATTGGTTTGGTAAGCTAAAGCCCTCAATCAATCCTTCGATTCCAGGGATATCAGATGTTTAATTTTAATTTCAAGCTAGTGAACACCTAAGCTAAACCATGTCCTTAAGACTTCAATCCATAAAAATTTAATAGCTAATAGTTATTGATCTCGATATCTTTATATTGATTGTAACAAATTCTTATTATTTCTATCTAGCTCAAGAGTTGAGGAAGGAGGAGTTAATTGAAACTAGTGGTAGGAGAGGATAATGAACTCACAAATGAATTAATACTATTTTTTATGAGAGTGCAGTGGGAGGACACTCAGAGACAGATGCCACAATCAAAAGATTAACTAGAACTTTTCATTGGAAGGGGTTAAAGAAGTAGGTAAAGAACATGGTAAAAGAATGTGGGGTGTGTCAAAAGAATAAAGATGAATTGAAGCATCCCAAGGGTTTGTTACAACCTCTCCCCATACCCGAGGCAGCCTGACAATTCAGTAGTATGGATTTTATAGAGTGGTTGTCAATCTCTAAGAAGTAGGATGGAATTCTGATCATAGTTGATCAAGTGACAAAATATGGTCATTTTATAATTTTGTCTCATCCTTTTACAGCAAAGGATATTGCTCAATTATTTCTAGAAAATATATTTAAGTTGCATGGGATGCCACGTGACATTGTGTGTGATAGGTACATGATTTTTATGAGCCTGTTTTGGAAGGAATTATTTCTAAAATTGGGGATAACAATGACTCCTTCTATAACCTATCACCCTGAGACTGATGGACAAACTGAGAGAGTCAATCAATGGCTCGAAACCTATCTGAGATGCATGACTGGTGAGAGACCTAGGGAATGGAGTGATTGGCTGCATCTAGCTGAGTGGTGGTACAACACTGCCTTTCATTATTCAATTCAGACAACTCCCTTTCAAGCTTTGTATGGACAGGAGCTTCCATTACATGTGCGTTATTGCTGTGAGTCTGTAGTGGCATCAATAGATAAGAATCTGCAAATGAGGGAAACAACTTTGAAGATGTTGAAATTTCATTTAAAAAGAATCCAGGAAAAAATGAAACATCAAGCTGATAAAAGAAGGTTTGAAGGGGTTTTTCAGGTGGGAGAATGGGTCTACTTGAAATTGCAACCTTATCGACAGCAGTCAGTTCAGAGCAGGATGTCACAGAAATTATCCCCTAGGTGGTTTGGACCATTCTTTATCTTGGACAGAATTAGAGAGGTAGCCTACAGACTTAAGCCGCCAGATGCATCAAGGATTCGCCTTGTTTTCCATGTTTTCCAGCTGAAGAAACATGTGAGAACCGATATGATACAAGCTGAACTGCCATTGATTGGACCAGATGGTGGAATTATCAAGGATCCTTTAAGAATTTTAGATCGTGGGATCGGAAAAAAGGGGAATCGAGCAATTACAGAGGTCCTAGTAGAATAGACAAACTCCTTTCCTGAAGATGCCACTTGGGAGTCCTTGTACCAACTACAGCAACAGTTTCCACACTTCAATCCTTGAGGACAAAGATTGTTCGAAGAAGGGAGCATTGTAACAGAGTGCTTTGGAGATGACCGTTGGTTATTTGAAAGTTGATTAAGCATTAATATTATGTTTTTAAGTTTAATTAACGTTGTGTTTGGGTGTGTTTTATAATTAGATAAAACGACACCGTTTGACTAGTAGGGTTATTTAGCCTGGTTTGGTTCGCTGGTCTTTCTTATCAAGTTGTTTTGTAAAAAACAGTTATCCCTCTTTAAAGGAATTTCTTTTATCTTTTCATCTTGCTCAATCTACTTCTCATCTCATTCTTTTCTTTCTGTTCGATTTGAGTAATTACACAATTCAAAAGTTAAATCGACAATAAATGAATAAATAAACTGAACTTTGAAAAGCAGATACAACAATTTGGACTTCAGCAATAGAGGAGACAGGTCCAAAAACAAAATCATAGGGTTGTTGATTATCCCTCTCTTGGCGAGGCACTCACTCAAAGTCATCGAAACAAGAGGAACCCGACAAGACAGGCCGTGGTGATGGCGACCCAAAATTTGAAGTGACGGGAACACCATTTTCACTGTTATGAGAACCCAAAGAAGAACTCTAGGAAGAAGAAGCAGAAACATAAAGATAACTGTTGTTGTTGTTGCTGTTGTTATTATGCCTGCGGGTTGCAGAACTTGTAGGAGAAAAAAGGGGTTCTTGGGAGAAAATTTTAAAATTCACTGCTTAAACATATGATTTCAATGATTTTGCAGACATTGCTGTAGAAAGGGGAAAAATATGTCGTCGTTAAAACTCTATCGACGATCGACTGTTTATCATTGGCTCTGACATTTGCTCCTTTAGACGACAAAGATGACATTGGCTTCTTTAATTTTCTCCCATAACGCACAATTTTAATAAATGTTGTGTAATCTTTTAACCAACAGATGTTCTTGGTTCAGATGGTTGGCTGTTGCAGGATCAAATCACACAACCACGAGACCTGGAATCAGAAACTCCGAGAAATACCTCCTTTTGTGTGAACATGCAAGATTATTAGCGATTAAAGCTTCTTTGATGCGACTAAAATTAAAAAAAATGAACTAAAGATGAATTAAAAAGATTTGGTTTTGAGCATCCACCTAGGTGCTTCCTTTGGTTCTCACTGATCAAACTTTTTCTTGAAGTCTTATGTTCTTTTATTTTGCTTTGTCGTTCTATAAGGCTATTAGCATAAGTACTATTTTCCTCTATTTATATTTAGGGAAATTTTTAATGAAGTTTGGTGATAGTTCATTTTTTATCAAAAAAAAAATTGGGACGAGAAATTCAAAGAGAAGAAAAAAAAGAGAGTGGGGAGTGAATAAGGAAATAATGGGAAAAAGAAACCCTAAATATAATACAGATGGTGGCATTTTTGTAAATATGTATAACATATATATATGTAATATTTTAAAAATATTCAGGGTAGAGAATTTTTATCTTAAATCTGATTCTGCCCTGACCTCGTTTATACCCTTCCCAAAATTAAATCTACCCCGAATCAGATTTTTAATTAAAAAGAATCTGTCACAATAAGGTATAGATCCGTTTGGTCATAGTAATTTTGTCATCTCTAGAAAACTTGGAGAAAAAATCATTAATACTGAATTGAAGGAGAAATATTTATCAAAAAGAGAATGATAGAGAAAGAAAAAATATGAAAAAAAATTATTGAAGGGCATACATATGATATTGAAAAGGAACATGTGATTTTTTTTCAAATGTAATAGGGTATGAAGATCAGTTCAGACTTCAGACCTATACTGTTCAGGTCCATCAGTGCAAGTATCTACGTTTTGAGATTCATGATCTGTATTCGGATAAGTATCTTATACGGTATACGATATATTGATAAGTAAGTCGTGTGCCATCTCCAGAGCAATCACGTAGGAGGGTGCTTTAGTATCCATATGATAATAGTTTTCTCCTGCAACACAGAAAAGCAAATTGCAGCAGAGCCGAAGAATCATCCACCATTACCATTATAATAGCAATTAAGACTTAAGAAAGCATAAGCAAACAACTTGCTATCTGATGCTCGATTGGTTCCAACTTCCGACCGACAGGTTAACTGGAAGGTCCCTTTATCGTTGTATATAAACGATATCCATTTATCCCAATATCCTCCTATTCTATATAGCTAGAGTATTATCTATTCACGGTTTGGCAAGCTCCTTGAATCCTTTCCTTTCCCCGGCTAGCGGTCCGATGTCATTTTATAATAAAATCTAAAATTTAATTTTATTTATCAAAATAAATATTTTTAAATAATTTAGTGATATTTTTTAATTTACCCTTTTCTTTGTTTGGGCTTCTTTTCCCACAGCAATTATTTCTTTTATCAAACCCACAACTATTATTTGGACTTTGCATGGGCTATTGTTTAAATGAATGAGTGACGCCATGTTCAAAAATGAAAAGTTTATATATATATATATATATATATATATATATATATAAATTTAGCCGTTGTTTTATAAAAGACTCTGCTGTGCTTTCTTCCCCAAATTGTTTGGGTTTTCATTACCTGCTCTTGTTCAAGAAATAATCGATGGATGAGAAATCGGCCATGTTTGCAGCTGAAGGTGAAGTGTGTGAAGAGGCTATTCTCAGTTGGTACTACAACGCGGATCAGGTCGCCCCAAGAAGAACTCCGCTGATCTTTCATTGAAAGCCAAAACCTATCTTCTGGCCAAGGGATGGGTTTTCTGGTATGCCCCCAAGAACGGAAAACAGGAACTCCGATATCAATCTCCCCCAGGAAAAGTTTATGTTTCTCTCGAAACGGCTTGAAAAAGTTACATCGATCAAGCATTGCGAGTTGGAAGATCGGGAAACGTGGAGCCCAAGCAACCTAAAAAGAGAAAGAGTTATGTTCTGGAGAATCAGCCATTACCAAAATCTGATCAATTGGAGTTGTCGAAAAGAAGAAAAACGCCGAAGAAACAAGAGAATGGAAACCATGATCGGGTGATAAAATCTACTAAAAGAGTGAGAGAGGGTCCAGTTTCTATTCATAAACCTCGAACTCCTCTTATGGTTGATAGATAACAAAGCTGTGTCGATGATGGGAAATGTGTATTATCGCAGTAAGACAAGGAGTCCATTGATGAAAGGGCCGATTACTCGGGATGGGATTCGGTGTCGCTGTTTTTCTGAGGTTTTCACTCTCACTGCCTTTGAAGGTCATTCTGGAAGTACCAATCACAGGCCAGCCGCTAACATAATCTTGGATGATGACTTTCCGATTGTCAAATACAAGTTCGTGATTCTGTGAGCCGTTCTGTTGCTAAATGCCCTAAAACTGTGTGGCCGCCAATTAGTTTCTATGTGAGAACCACGGAGTTTGCTCTGCTTGCTGCGATGGGGGAGAGTTAATTTGCTGCGATTACTGCCCTTCAGCATACCATATGAAATGCCTTGGCTTAAAGGAAGTCCCCAATGGGGACTGGTTTTGCCCTCCTTGCTGCTGTGGAATTTGTGGCATCGGGTATGTAAGGGATAAAACTTTTCTTACCTGCCATCAGTGCTAGCTTAAATTCCATGTTGATTGCTTGGATTCGAAGAAACCAAGCGAGATGAAGACGGAGAAAAACAAGTTACTGTTATGTAACCCGAACTAGGGGTGAGCGTTCGATCGAGTCAAGTCAAAAAATTTCGAGTTATTTGAGTTGACGCGTCATATTTTTCAACTCAAACTTAATTTGAAATTTTTTCGATTTGAGTCAAGTTTATGAAATTCGAGTCGAGTTGATTTTTCGAGTTCCTATAAAAATTTAATTGTAATTATTTATCATGTTATAGTATGGTTTGATTCCAATTTAAATGACTTTCTCTAATCATATAAGATATGCATATATATTTCTTCATATTATTTTTTACATGTATAAGTAAGATTTGTAACGTTATTTAATAAAAAAAATATCATAAACTTCTAAAATATATTTATAATATTATTTTTAAATAAGGAACTTTTGGGGATAAAGTATTGATGGTAGTATTAATGAGTCAATGAATTGATGTGAAGAAAAAAACTTTACAAAAAATTTCAATTGAATGATCAAATTAAATAAAATGTAAATTTAAAGGACTAAATTGCAAAAAGAATATATTTGTCATAAATATGAATTGAAGTTATATAGATATTATATAGTGTTAGTGAATCATGTGGTTTAATTTTGGTTAAAAATAGACTTAAAGCGAAAGAGGAAATGAAGAAATGGGAAATCATTCAAAGTTGAGAGCTAAATTGAAAAGGTAGGAAATTTAATTTAAAAAAATATGAATTGAAGCCAAATAGCATTCTACTGTGATTTAGGAGCATGTGGTTCAAATTTGGTCAAAATTGACTTAAAACGAAGGGGGATTGAAGAAATAAAGAAATCATACAAAGTTAAGGGGCTAAATTGAAAAAATATGAAATTTATTTTCAAAAATATGAATTGAAGCTAAATAAGTATTCTACATTGGTTTAGGAATATGTGGTTCAAATTTGGTCAAAAATGGACTTAAAATGAAGGAAGAATTGAAGAAAAATAAAATCAGGGACTAAATCGCAAAACTGTAAAAATTGGTTTTTCGATTTTTTGATTTTTCGAATTGGGAAAATTTCAACTCGACTCGAACTCAAAATTTTTTCAAGTTACTCGAATAACTCGAAATTGAAAAAAAAATCATTTTTTTCGAGTCGAGTCGAGTTTTGCTCACCCCTAGCCAGAACTGTTCACAGGGAAATGAATTCGAGTGGGGAACAATCTGACTTGGACATTGCTGAAATCTGATGATCTAGCTCATTGGCATGGCATGAAGTCATCTGCAGAGAAAGAGAATCAGAGTAAGTTGAGAGCTACACTTGAAGTGATTCATGAATGTTTCAAGCCAGGCAAAGATGTTGAGACGGGGAGAGATTTAGTTGAAGACGTGATATCCAGCCGAGTCTCAAAGCTGAAACGATTGAATTTCAAAGGATCCTATACTGTGATTCTGGAGGAAAATGATGATCTGGTTTCAGTGGCCACTCTGAGGGTGTATAATAACAGGGTGGCTGAAATGCCCCTTGTTGCCACAAGGTCCGGGCACAGCCGCCGTGGAATGTGTCGAGTTCTGATGGATGAGCTTGAAAAGAATCTGGTGAGATTAGGGGTGGAGAAGCTGGTTTTGCCTGCACTGCCTACAACATTCGACACGTGGACTAACAACTTTGGGTTTTCCCGCGTGGCAGATGAAGAAAGAGCAAAGCTTTTGCAGTATACTTTACTAGGCTTCCAGGGAACTATAATTTGCCAAAAACTGTTAAGATAGATAGAACCATTGTTTTGCTCCTCTAGCTTCAGTGAGTTCCTGAAATTAAAAAAAAAAATTATTTGAATAAAGTTGGATAGATATGTTCATGTACACAGATGACAATGGCATGTGATACGGATAACTGAATTGCCTTCCTTGCTTATATAGTGAAGGAAAAGGTTTAGAAGGAGATTAGTTCATATTTTAATATAATGATCATAAGAACCCATAACGAACAGTGATGAGTGTTTTAAATTAAATATATTTTCTTGGTAATTCTCCTTTGTTATCAATTAATACTATTGATTTGGTTCTGTTTTGTTATTTTCGGTGCAAGAATCTGTTTTCCAGAACCAGCAGCAAGAGGGGCGTTTTTTTTGCATTTTTTTATTTATCCATCGTGGCTGAAGACATGGGCACGACGTGGGACATGACATTTTGTCGACGAGACAGATTCAATCAGTCCAGTCAGTAGCGCCTTCTAGAAGACGGTCTAGTCAGCAGTTTCTGGAAGGATGATGCACGAAATTATCTTGGATTTAGTTTGAATTTAAAATACTTTGAAACTATTAATCATTTGGATGTTATTATCTTTAGGATTTATCTTTTTATTTTGAATTTATTTTCATCTTTAGAGTTTTTAGAAGACTATAAATACCACTTTGGGTAAAGCTTAGGATGTATCATCTTTTTCATTTTCTTTCTTTCATTCTATAAATGTTTTCTCGGGTTTATTTTCAACTTTTGTTTTTACTTTAAGCTTTTACTTTGTTTTCTAAAAATGCTAAGTATGATTTCTATCATGCTTCGCTAAACTTTTTATTAGCCGATGGCCTAGCGATGACTCAATTCCTTTTGTGAGAATTGAAAAGCACTTAATATATTCGGATATCATTCTCAATTTTCTGAAAACTTGGATTGGCAATCGACCTTTCCTTTAAAAATCTTAACACTTTCATTTCAAAAAGAGCTCGTTGGTTTGAATGTTGTTCTAATTTACCGTTGGGAGGAAGAATCGGCTAATAGCAAATTCAACTTCCTGTGAACACACTTAGCGGCGGTTCGCTAAGGGAAATTAAGATCGAGTTCGATTCTCGTTGAGACAACATAATCCGAGTCGGGCTTTTCCAGCGCTTAAAGTTGTATTGGTGCTAACGACGATATACGTGGTTAGTCCAGGAATGACTGAATTTCAGAGATAGGCTTGAGAATATCGATTTACCGGAGAGAAAAGTAAGTTACAAGGGTTGGGCCTTGTAGATTATAACTGAAATGAATCCCGAAGTAAAATCTCTTTCAATGATCAAAATGAATTGAGGCAGAGCGAAGCTTGAGGCTATATTTTTACCATCGTTATTTTCAACTATTACCATTTTTTATTTTAGTCATTCCTTTAAATTACTCTTATTTAATTTTACCATTCTCATTCTTGAACTTTAATCTCCTATTGTTTTTTTCTTTATTTTTCACTGGAACAGGATCAAAGCAATTCAATATTGGAAATTCCTTAGTCCCTACAGATCGACCCTTCTTCTCTTTACTACACTTTTATTTATTTAATTTGAGAATAAGGAATATTTATTTGACAAATTACGACGCTTGTCAAATTAGCACCGTTGCCGGGGACTTCGGCAAATTACTAATATTGTTTTATTTTGATCTTTGACAAGTCACTTCGTAGATTACGAACCGAGATCGAAGCTCTTGCCTGTAGATTATGCGGAGAGACCCTTAGGAGTAAAAGGTTGAATCGAGACTTCCAGTCGAAACCAGATCTTGAATTTGAAGAGCTCTCTTACATCGAAGCATTATTTACGCTTGAAGAAGAAGGGTCAAAACAAATGGCTGAACAGACAATTTGAGAATTAGTTGCAGCGCCTGACGAACAACAACCGATGTGCATCACCTTTCTAAATGGCTAAACACCATTTGAGCTGAAAACGGGACTGATTCACCTCTTACCGACGCTTCATAGGCTATCAAACGAGAATCCACACAAACATCTTACAAAATTTCACATGGTTTGCTCTAGAATGAAGCCACGGGGAGTATCCGATGACCAAATCAAACTTAGAGCTTTCCCTTTTTCCTTAGCCGGTTTGGCCAATGATTGGTTATTTTACTTACCACCAGGTTCAATCAACACATGGGCTGACATGTCACGATTGTTTCTTGACAGGTTATTCCTTGCGGCGAAAGCAAGCGAATTAAGGAGGAGCATTTCAAGAATTCAACAGAAGGATAGAGAGTCATTATACGACTATTGGGAACGATTTAAAAAGCTTTACGCCATTTGTTCGCAACATGGCCTGGCCGAACAAACCCTCCTCCAATACTTTTACGAAGGACTGCTACCGATGGAAATGTAGATGATCGACGCAGCTAGTGGAGGAGCTCTTGTAAATATGACTCCCACTGCGGCCAGAAAACCTCATTTCGACCATGGTTGCCAATGCACAACAGTTTCGACCAAGTGAACCCATTTGACGGTTTCATGAGATAAATACATCTTCTTTAGAGGATAAAATCGATAAGTTAACTAATGCGGTACAATTTCTTATTGTAGGTAAAACAGGTCCAACTAGACTATGCGAAAAATGCACGATGCCGGATCATCCTACGGATTGTTACCCAATGCTTCAAGAAGATACCACCGCTCAAGTAAATACCGTAGGAAATTTTTTGGGACCTCCCCAGAGGTGATATGATCCTAACACCAATACCTACAATCCGAGGTGGGGAAACCAGTCAAACTTCAACTATAGAGCTAACCAAGCCTACCAACCGAGGCCGTCTGCGCCACAACCATACCAGTAGCCAAAACCATCATTGGAGTCTATCATCGAAAGATTGGCGCTATCTCAAGGGAAGTTTCAGAATCGAACCGAAGCTCGTCTACAAGAGCTAGAAAAATAGATGAGTTAACTGGATCAAACTATGGGACGACTTGAAACGCAAGAGAAGTTACCGTCGAAAATTGAGCCAAACCCACAAGAAACCGTTAGTGCCATCACCCTCTAAAGTGGCACTGTTGTCGCACTTGAGCTCTCAGAAAAGAAAGCTGCACGCTCTTAGAGAAAAAGAAAAGCTGAGTCGCAAGGTCCTTCTACACTATCTCCCTACGCCTTTCCACCTTCTTTCCCGTCGAGATTAGTAAAGCACGATAAACAAGCCAAGGAACAAGAAATTCTTGACGTGTTTCGAAAAGTAGGGATAAACATACCTCTCATTGACGTGATCAAAAAAGTACCGAAATATGCCAAATTCTTGAATGATCTTTGCACAAACAAGAGAAGGCTTACCGATAATGAGAAGGTAAACTTAGGTGAAAACATCTCAGCTGTAATTCTACGTAAGGTTCCACCTAAGTACAAAGATCAAGGTATGTTTGCAATTCCTTGTAAAATCGGTAAGGCATGTATAAAGTGAGCTATGTGCGATCTTGGTGCTTCTGTTAATGTTATGCCACTTTCTATTTATAACTTACTTAATTATGAGCCTTTAAAGGAAACATGTGTGACAATTCAGCTTGTAGATAGATCTGTTGTTTATCCCAAATGAGTTTTTGAGAATGTCTTCATAAAGGTATACGATTTAATTTTTCCAATGGATTTCTACGTCATTGATATGGAGGATGATCGATCAAATATTTCTTTCAAAATTCTACTCAGAAGACCATTCTTGAGTACGACGCAAACAAAGATTGATGTACGAAGCGAAATACTCACTATGGAGTTTGACAGCAATGTGGTAAAGTTTGACGTGTATAAGGCCATGAAATATCCTAACTCTATGCCTAATGTTAGTTTTGTTAATATATTTGGACCTTCTATGGATGAATATGTTAAACATAATTTTGCTGATGAATTGTACAGGAATACGAATGTTGAATCTATTAAGGCAAGGAAAATGGATATCACTTCTGATGTGGACTCACGATCATCTTGCAAAAAGTTAAGTAAAAATTTAAATTTGATGTCTTCTCAATCTCAAAATTTCCCCTCTATCTTGCAGGCACTAAAATTGGATTTAAAATTGTCGCTGGATAAATTGAAGAGTAAAGAAGATATTTTGTTGGAAAAAATGAAGAAACTCCATGATCATAAAATTTCTCATAGGGAAGTTCTCAATTGGACAGCGCATGAATTAAAGGAAGTATTTGTCACAGTGTCTGTAATCTGAATCAGGTCATCGAGCTAAACGACGTTAAACAAAGAGCTTTAATGGGAAGTAACTCATTTGTATTTTTGTTTGCTTTATTTAACTTTATTTCTTTATTTTTATTGCAAATTCATGGCATATTTATTTTTCTTGTGATTTTCAGGTACTCAAGTATTTTTATTCGAAGTTAATTGGACTCCAATACGGTATTTTTGATCGAATATGGAGAAAATTCGTTCCCTGGGCAGCAGAGGATTTGCAAATCGCGGCTGGGATTTTCTTTAAACTCCCGTGCGCACCATTTTATTAAACGACGCATGTTAGCATTCCCCCAACCCATGAAATAGCTCACGTTAGCATTCCCTAAATTTTTTTGCCGCCCATTCTATAATTGGTAGGCCCTACTCCTCCTTCTTATCTCCCAAACCAATTAAAACTCACCCTTATTTTTTATTTCCTAAAACCCCACGTGCAAAAAAAAATTATCCACCCACTTTGAATGTTCTTCAGATCGGCAAACCCTCGCAACCTCTTTATTCTCTTTTGCCAAAACAAAACCCAAGCCATTCACCGCAACTCCCATCCCCTAGCCCTGCGATGTCTTGCCGTTTCCAGTCACACGCCTGCGCCGTCCTCGTTCTCAACTGCAAGTGAACAACCCCGCACTGCCCATAATGGTCTGAACATGAAACCAAGAGGCTCGTAACTCTATATTGTCGGTAAACCTCGGTGGGCGGTGACGGTTTATCGCTCCAGCGTTTGTCGAAGTGCCTAGCGGTTCTGAGCCCACTAATCCACTACTCTCCCCCTCCCCCGAGGACATGGCTGAGGCTGAACGCCACATTCCCCTATTCATGATGAGCCGTCACCCCTTCCTCATCAACCGGTCACCGTTCTCGCCACTCTCGCCGGAGCGTCTCTCGCCGCGGCCATGGCCGTGGTCGCGGTCATCACTAGACACAGGGAGTATCACTATTATTTCTCTTATACTTTAATTTTCATATTGGGACAATACGTCTTAAGTGACGGGTAAAGTATTGGTCGAATTTTACCTTTCTTATTTTTGTGCTTTGATTCTAGTATGCTTGGTTGAACTTGTGAAAATCTTCATTGAAATCCTTCGTTTTGTTGAATATTTTGGGAATGTCATTCTTGATTAAAAATGCGTTTTTGTTTGAATCAGGATATACATGATAAAAGGTTGGCATATTTAGAAATTTTAATGAATTTTTTTCTGATATTCCATGAATTTGTTGGTTGAAATGTGCTTAACTCAATGCATATACACACTTCGGTAAGATTTGAGCCTTTGTGAGCATATTCTTTACATTCTTGCTCATATTCTTTGATTGAGTGTGTCGAGCATGACATTGATGTTCTAGAACTTGAATTTGAATGCATGTCAAGATTACACAAGAACTTGATGCTTTAATATGATTAGGGCACTTAGTATTACCCACTTTTTACCTCTAAAATTGACTACCCTTTCATTTTCCCCTAGTTAGCCATTTTTGTGCCTTTTACCCTTTCTTTATTTTTACCACATTTTCAAACCCGAACCTTTTATTTTGACTATCTTTTTCACCTTTGTCAGGATAAGAGAACGAGATTACATTTGTATGATTCATTTCCATAAAAATAAAAAAAATAAAAAAATAGTTCGAATGAAAAACACAGTAGTTCAAAAAATAAACTGCAGAAAAGAAGGAAAAACAGTTCTAACGGCGAAAAAGAAGAAAAAAAGCAAGAAAAGAAAAAAAAGAGGAAAACATTTTCGTTTGAAGTTGTTGCATTCTTGATTGCATTTCTTTTGTTTGCTTTTGAGTTTATGTGAGATTGATCTAATTTATTATGTTTCTATTGTCTTGATTATTAGTCGAATTTTCGCCTTTCTCCCCACATTTACCTAAGCTCCATTACAACTCATTTAAGATCCTTTGATTATTGCATCATATTCTAACTGGTAGTGGAGATTTGATTTTCTTACAGACTTATGGTAATGTCATGTTCGATTCCGACTTTGAGCGTATTTGAACCCGAAACACTTTAAGTGAATCGAGTGAATCCTTGTGAGGTATTGAGTTTGGTTACGTTGAGATTGATGAATGAATGGATATCACGATTTTGTTAAACTTTATTCTACTTATGCTTTCTGATTGATTGTGATTTTGATTTGGATGATTGTTGTGGACTTGACTTGCATGAATTTTTGGGATATGAGGCGAGGCGAATGAGAGTAAGCAAAATTTTTAACTTGTTTAATTCTAGCATGCTTGAGGACAAGCATGAGATAAGTGAGGGAGAATTTGATGAGTGTTTTAAATTGAATATATTTTTTTGGTAATTCTCATTTGTTATCAATTAGTACTGCTGATTTGGTTATGTTTTGCTCATTTCCGGTGCAGGAATCTGTTTTCTAGAACCAGCAGCACGAGGGGCTTTTCTGTATTTTTTATTTATCCATCGTGGCTGAAGACATGGGCACGATGTGGGGCATGACATTTTGTCGACGTGGTAGATTCGAGCAGTCCAGTCAACAACGCCTTCTAGAAGACGATCTAATCAGCAGTTTCTGGAAGGATGATGCACGAAATTATCTTGGATTTAGTTTGAATTTAAAATACTTTGAAACTATTTATCTTTTGGATGTTATTATCTTTAGAATTTATCTTTTATTTTGAATTTATTTTCATCTCTAGGGTTTTTAGAATACTATAAATACCCTTTTGGGGTAAAGCTTAGGATGTGTCATCTTTTTCATTTTCTTTCTTTCATTCTATAAAGGTTCTCTCGGGTTTATTTTCAACTTTTATTTTTACTTTAAGTTTATACTTTGTTTTCTAAAAATGCTAAGTATGATTTTTATCATGCTTAGTTAAACTTTTTATTAGCCGATGGCCTAGCGATGACTCAATTCCTTTTGTGAGAATTGAAAAGCACTTAATATCTTCGGATATCATTCTCAATTTTCTAAAAACTTGGATTGACAATTGGTCTTTCCTTTAAAAATCTTAACACTTTCATTTAAAAAAGAGCTCGTTGGTTTGAATGTTGTTCTGATTTACCGTTGGGAGGAAGAATCGGCTGATAGCAAATTCGACTTCTTGTGAACACACTTAGCGGCAGTTCGCTAAGAGAAATTAAGATCGGATTCGATTCTCGTTGAGACAACATAATCTGAGTCGGGCTTTTACAGTGCTTAAAGTTGTATTGGTGCTAACGGCGATAGATATGGTTAGTCCAGCAAGGACTGAATTCCAAAGATAGACTTGGGAATATCGGTTTACCAGAGAGAAAAGTAAGTTACAAGGGTTGAGCCTTGTAGACTGTAATCAACATGAATCCCGAAGTAAAATCTCTTCCAATGATCAAAACGAATTGAGGCAAAGAGAAGCTTGAGGCTATATTTCTACCATCGTTATTTTCAACTATTACCCTTTTTTATTTTAGTCATTCCTTTAAATTACTCTTATTTAATTTTACCATTCTCATTCTTGAACTTTAATCTTCCTTTGTTTTTTTCTTTATTTTTCACTGGATCAAGATCAAAGCAATTCAACATTGGAAATTCCTTAGTCCCTGCGGATCGACCCTTCTTCTCTTTACTACACTTTAGTTTATTTAATTTGAGAATAAAAAATATTTATTTGACAATTTACAACGCTTGTCAAATAGTCTCATGTCAATTGGATATCAAATGGCGGATGGAATGGCATATTCATGACCTTTTCATGTTGTTTATCTACGTTTGTGTTTGCCAATTAAACTACCGTATGAATCAGAAGCGTCAAGTGCAGTGTAAAGGATCGTCAATAAGGGCATTCTAATGCGCCGTAGATTCTTATTCAAGACTTGTATCATTTGATGATGCCATACGAATTCCTAGAAACATCTAAAGTGTATGGATAATCCAATAACTAAAGTTTTATAAGAGGACTAGAAAAGACTACCATAAGACAAAAGATCTTTCAATTCGATTCATAATACGTACCGGAGTTCTGAACTTTTGGATTTCGCATGGAAAGCCTTCATTGTTAGACAATCAACCACAGGATTTTGACTGAAAAAATCCAAGTCCAATTATGTCGACCAATCCGTATATTTGTAATTTGTTCGTGACAATCATTTTATTTTTAGAAGATCAAAAATCCTAAATATATTTTCTATATATATATATATATATTTATTAAATATGTTTTTGTTTCCGTATATTTGTATTTGGGCTTTTTGTAAAATAAACAAAAATATCACGTGAAAAAATTTGATTGGGGCCGATTTCCTCATATTTATTCAATTAGGGGCCGATTTCCTCATATTGATTTGCCTACTCTCGGCCGGCTTGCTGATCCGATTACGGACATGAAAATCAAGAGCGTTATTTTTGATATGGAAGCTCTCAAATCACCGGGAATTGATGGTTTTAATGCTGGGTTCTTTCAGCAAAATTGGGATGTTGTTGGAAACTTTGTATGTGCATTTATACGCAATGTGTTTGATAGTGGAGAGTTGCCACGTGAGATAAATAAGACGCTGATTGTTTTGATTCCAAAGGTTACTACGCCTACATACATGAGTCAATTTAGGCCTATAAGCCTTTGTCAAGTGGTGTACAAGGCTATCACAAAGATTATAGTGAACCGCCTGAAAGTGTACAAGCCTTCGTTCTAGGGTATTCAATTACTGATAACATAGTAATTACCCAAGATATTCTGCATTCGATGAAAAAAAACAAGGCAAAAAGGGGTGGATGGCTATTAAAATTGCCCTGAAAAAGGCTTACGATAGGTTAATACACGTACTCTTTTCTTCCATTTAGGTTAGAGAGGTTTTTAACGAGACACGTATTAACACATCTGGTGTATGATTCGTCGGATTAATGAAATCACACCATTTTCATCAAAAAAAATTGATTGGATCACCTGGCGCTTATAAATGGAGAACATTAAAGACTAATGGTGTTGACCGAATGAAAGTTGAAGGGCTAACTGACTGAAAAAAAGAGAGTAAAAACCAAATTGAGAATCTAAATAGAGTAGAGGGTCTAAATAGGTATTAAGTCAAAAAGAAATGACAAATTATTATTTTTACCAATGTTATAACAAGAACAAATAACGAAACGTCTTCATGTGTTGAATGGTCATTTCATACATTTGAAATCCTACACAGTTTAATTATTTAAAATCTACCGAAAACAATTTGTGATCCAAGGGATTGCAAGAGAGGCCGAGTTTGAGATAATTTCGGATTGTTGTTTTTTAAGTAGAAGTTAAATTAAACATGGATTTTTACCATAATAAAAAACCTACGATTCTGTAACATATAAATAAAAACCTAATATTTTATATATTGTTTACTAAAACTTAATTAAATATATATCTTCTAATTATAACCTATCTTCCTCCTCACTTTAGAAGCCCTTGGTTTCCTGTTCTTCAAGAAATCACTCTTAGTTTCCTGTTCTTTGAAATATCGGCAATGGGCAACGAATCCGCGATGTTTTCAGTTGAAGGTGGTGAAGGATGTGAAGAAGATGTTCTGAAGTGGTACTACCATGGAGGTTCGGGTGGACCGAAGAACTCGAGTGAACTCTCATTGAAAGCTAAAAGATATCTTTTGAGTAAGGGTTGGATTTTCCATCATGTTCACAAAAATGGGAAAGAAGAGCTGAGATATCAATCTCCTCATGGGGAAGTCTATAGTTCACTGAGAATGGCTTGCAAAAGTTATATCGATCGAGGACTGGGAGAGGCAAGGACTAGTAACGTGGAGACCAAGCAATCTACAAAAAGAAAGTGTTCGAGTCCGGAGAATCAGCCATTACCGAAATATGTTAATTCTGAATTGCTGAAAAGAAGAAAAACCCTGAACAAACAAGAGAATCGGGTGGTAAAATCTAATAAAAGAACGCAGGAGGGTCCGGTTTCTAGTCTTAACCCTCGAACTGTTCTGTCTTGGTTGATAGATAATAATGTTGTTTTGATGCTGGAAAATGTGTATTATCGCAGCAAGACAGGGGCTCCGTTGTTGAAAGGTCATATCACTCGCGATGGGATTCAATGTCACTGTTGCTTCAAGGTTTTCACTCTCACAGCCTTTGAAGATCACGCTGGAAGTACCAATCACAGGCCAGCAGCTAACATAATCCTGGACGACGGCACTGGCAGGTCACTTTCCGATTGTCAAAGACAAGTTTATGATTCTATGAAGGTCACCATGTCAACCTCGAGTACTCATTCTACTGTAAAGTGCCCTACAACTGTGAAGTCAGTCAATTCGTTTCAACACGAGAACGATGAAGTTTGCTCCGCTTGCTGCGGTGGAGAAGATTTAATTTGCTGTGAATATTGCCCTTCAGCTTTCCATATGAAATGCCTTGGCTTAAAGGAAGTCCCGAATGGCGTCTGGTTTTGTCCATCTTGCTGCTGTGGGATTTGTGGCATCGGGTATTTTAGGGATAGACGTTTTCTTACTTGTCATCAATGTGAGCTTAAATTCCATGTTGATTGCTTGAATTCGAAGAAACCAAGCGAGATGAAGACTGGGAACAACACCGTATTATTATGTAGTCCTAGCTGTGAAAAGATCTTTTATGGCCTGAAAAAACTCACAGGGAAGCCAATTGTAGCGGGTAAAAGTTTGACTTGGACATTACTTAAATCCAATCCTCGAGCTCATTGGCATGGCATGGATTCATCTGCAGAGAAAGAGTATCAGAGTAAGTTGAGAGCCGCACTTGAAGTGATGCACGAGTGTTTCGAGCCAAGCGAAGCTGTTGAGACGGGGAGAGATTTAGTTGAAGATGTGATTTTCAGCCGAGTCTCTAAGCTGAAACGATTGAACTTCAGAGGATTCTTTACAGTGATTCTCGAAGAAAATGATAATCTTGTTTCGGTGGCCACTCTGAGGGTGTATGATAACAGGGTGGCTGAAATTCCCCTTGTTGCAACAAGGCACGGGCACCGCCGCCGTGGAATGTGTCGAGTTTTGGTGGATGAGCTTGAAAAGAATCTGGTGAAATTAGGGGTGGAGAAGCTGGTTTTACCTTCACTGCCTACCACAGTCGAGACATGGACTAAGAACTTCGGGTTTTCCCGCATGCCAGATGATGAAAGAGCAAAGCTTCAACTGTATACTTTACTAGACTTCCAGGGGACCATAATTTGCCAGAAACTCTTAAGATAGAGTAGAAGCATTACTTATTGTTTACCAGCACGAATGTAAAAACAATGGTTTTTCTCCAGTTGTTTTAAACAACTGTATTTTGCTTCAAAAGTTGTCCACCACGCATTTGAATAGGATGGTAATTTACTAGACTTCTAGGGGACCATAATTTGCCAAAAACACTTAAGATAGAATAGCAGCGTTACTTATTATTTACTAAGACGAATGTAAAATCCAGGATTTTCCTCCGATTGTTTGAACAAATGTATTTTGTTTCAAAAGATGTCCACCACGCATTCGAATAGAATGATATTTCAAACGTAAAGAAATTTTCTTTTTTGGATGAATTGATGTAAGATAATTACATGTTTTTGATATTCACTCAAGTCTGACTAATATTATATGTTTGTATCTGTTTTTCTCATTAACGCAGCTTTACAAATATTACTACTTTTTGTTCATTCATGAAACTTTAAACATAGTTTCAAGCTTTAATGCATGAGGTATCTCAAAATATTAGATAATTGCATATGTATGTGTGCATATATGTATGATAAGGTTAATGACCTGCATAACCTGTATCCATGTTTCTGAAAGAAGCAGTTAATATGGAAGTGATTGAAGCTTTTGATATATCGAAATCATCTAGGCCAGGCTGAGTCGAACATAGAGATCTTCCGAGCCAAACACATTTCCTTGACGATCAATGATATCAGCAGCCTTGAGGACTGCATATATAACAGTCTTTATCTGCTTCTCTCTCACATTTTAACCATGCATAAGCTGTCATAAACCTGATAAGCTTAAATGCTCTTAACCGAGCATCTTTTGAAACACAGTTTCAATTTTTATCACTGCCCACCTGTGTATGTAACACAGAAAACAATGTATTGCATTCCCGACGAATGCGTGAAGTTTGTGGATTAGGCTTTCGAGTTGTGAGAAGAAAGTGTTATGATTATAGGTATAGCTCATTCGATTCCACCCTGGTACTACCAGTGCTCTACTAGTTGAGTGCTGCATCCAAAAGGGTTGCACAAACAATGGATCTCCACCACTGCATATACATGAGAAATTGTCAAATCAAAACAGAGCAACAACTAAAACTTGTCATCCAAGATTAAACTTGACAGAAGGCATAAAGAGTTTGTGATCATATTATGTGTTGCAGGGTGGTATCCATCGGCATTTGCCGTGCAGTGAGGTATAAAGTGAGAGCATTCGGGGGCCTCTATAGCATGTGTTGCATTTACAAACCTGTTCATTTCCATCGCCGACGATGCCATCCAAGTAAGCTCTTCCTTTGCCAGAACAGTCTATTTCTGCCACTACGGCTGAGAAAACTAGATTTATTAAAACAATAAATTTTATTTTGGATAGAGAAAAAATTTAAGAATCGTTCAAATTGTATTCTTTATTCCCTTATTTGATATTTTTTTTGTAAAATAAGACATCTTTATTGCCTTGGACAGGCCTTAGAAAGCTAGTACCATTAGAATCATCCCCATTTTGATTCATCATCTCCCACTCATAAAGTAGCTCTGTTTCTGCTTATTTACAAGTCTCAGAATAATTAATTTCTAAAAATAGAAGTAATAAGTTGAATAATTTGCATAGTTATTAATAGATAAATAACAATCCAAGTGATTTACAAACCAAGAGGATATTTGACAAACTTCCTAGGTCTATCATTCTTCTCACAATCAGCAATCAGGGCTGGACGCAAAACTTTGTTAGAGGGGCGAACTTATAAAATTCTAGGGAAGGCAAACTTATAAAATTTTAATGGGGCGAAAATAGATTTTCAACAAGAAATACATAGACACTTGCTAAAAAGTTATAAATTATATAAAAATTTCAAATTTTTAGGGATTCCTCTAATTCCATCCCTGCTCACAAATCACAATTATTCCCTTTTCATCTTTTAATGTCTAAAATATTATATTAAACTATATTATATTAATTTGATAGGTGAATATTTGATGTATCATTGTATATTTATACATCACTTGTGAATCATATAATAACAAATCACAAAGAATTAATTTAAATGAGTTTAGTTTTAAAATTTGGCGATGACATATCATAATTTATTTTTTCTATATAATTATTGGTATTCGATTCATTGATCGACTAATTTGGATTGAGTTTTATAGAGACATATTATAGCGTGCCCCTTACAATCCAGTTTTTTCCATTTAAAAAGTCAGGATTTAAACCCCCTAATCTTGCTTAAGGGACCTAGCGCTCATCTCGCTAAACCAATTGTTACTGGTACATGTCACAATCTAATTTATTAACCTATGTATACACCATCTGCATCAAATATTATTTCATATTTTACTTGGTCAAAGAATATAAGAATGAGAAATATATATATATATATTAATCATCAGTTTTTGTTCCACTAATCGAGAGTTTAAATTAAGTATTATAGAGGTTCATTATGAGATAATCCTCCTAGTCTATTTTATATTGATAGAAAATATATCATGAAATAAAATAAGGAACATTTTAGCCATTGTATTATACCTAAAAGTTCATTTTAATCTCTATATTATACCTAAAATTTTATTTTAGTCTCTTTTCTATGAAAAGAAATATTTTAGCCCCCGTATCATACCTAAAAGTTCATTTTAGTCTCTTTACTATAAAAAAATATTTTAGTCCAAACATATTTAAAAAGTTATCATTTTGGTCCAAAGCGCTAAAGTTATTGTTAGTTGACTTGAATAATTTGCTTTAAAAACATTTTAGGCCCCTCTCAGTTGTGAACTCTGGCAAATTAATCTATATCTCAAAACATTTTTTTTGTGAATCTTTACATAAAATTTTCAGACATGTATGAAATCTAAAATGCAAAATTAATTCGTATTCTAACTCCTAACTTTGTTGTCTTCGCTTAGAGTAATATTACAATTACAATAGTTTTCAAAACTTATGCATTCTATCAATTTTTAACTGTGGCTTGTGGTCGATTATTATTCCATGTACTTGTGGTGGAAATTTTTTTCATAAACATGCCTAATTAATTATTTTTAGATAAAATTCAAACCTCAAACCCTACATTTTAAATCATATTTCCTACCCTCTAAAACTTAAATTTTAACCATAAACCCTAAAGTATAAACTCATAAACTCTAAATTAAACTCGTTTGTGGAAAACTTCTTTCTCACTGTCAATACATAGAGTATTTTATGGTGTATTGTACCCTTAAAATAAAGATATGTTTTTTTAAATACACTAACTAACCAAGTAGTCAAATATGCTCATGTTATCTCATATTGTATGAGTTCAAATCCTGACAGTTATCTTGAAAATATAAATACGTCTATATTTAATAAATAATAATAATAAAATAAGGAGATGTTTTTTACTCATTTAAATTTAGTTTCCAATGGAAATATAATATATTTATATATAAAAGTTTCATGTCACATGACACATTCCGGAGATTCTGGAGATCGGATTAAGGAATGCGTGACGCTGTATGTGGGGAATCTATCGAAAGGGATTCATTGACAAGGTCTGAGGCTTGCGTTTGATAGTTGTGGAGAAGTTGCGGACGTGTTCATACCTAGAAAACGGGCACGGAATGGAAGGCGTTTTGGTTTTGTCAGGATGCTATCGATAATCATGGCCAGGAAGGCGATTGGGAGGTTTCATGGTTTTCGTTTGTTTGGATTGGTGATTTTGGTGTTTGAAGCGCAACGTGGAGGAAGATCCTCCTTTTGGAGAAAAAGGGATACAACTACGGATGTGAATCGAGGGAAGAGCAATGAGAAAGGAACAAGTTAAACTGAGGCCGAGATGCAGGGGGTGAAAAAATCAAGGCGAAAGTAAACCAGGAGAGTCTGAAGGAAGCTGTAATAGAGAATAGGCAGGTTTTAGGTGTGGTGGATAAAGATTATATGGACATTTTAGAGAAGAGCGTAGTCGGTTGGGGTAAGTCTTGCTATGAGACATCGTGGCTAGCTAGTGAGTTAGAAAAGATAGGGATGAAGGATTTTTCTTTGATGCGGGTTTCAGGGTATGTGGTGCTATTGATGTTTGAAACCTTTGAAGCCAGAGATGTGTTCATGAATAGGAATGATAGTTTGGTGCCATGGTTCAGTCGTGTTGAGTGTTGGTCTTCGGATTATGCCGAGTTTCATAGCAGAAGAGTGTGGGAGACGATCACGGGGATGCTGATTCATGCATGGTCACGGGGATGCTGATTCATGCATGGTCTCGTCAGAATTTTTCGCAGATTGCAGCACTTTGGGGGGGGGGGGTCTTTAGTGCATATTGATTATATATAGCACAGCGATTCCAGACTCTTTTGACTGTGCGCATTGTAAGATAGTTACACGTTCATTGGAATGGATTGATGAAAATGTTTCTCTTTTGGTGTAGGAGAAACAGTTTTCTTTAAAGGAGCGGGCGGTTGACTGGTGCGCAAGGGATCGACCAAAAAATTGTGCGACATCTTGTGGAGATGAGGATGAATCCTCTAGTGAGGCGGAAGATCAGCAGAATCCTCCTGTGGTAGAGCATGTCGAGACAAAGGTTGTACAAATTTCGAATTTGGGGAGACAACAGAATGTTGAGCGGGATGAGCAGCTTTTGAAGTTGGACAGCTTTGAATTGGAGGGTGTGGACGCTGGTGACTCACATCTCTCCGATCATCGGAGTGCTGATGAGGTTGAGGGTATTTTGGTAATCCATGGTAAAGAGTTGGAATCGGCTAAACTTCCTTTGGAAGAGTTTGTTTCGAATTCAAATCCTTATCCCCTGGAAGATGACGTGATGCAATCAGGAGAGTTTTTGGATAAGGATTTTATTGATGCTAATGATAACATCAAATTTGATTGTGACTCAAATCAAGAGGTGTTGGAAAGTAAGTCAACGACTAAGAGGGGAAGGGGTAGACCTCGAAAAAACAGTGTTGTGACAGAAAATATCGTTGAGTCAGAGTGTCTCCCTAAACAGGACAAATTGTAAAGGTATCGGAGTCGACGAGTAGGTTATGTAAGCTGGTGGGGATTTCCACGATTGGTCGTGAAGAAGAAGTGATAAAGGATATTATAAGGGTTATTGCGGATCGTCGAAAGGTTTTGTGAAGTATGAAAATCATGTCATGGAATGTTCGTGGTTTAGGGATCCGTCGAAACGTAGTGATGTTCGTGATTTGATAAGGAAGCAGAGTTGTGACATGGTCCTTTTTCAAGAGAGTAAACTGAAATATGTGTCGCAAGCGATGGTGAGTCGATTATGGCCTTCGGATAACTTTGCATTTGAATTTTTGCCCTCAGTGGGTGCTAGCGGAGGTTTTGTGATTGTGTGGAATTTGTGTAGTTTTAGATTGGAATTTGTAATGGCAGCTTGACATTATGTTTTGGTGAAAGGTTTTTGGATTAGTATGAGTTTTCGACTGCTGCAAGGGGTAAGCCTGGTTTTGCTGGTTACGGTGGGGTTATACGAAATGAAGAGGGAGTTATTTTGGCCGTGTTCTTTGGTCCGTTGGGATTTATAAAATCAAATGAAGCGGATTTGCATGCGATGGAGTGTACGCTGTCGTTGTTGTTGAGTCTCGATAGAGGGAGGGAGTGAATTTAATTGTTGAATCAGATTCTATTGTGGCGTTAAGTTGGATTACTCATAAGGATAGTCACCCTTGAAAATACTAGGATCTTCTAGCGCTTGTCGATACGCATTGTGAGGCGCTGCCATGTTTTTGTTTTACACATGTGTTCAACGAGGCGAATGGGGTTGAGGATGCTCTAGCTAAGGATGGGTGGACTGGGAGTCCTTATTCACGGATGGTTGGTAGTTTGTGCCATTTTGGCGAGAGTTGGATGGGTGCGGGAGTTTGGTGTTGGATGAGACCATCTTGGTTTTTAGTGGTGTCTGTTTTAGTGGAGTCAGGTTTGCGCATGAGGGACGGCCGAGAGGCTGGGTTTCAGCTTGGGGCAGGTTGTGGGGTTGAGGGTTTGTGCTCGGTCGTGGGTGTTTGTTTAGGGGCGGGGTGTGTGTGTTTTGTTCGTTTGGTTTCGGCACCTTGTTTTATCAATTGTCGTGATTGTACTCTTTTTCTCCATTTTAAATTAGAGAGGTTTTTAATGAGGTACACGACAATTGTTGTATGGTTCTTTCTCAATAAATCATACGTTGTTGTTAGAAAAATTAGTTTCCAATCTTTTTTAAGACAACTATTTTATGTACCCAATGCATCAATGAAAGGGTTTTATTAGGCCTGTAAACGAAGCGAACGAACACAAATAAGGATATATTTATATAGGTATATTGTATTAGTGTATTACGGCTACGAATAGTTTTGTTTTTCTTTGGGGGATTAATATTTTGTTTAAGCATTTAATTAATGACATAGTGATAAATCTGAAACTGGAACGCAAACTTATTACTATATCAAAGCCAAAGGTATTGTTTTATGAAAAAAAAAGCTTATTAGTAAGTGAACGATGAAGTTATTTAATTAAAATGAACAATGGGGAGTTGCTAGCTCCCCTCTATTCTGACTAGGGGTGGGAATATGTGAGGTGGAGCGGTTTTGTATTTCTCACTCGGTCCCATTCAATTACGATTTTAGAAAATTTTATTAAATAAATATTTCGGGGATTTTTTTGTCTTCATACCCTTCCCGCGCGGATCCTCGCGATTTTGGGAAATATCCATCTCAAAAAATTAAACAAAATTATTATTTTATTGACCAAAATAAATGGCCTATTCAATTTAAAATATAAAGCTTTGATACTTCGATAGGAAGCAGTTACGAGATGATGAAGACCGAAAGGATGTTGTTTTGGAAGATTTAGACAAGGGTTTTAGCTTATATCTAAAAACTAAAATAGAAACATGTTGATAAACTTAAGTGTGGCTATGTTTGAGAGAAAGTTAAAATAATAATAATAATATAGTTAGAATTTTTTTATTAAGATATATATAGAAAAATAAGTATATATTTTTTAAAAATAATGTAAAATATCGGGATCTTTACGTATATTTTTTGGGATCCTACAGTTATTTATACGGTTGTGATTCGGTTATAGTAATCATCGTCCCATCTCCATTTGCGCTTCGATGATAAAAACTTCCCCCAGTGGGTGAAGGTTTCGATTATTCTCCATCCCCATCGGTTCAGATCCCCACGGTTTTTGGATATTCTCCACCCAATTCCCACCCCTAATTCTAGCAAGTAGCAACAATATTCTGTACTGTATACGTATTAGTTCATGAATTTGTAACAAAAGAGAGTACTGGTGGATATATTCAACAGATATGTTCTTGAAATCAACCACAAAACAGGATAAAAACAAGACCAAACGGCAGATTATGCTTCAAAATATTTCACATTAAAATCCCACCTAGGCCTTGTAGCATGGATTTTTGTCCAAAACCAAACAGACTCAGTTGATTCCATGCTCTTTGTAATGAATCAGACAATTTCATATTTGGAGGAATATATTGGGCATGGCTAAAGCACATTGCTACAATGCCTTACAATACTAGAATTATTGAAAACCATCACAAAACAAACAACAAAAAATGAAAATCAATAAGAACCAAAAGCAACCCTACTTTTCGTGACGGCGTAGGTTTTGCTTTTCTTAAACAAAGGATCTTGTTTCTTATCATTGTTACCAGCATGATGAACTTCCTTATTTTCTTCGAATTCTATAGACCTGTCTTCGTCGATTCTCCCCATGCCAACACTGGAACTCTTGGGCAACCCTTTCGCTGCTTTCATCTGCTTCAGTTGTTCCTGCAAGAACATCTCCACTTCGTTCCTATGACCCAAGCTCCGAACCGATGCCGCCCTGATGAGATCCCTAAAATCTTCGTTATCAAGACTAGATGCCGCGGAGCTCGCGCTGACACTCCGCGGCAATCCCGGGTATTGCCCCGCGGTGTAGTCGCCGCAGCCTTGCCCGAGGCTGACACCTGCAGCGCAACTCGTCAGGCTTTTAACATACAGATCCCTCGCTTTTCCCAAGGCTCTAAAGGGAATCCTGATGAACCGCACGAACTTGTTCTGGCTATGTCCTTTCCTGCTCATTCTGGAAAAGTCGAGGAAACTGATTAAGGAGATTCAATGATCGGGAAATGATGGGTTTAGGTTAAAAACAATGAAAAAGCTTGAAAAACAAGGAATTATGGAGATTCAAGCTAATTGGTGGTGTCGTTGGAGGCCATTTATAAAGTGGTTGAGTGAAACTACAATTAATGGAAAGCAGTCCGATGCTTTGTTGGATTTTTTGACTATTTCCCAAGAACGCAGATTACACAAACCAGGTCAAGGCCGATTATATGTGGAGTGTGTCATTCAAAATTCAAGTTCTTTTATAGTATTTTACATCATATTCAATCATCAATAGGATAATGATTTAGGTCTATGAAATACAGAATTTGACTTTCTGTTTGGTAGTATGTTAAACTTAGTCTGATGGTAATATACTAATATTGTTGAATTATTGACTTGAAAATCTTTATTTCAGTAATTTATATGATAAGAATTAGTAAGACAAATCATTAATTTAATAATTTGGTTTAATTAAAAATAAGTGTTTAAATTATATTTTTTTTGCTTTAGGTATCTAATTTCTTTTGGTCAAAACAGGTGTCTAATGTTTATACTGTTACCATTTTAAGTATTTAACGTTTCATCCCATTAATATTTTAAAGTTGATCCGTTAAAAAAACCAATACTCGATCATTGTTTGACACATGACTTTGATTTTAATTTTTTTTTGGAATTTCTTTTATTTTTTACTTAGTTTTAAAAAACCCTAAAATTTAAAAAAATTACAAAATAACCCCAAAATTCCAAAACCCTAACATCCAAATCCCAATTTCAGTCGTCGCCCACCACTCTTGTCGAAAGACTCATACTACCGTTTATCCCATCCTTCAATCGTCGAAAATCGATGAGCGGCGTCTCAATAAACACCAAATAGGAAAGCTCCATTCGAACGATGAGCGACGAACGACGATTGAAAAGACGACGAACAACATGCGGATTGTGTAGTAAGAGGAAGAGACTTCACTCTGGCGAGACGACATCAACAACAATAATTGATTTGGGGTTTGGGTTAGGTTTATTTAGAAATTTAAGTTTTTTAAAAAATAAAAAATTAATTAAAAGATATTAAAAAATAAAACTTGTCACGTGTCATGCTTTAATTGGTTAATTTATTTCTTTTAACGATAATTAATGATCAAATGCCTAAATTAACAAAATGAAATGTTAAACACCTATTTTAACAAAAAACAACTAAAAGAAAAAAGATGTATAATTTAAGTAGTTATTTTTTTAATTAAGCCTAATAGTTTATATGTGACTGATTAGTAAAAATCAGCGGTTTAAGTAATTTTTTTTTATCAATAACTAGATTAATTTCTTATTTTTCATAAAGTAAACCGATAAATAAATATTTAACTGTTTATTATTGTTTATGCTTGTTGGGCAATCATTAAATAACAATACCTCAAATGAGATTAGAAATGTTTCTTATTGTTTGACTGTCATAATAGTAAACCCTAAAAAGAGGGAAATTGATTTAGAAAATTAAACTTGAAACACTCAAAATGTATACTAAATACTATGAACATAGCTTATTTTCAAGGTTTCTAAAGCTTGCTTCCTTTTGCCTTTTCAATTATTATGTTAAACTCGTATCTCATCAAACAAAGAATACAAGAAGTTTGAATAAATTTGTTTGACTTGAAAAACTTCTTATCTCATCAAACAGCAATATATGTATGCATGTATGTCTGTATGTATGTCCAACCTATTTACATGGAAAATTAAGCCAACCAATGTCTATTTTTCAATACCATGAAAAAGCAAAGCAAAGTCCAATTCTACTTATCATATATGTATGGCACAATTTTAAAACATAGTTTGACTAATACTAGTAATAACATAGGGGAACTGAATTGTCAAATATAAACATCATCCCTCGAATTGAATTTGAATCTAATTTCTTTTTACATTTGTAACATGTTATAATTTAAATGAATGTCCAACATAAATATGTATCAAATATACAAATATTTTACCCTACATAATTTTGAAATTGAATTGCTCAATTGAATCATATATATATATATATATTGATTGTAAAGAGTGATTTTATTAAGAATCAAAATTTTACAAAAGTATAAACATGCGTTTCATTAAAAATCTCTTTAGACCTGTCAACAATCTCTAGAGCAGATGGTTAAAGTTTTCAGTTGACACCCTCTCCTTCCCCTAGGTTGTGGGTTCAAGACCCAATAGGAGTAAAAATTCCCCTTTTGTTAAACATATATTTGATTTTGATATAACAAGGACAATTTTATAAAAAGAAATAATTTTTTTAAGTACTCAATTTACTCACTAAATTGACAGGCATTCGAACTTAAACTTTTCCTAAGTCAAAGCTTAAATCTCCAAACTTTTTCTAAGTGTTTTGGTACTCAAAATAACCAATTTGGTAAATGAGTACCAATACGACCTATAGCGTATCGATATGGTTTTTCGCTACTGGAAAACTGTTTTAAGCTTAATGGTTATAGGGTACCGATACGGCCTCAAGCGTATCGGTACGCTATTTTGAAACTGGAAACCAAATTGCATTTGAGTATCGGTACGGCCTTTAGCGTACCGATACGGGGTTTAAAGATTTTGTAAATCTTTGCATTTATTATTCGACCATTACCTTATCAATTTTATTGGAACCATAATTTTTGAAAAAATAGTTATTCGTACCGATATGCCCTTTCGCGTACCGGTACCCATTTGTTGCAATGGCTCGTTCTTATTATGGCAGGTATTTATAGACCTGGCAAACTTGACCCGAGAACCAAAAACCAAACCGATTTACCCGAATCGATACCCGATATGGATCCGAACAAGATGACCCAAATATGACCTGAAACCCGAAATGAACCGAACCAAAACCGATCTGAATTCTAGAAGAACCGATATTGACCCGTAACCGATTTGACCCTAACCGATTTTCACCTGAACCGAAAGTAACCCGAAATTAATTTGCTCAAAACCGATCTAAACCGAACATCAACCCAATTTTAACCCGAAATAATATATGTTTTATTATCTTTTGTATTATAACAGTACTAATTAATCACTACATTTGATAAAAAAAGTATGAGGGAAAAGTAAGAGGGAAAAGTAAAATCCTAATGTACATATTCTAGTCAATTGAAAAGAAATGAGGGAAGTAGGAGGGGCCAAGAAAGTAGGAGGAAAAAGTAGGAGGGAAAAGTAAAATCCTAATATACATATTCTAGTCAAATTTGATAATATATATACACATATACTCGAGTCAAATTTTTAGGTAATATTTCAAAATGCTCATCATATGTGCAATTATGGTCTAAGGTTTGATTCCATGCCCATAAAATTATCTCTCTTTTTTTATGTGTATTTTGAAAATATAAAAAAAATTACCGTACTAAAAACCAACATCGAATATGAAATTAAAAAAATATAGTTATAGGATTGGATCGGGATTTGTTAGGTTCAAGTTAAATGATTAATACCAATGATGGTTGATTTTGAAACATTGAATGATTGGAACTAAACCTAAATGATAATATTAACAAATAAAAAAGACATGTTTTTACAAGAATATATGATTAATTCTTTATATAATATACACGATTAGATTCACACCCAAGTCCAACTCAAAACAAATTGGACCAAAAATTTAAAGATTGGCCCGACCCGAACCGATCCGAACGACCAGATATCGATCCAACTCGAAAATGTCTGATCCGATATTGACCCGACTCTAAAACAACCGATCTGATATTGACCCAAATTATTGATCCGATACCCGAATTGACCCAAATCATCATAGAACCGAACTAAAATCTGAACCAGACCCGATCCGATCTGAAACTAAACCGAATACAGACAAACCCGAAATGAACTGAACTAAAACAATCCGATTCGAAATCGAACCGAACGACCCGTTTGCCACCTCTAGGTACTGATACGAGCTCTCGAGTACCTATATCTTTGGTTGCCAGACACCATTTATTGCGAAAAAAATGCAACCCAACGGCTATAATCAATATCTCAACTACCCAAACACGTTAGAAATCAATGAAGGGGTATAAAACCAAGTCTCCAAAGCTTCTTCAATGACAATTCAATAAGTCTAAAGCATTCAAGCACACATCCAAAATCTTTGAGCTTTATTTGTCAAATCTTGTAAACCCACTAGAGTGATCATTATTGTAATCCTTTTATTCAAGCGTGTGAGGTTTTAGTGAGCCTTAAATTGTGAAAACATACTACATTGTGAGGTTTCTTATTTTGCTAAATTTGTAATTCTTTTCTTTGAGAGTGTTTTTAAGGTTTTGGGGTATGAACCTTAAGGGAGTTGTAAGGTTATCTTCTTGAACCTCAAAAAGAAAACAAATCTAGTGGATTTGAGAATTTTTTAGTGTGGATAGCTAAGGTAGTGGATGTAAACCTTATTGAGAAGGTTGAACCACTCTAAATCTTTTGTGTCATCTTTTATTGCTTTTGCAATTTGCTTCCACTAAAATTTTAATTGTCAATCCACCCCTCTTGGCCTCTTGCATTGATTGTTCATCCCAACAATTGGTTTCGGAGCTACACTCATTTAAAGGCTTCACATCCTCTTGAGTAGATCCTACCAGCGTACAATCAATCCACAAGTCGAGCCATGACCTCTACTTTCGGAAATCACTTAGTGAAATCTTAATCTATCTCCAAACTGCCTTATTTCAATAGGGGTAAACTATCCCTATTGGAAGAATAGGATGAGGCTTTTCATCAAATCCAATAACTACCTCTTTTAGGATATAGTGGAAAGTAGACCAAGCATTCTGATGAAGAGAGTAGAAAATCGTCTAATTCCCAAGGAAAAGGTTGAATAGATCGATGAAGATCAGAGGAAGATGCAAATCAATGACAAAGCCATGCACATATTGTTTTGTGCCCTTGTACCGGACAAGTACGCAAAGGAGTATTCTTGCACAAGTGCGAAGGAGATGTGGGACAAGCTAGAAGTTACATATGAAGGTACAAATGAAGTAAAGGAAACTAAGATTAGACTCATCAATCTTAGCTATGAAAACTTCAAAATGGAACCGGATGAAGACATCACCAAGATGTTTGATCAATTCTCTATCATCGTCAATGGGCTTAAAGGCTATAGAAAAGTCATTCGGGAAGACAAGCTTATTCGAAATCTTATATATTCTCTCTCCGAGTCATGAGACTCAAAGAAGATCGCCATCATCAAAGCCAATGAAATCAAGACCTTGAAGCTTTATGCTCTTTTGGGATCTCTTCTCACTCATAAGCTTATGAAAAAATGAAAAAAAAAGAGAAGAATGAAGAAGAAAGAGAAGAAGAAAGTGGAGAAGAAGAAGATGGGAATTACTTTCAAAGCTTCACAAGAAGATAGCGATTTTAGTGATGAAGAACATGAAAAATGGCTATGCTAGCCAAGAGATTCACAAGGTTCATGAAATCCAACTGTGGAATGAATTTCTAACGAAGAGAAAGTTTCAAGAACAAGCCTAAGGATGAAGAGAATGACCAAATCGTTTGCTATGAGTGCAAAAAGCCGGCACACATCAAGTTTGATTGTCCCCAACTAAAGAGGAAGAGCTTCGGGAAGAAAAAAAGCTCAAGGCACATGTGGATACTTAGAGCGATAAGGACACATCCGGTGAGGAGGAGCAAAAAGTAGCTAACCTTTGTCTCATGGCATTGAAGGATGATTCTAAGGTAACCTCAAACTCATCTAATTTTTATTTTACTATTGATGAGCTTCAAGAAGCTCATGATGAGTTACAAGATGTTTATGATGAATTGGTTTTGAAGCATAAAGGATTACTTTTGAAAAACAAGAAAACAATTTCAAATTTGAAAAACCAAAATGATTCTTTATCCAAAACCAATGTGGAACTTGAAAGAAAGGTTGAGGATTTTCAAGCAAACAAAAAATATTTTGAAAAGAAAAATCAAGACTTTCATAACTTACTTTCAAAAGTCCATGATGATCACCAAAAGAAAGTGGGTGATCTTAAAGCTTCTTTGGAAAAGATTGGGGCACCTCGTTTTGAAAAAGGAAATCATTCAAAATCCAACCATGCAAAAAGAAAATTTAATGGCTACAAAAATAAAGGCTTCCAAAGGCCCTCTAACGGTAAGAAAGTTAGGAGTGTTTGAGTTCTTAAAGAACTTGTTTCTTCTAACAATATTGATGCCATTACTTTTTGGATTCCCAAGAGAACCAAGATTTTGGGAGCTAATACTCATAGACCCAAAAGAATTTGGGTACAAGAAATTAAGACTTGATTATATGTTTGTAAGGGGAGCATTGCTACAAGGCCAATTCTTTAAGTACAAACTCACGTTACCTTGATAGTAGATGCTCGAGACACATGACAGGTGACAAGAGTCGATTCTTAGAGCTAAAACCAAAAAGTGGAGGAGTAGTGACTTTCGGTGACAACTCCAAATGCCACATTGAAGGAATTGGTTCTATTGGTAATAACTCTTCTATTCTTATAGAAAATGTTTTATATGTCAATGGTCTTAAGCATAATCTTTTAAGCATAAGTCAATTGTGTGATAAATGTTTCATTGTCATGTTTGATTTAAATGGCTGCAAAATCATTGACATTGCGTCTAATAAAATTGTGCTTATTGGTCATAGAATAGGAAATATTTACATAGTGAATTTAGATGACATTTATATTTCAAATGCATGTTTTGTTGCAAAAGATAAGATAATTCTTGGTTGTGGCATAGAAAACTAGGACATACAAGCATGAGTGTTTTGGAAAAAATGATTTCAAATGATTTAATAAGAGGTTTGTCTAAAATTAAGTTTTCTCTTGAAAAAAATTGTGATACATGTGTTAAAGGCAAACATAAAAGAGTTTCTTTTAAATCCATTAATGATGTATCAACAAATAAAGTTTTACAATTAATCTATATAGATATATTTGGCCCTATTAGAACTATGAGCTTGGGTGGAAAACAATATGCATTTGTTTTAGTTGATGATTACTCTAGATTTACTTGAGTTCTCTTTTTAAGTACCAAGGATGAGGCTTTAGAAAAATTCATCATATTTTTAAAAGCAAACCAAATGATGTTGGTTACTCCATTTCTCATGTTAAGAGTGACCATAGAACCAAATTTCAATCTTGGTTTTGAAGAGTTTTGTAACTCAAATGGAATTAGCCATAATTTTTCGGCTCCTTACACACCTCAACAAAATGGGGTTGTTGAGAGGAAGAATACAACTTTAGAAGAAATGGCTAGAACCATGCTTTGTGAAAACAATTTGCCTAAATATTTTTGGGCGGAAGCCATAAATACAACTTGCTATATTGTTAATAGAGTAATGATTAGGCCAATTTTAAAGAAAATACCTTATGAGCTTTTCAAAAATAAAAAGCCTAACATTAGCTATTTTCATCCTTTTGGGTGTAAATGTTTTGTTTTAAACAATAGAAAAGACAATCTAGGCAAGTTTGACGCAAAAAGTGATGAAGCAATTTTTCTAGGTTACTCTTTAAATTCTAAAGCCTATCGTGTATTTAACAAAAGAACTTTAGTGGTTGAAAGGTCAATTCATGTTGTTTTCGATAATAACCTCATTCCGAGGAAGGATACTTGTGATGATGATGATGTAGGAATTTTGGATGCCAATGATGTGGAGGACAATCATCAAAGGTAAAAGAAGTTCCACCAAAAGAAGATCCACCTCTAGAAGTCTTGAAGGACATGTATCTAGAGGAAAAGAAGGTCACCTACCCAAGGGAGTTCAACTATGTCAAAGGTGATGAGATTTTTGTTGATCTATCCAAAGGGTAACCACTAGATCATCTCTTAAAAATACTTGTAATTATGTTGCATTTATCTCATGCATAGAGCCTAAAAATATCAAAAAAAAATCATTAAATGATGATTATTGGTTTTTGGCTATGCAAGAAGAGTTAAATCAATTTGAGAGGAGTAACATTTGGACATTAGTTGATAGGCTTAGTAATAAATCTACTATAGGTACTAAATGGGTTTTTAGAAACAAACTAGATGAGAGTGGTAACATAGTGAGAAACAAGGCTAGACTTGTTACTCAAGGTTACACTCAAGAAGAAAGAATTGATTTTGATTAAACCTATGCACCCGTAGCTAGAATGGAAGCTATTAGGATGTTGCTTGCATTTGCATGTTATCATGAATTCAAGCTTTTTCAAATGGATGTTAAAAGTGCTTTTTTAAATGATTTTATAAATGAAGAAGTGTATGTAGAACAATCACCTGGTTTTAAAAATCCAAAATACCCAAACCATTTTTTTTAAACTTTCAAAAGCTTTATATAGTTTGAAACAAGCTCCTAGAGCTTGGTATGAAAGATTGTCAAATTTTCTATTAGAAAAAGATTTTGACAAAGGAAAGGTTGATACTGCACTTTTTATAAAAAGAAAAGGCAATGACATTTTAGTAGTTCAAATTTATATTGATGATATCATTTTTGGTTCTACTAATGAACTTCTTTGCCAAGATTTTGCTAAGTTAATGCAAGGTGAATTTGAAATGAGCATGATGGGGGAGCTCTCGTTTTTCTTAGGACTCCAAATCAATCAAAGGAAGGAAGGCATCTTCATCAATCAAGCAACGTACATTAAGGATATGCTCAAGAAGTTTGGCTTGGAGAATGTAAAGCCTCAAGCTGCACCAATGAGCTCTTCTACAAAGCTTGACAAAGATGAAGGATGTAAATGTGTTGATCTTAAGCTTTATAGATCTATGATAGGTTGTAACACCCCGGAAAATAGGCTAGAAGATTCGGGTAATTTATTGGAATCGGGTTAAAATTTTTGGTTAGGCTTTAGCTAATTAATTAATTCTGGAAAATAATTTAGGTTGATTAAATTGATCTTTGGTAAATTTATTGTGGCTAATATTTTTGAAAATATTTTAATGGTTTTGTCGAAGGACAAAATTGAATTTGGGTAATTTTAAATGGGTGGATTTAATATTAAATTAAATAGTGACTATTTTGCAAAAGATTGTAAAATATTAATAACGGTAACTTTGTAAAAAGGGATTAAAGTGACATTTTTATTGGAATTGTTAAGTTAATGATTAAATATATCTTTCCTCTTGTTTTAACAAAAAGAAGTTGATAATTTTCTAAAAGATGAGAAAGACATTTCTAAGTTTTTCTCATTTTCTTCCAAACAAAATTTAGGGATTTCTTAATTTTTTTTAATTATTTCTACTTCAATTTCTTCACCATTTATTTCTAAACAATTGTGGATTAAGGATTTTGATTTCTACATCATCCTTACTATTTTCTTGTTGGAAATCAAGAGAAGAGTTCATCTTCAAGTTGGTTTTTCATCAAGCAATGTGAGAAAATGTTCTTTAATGATTTTCTACATGATTTTGATTCTTAATCTATGATTTCTCCTGCTTTGGGATAATTAAAACGAATTTCTAATAGAAATATTAGATTTTAATAGATTTTCTCATAAATCTTGATTAGATTATAGTAATCTAATGATTTCTATAGAGTTCTAATATTTTGTGCATGGGTAATAATAATCTAAAGTTTATTTTGTAATTTAATTTCCGGAGTTAATCTAATTGGTTAAATTTAAATTTAGATTCAAGGTGATTGGTGGAGTAATTGATTTAATTATTTGATTATATATTAAGGTGCTTTGTGAGTGTTCGATGTAATGTTTAATAGGAATTGGATCGTGAAAAAAAAAGATCGAACAGGGTTCGAAACAGGGGCGTGCTGCCCTGCCCTTCGAACGAAAGAGTGCTGGGCGATGTGAGTGTCGCAGCCCCCTTTCCCCTGCATGTGTGGGTGCAGTTTACGTAGTCGCCTTAGAAAGTTATAATAAAAAAAAAAGGAAATTTAAAAAGGACAATTTATAGAGGTGATGGCAGTAGCGTAAAAAAAAGAGAAATGGATTAGTTTTAGAATGGTTTCGAGCAGCAGTAAATTATAGAGGATTCAATTGTGATGGTGGTGTTACAATAAATTGGTAGTTTTTGTGTGGTTCAATTTATATTGATCCTTGTATTTATTTTTTTTGTAGAAGATGACGTGTGTTTGGACGATTTTCGGTTAGGGGTCAAGGCAATGGTATCAAGACATTGGCATCAAGGCGGTAACAAGTTGGTGAGTGGAAACGAGATATACAGCTTTGGAAAGGTTTGAAAGTGATTTAGGGAGTTTAGATTAAGCTTAAAACGCTTGCCTAAGCTCGGAAATAAGTATTAGACGATTACGCTCTCAATTTCGGTTTGGCAAAGTTGATTTTCTCATGCCTATGTTTATGATTTGATACCTACTGTTATATGCATGTTTTAGAAATGGATTATGATACAAATGATCTTATATTGATGATATTTGAGCATGAGTTTTTACATTGGAAATTGATTTAAATGATGCATATGAAAACAATGAGGTATCATGTTTAATATAGAATATATTGGCAAGTGACAATGATTAAATGTTATCGGATATAGTTGTCATACCATAGGGTTTAAAGTGAACTATAATAAGTCGCCGATGTGTGTCGAGGGGTTGTGATTGTACCGTTTTCTCCACCATGGGTACCCCAGCGGTCAAGGGGTTGTGATTATACAGTTTTCTCCCGCTAGTGGGTATTATACATCGTAACAGTCAAGGGGTTTATTGTACCATTTGCTCTAGTTAGATGTATGTTTAAGTGGTTTAAGGAACAACTTGTGAAATCCGTGTATCCGATATGTTTTTACAAATGGAAAGGTTTGGTTTTGGGTCACTTTAATGCCAATATATGAACTAATGTATCATGATGGATGAATTATGTTTTGTATAATGTGAATTATACTTGTTATGCTATTTAAGCTTGGCTATGTTTGATCTATAGCCTATGTTTGAAGTCTCGACCATTTGGTGCTTATTGGATAATGCTTTATATTGTTAAGAATCATGCCTCTAGATTACTTGTATGAATATGAATTGTGTTGAATAACTGACATTTGATTAATTGAGCGCACTTGTTTATTGATGGTATAATATTAGAATCATGTCAAGGTTGTTTGCAAGTAATTTGAGTATGTTTAGTTAATGGGTTTTACCAAGTTTAGTTCTTTGCATTTTGGTCATCATATGTTATCGTGTCAATTGAATAAGTAAATGATGTCCGATTGAACTGAGATTTTGCAAGAATGCTTATAATATAGCTAATTGCAGTATGATACTTTCTAAAATGTGTTAGTCCCTATATTTTGGCAGTTTTACGATTTAGTCTTTAATTTCGTATTCTATTAAATTGGATGCCTAATTGTGATCCGTTTGAGTTGAAAATCGACATTCTAGCATGAAATATAATTATTAAATATTAGTAACCTGAAAATTGTATAAATCCCTATAATTATTTGGATTTTCGTTTTGGTCCCTAAAATGCTTGTGTTTGCAATTGAGTGCCTTATTGATGTTTGTTTCGAATGATTATTAAACCACTGATTTTATGAACGCCATCATGTTATATTTACAAAAAATAAAATCTTACCCCACCATGGTATCTACCTGCATGCTTTTATCCGAAAAAAATAAACCTTATTCGCGTGATATCTAGTTCCATACTCTTGTAGGAAATGCAAAAAAAAAACTATTTTTTAGGGTTTCTGCATGGCTCTAATGGGGTAGGCTCCCTATATTCTCATTCATGTGGGTTTGGATCTAAAAAGATACTCGAACGGACCTCACCCCCTACTAATAAGGTGAGAAGTTTGATCCTGGCCTATTACAGGCTTGCGGATCGAACACGGCTCAAGGGGTGCATTTCATTATGCCTATATGGAGGATTACTCACAAAGTCATAGGTATTTTGGACCCCAAAAGTGTTTATTGGCCCATACAGAGGATTACTCACGAAGGCAAAGCTACTAATTTCCACCTACAAGGATGAAGCCCAGGCATATCATGATACAATATAAAAAAATAAAATACATTAGTACATAAATACACAAAAATCGAAATACAAAAGAAAATACTTCGTGACATAGTAAAAGTTGTGCCCTCTTAAAAAATGGTCCGCAACATAGTCGCCAAGTTGTGGTAACTGAGTCACCACCGATCTTTTGATCTATTAGGTAGACCATAAACCTAAAAACAAACCAGAGAAAAACGTAAAAGGATTAATTATGAAATTTTTTCATTAATAACCCACCAAAAGCCACGGTTAAATATTTATAACAAACAAGTCACTTAATTATAGGTTTGGTAGCCCTTCATATTTAAAATTTTCATTAATGAAGTGATTATGTCTACTAGTGGACATCATTAATATCATAATGGGTATATCCCATTACTGTCAATCATCCAGTAGTGAAGTAACTGTGTCTGTAAAGCTATCACATCTGTTGATTATCGAGTTGAGAGATAGTAGCATGTAATGCGGCAAGTGATCGGGGGTGTCATGAGGGTGCAATGTTGAAATTTTAAATATGAAGAGTTAAATTTATTGAATTATTTTTGAATTGAGATACAATTGATAGAATGCATAAGTTTTGAAAGTTATTGTAATTGTAATATTATTCTAAGCGAAGACAACAAAGTTAGGAGTTAGAATATGAATTAATTTTGCATTTTAGATTTCATACAATTTTGAAAATTTTATGTAAAGGTTCACAAAAAAATGTTTTGAGATATAGATTAATTTGCTAGAGTTCACAACTGAGAGGGGTCTAAAATGTTTTTAAACCAAATTATTCAAGTCAACTAACAATAACTTTAGCGCTTTGGACTAAAATGTTAACTTTTTAAATATGTTTGGACTAAAATATTTTTTTATAGTAAAGAGACTAAAATGAACTTTTAGGTATGATGCGAGGGCTAAAATGTTTCTTTTCATAGAAAAGAGACTAAAATGAAATTTTAGGTATAATATAGAGATTAAAATGAACTTTTAGGTATAATACAATGATTAAAATGTTCCTTATTTTATTTCATGATATATTTTCTATCAATATAAAATAGATTAGGAGGATTATCTCATAATGAACCTCTATAATACCTAATATAAACTCTAGATGCTGATAAAAAAAATAAACTCTCGATCAGTGGAACAAAAATAGATGATTAATATATATATATATATATATATATATATATATATGTTTCTCATTCTTATATTCTTTGACCAAGTAAAATATGAATTAATATTTGATGCAGATGGTGTATACATCGGTTAATAAATTAGATTGGACATGTACCAACAACAATTGGTTTAGCGAGATGAGCGCTAGGCCCCTTAAGCAAGGTTAGGGGGTTCAAATCCTGGCTTTCTAAATGAAAAAAACTGGGCTTTATAAAACTCAATCCGAATTAGTCGACCAATGAATCGAATACCAGTAATTATACAAAAAAATAAATTATGACATGTCATCGCCAAATTTTAAAACTAAACTCATTTAAATTTATTGTTTGTGATTTTATTATATGATTCACCAGTGATGTATAAATATACAACGATACATCAAATATTCACCTATCAAATAAATAATATAATATAGTCTAATATAATATTTTAGACATTAAAAGATGGAAAGCGAATAATTGTGATTTGTGAGCAGGGATGGAATTAGAGGGCGCCTTTAAAATTTTGAAATTCTTATATGATTTAGATTTTTTTAAAAAAAAATTATGTATTTCTTGTTGAAAATTTATTTTCGCCTCCCTAAAATTTTATAAGTTCGCCTCCCCTAAACTTTTATAAGTTCGCCCCTTAATATAAAGTTTTGCGTTCGACCCTGATTGTGGGGAGAATGATAGGCCTAGGAAGTTTGTCAAATATCCTCTTGGTTTGTAAATCACTTGGATTGTTATTTATCTATTAATAACTATGCAAATTATTTAACTTATTACTTCTAGTTTTAGAAATTAATTATTCTGAGACTTGTAAATAAGCAGAAACAGTGCTACTTTATGAGTGGGAGATGATGAATCAAAATGGAGATGATTCTAATGGTACTAGCTTTCTAAGGCCTGTCCAAGGCAATAAAGATATCTTATTTTACTAAAAAATATCAAATAAGGGAACAAAGAATACAATTTGAATCGATTCTTGAATTTTTTTCTCTATCCAAAATAAAATTTATTGTTTTAATAAATCTCAGCCGTAGTCAATTCATAGCCTAATTACCTTAATAAGGAAACAAACCAATGGTTAAGAGTGTGTGGAGGTATAAGTTTATGACATGTCTGGTTTCTTCTATACTTCTCAATCAGTTGCTTATCAATGGACCCTGAGTCGGGGTTGGAGCTCTAGAGCAGCAGCAGAAGCTGAAGCAGTGGCAGAAATAGACTGTTCTGGCCAAGGAAGAGCTAACTTGGATGGCATCGTCGGCGATGGAAATGAACCGGTTTGTAAATGCAACACATGCTATACAGGCCCCCGAATGCTCTCACTTTATGCCTCACTGCACGGCAAATGCCGATGGATACCACCCTGCAACACATAATATGATCACAAACTCTTTATGCCTTCTGTCAAGTTTAATCTTGGATGACAAATTTTAGTTGTTGCTCTGTTTTGATTTGACAATTTCTCATGTATATGCAGTGGTGGAGATCCATTGTTTGTGCAACCCTTTTGGATGCAGCACTCAACTAGTAGTGCACTGGTAGTACCAGGGTGGAATCGAATGAGCTATACCTATAATCATAACACTTTCTTCTCACAACTCGAAAGCCTAATCCACAAACTTCACGCATTTGTCGGGAATGCAATACATTGTTTACTGTGTTACATACACAGGTGGGCAGTGGTAAAAAATGAAACTGTGTTTCAAAAGATGCTCGGTTAAGAACATTTAAGCTTATCAGGTTTATCACAGCTTATGTATGGTTAAACTGTGAGAGAGAAGCAGATAAAGACTGTTATATATGCAGTCCTCAAGGCTGCTGATATCATTGATCGTCGTCAAGGAAATGTGTTTGGCTCGGAAGATCTCTATGTTTGACTCAGCCTGGCCTAGATGATTTCGATATATTAAAAGCTTCAATCACTTCCATATTAACTGCTTCTTTCAGAAACATGGATACAGGTTATGCAGGTCATTAACCTTATCATACATATATGCACACATACATATGCAATTATCTAATATTTTGAGATACCTCATGCATTAAAGCTTGAAACTATGTTTAAAGTTTCATGAATGAACAAAAAGTAGTAATATTTGTAAAGCTGCGTTAATGAGAAAAACAGATACAAACATATAATATTACTCAGACTTGAGTGAATATCAAAAACATGTAATTATCTTACATCAATTCATCCAAAAAAGAAAATTTCTTTACGTTTGAAATATCATTCTATTCGAATGCGTGGTGGACATCTTTTGAAACAAAATACATTTGTTCAAACAATCGGAGGAAAATCCTGGATTTTACATTCGTCTTAGTAAATAATAAGTAATGCTGCTATTCTATCTTAAGAGTTTTTGGCAAATTATGGTCCCCTAGAAGTCTAGTAAATTACCATCCTATTCAAATGCGTGGTGGACAACTTTTGAAGCAAAATACAGTTGTTTAAAACAACTGGAGAAAAACCATTGTTTTTACATTCGTGCTGGTAAACCATTGTTCTTCGGTCCACCCGAACCTCCATGGTAGTACCACTTCAGAACATCTTTTAGCTTACTGGTCATGCCGGCAGCAGATTCGGGTAAATAATGTTAGCTTCTTTATATGAAGGGAAATAGCATAATTGCATGAAGCACTTAAAATATACTGTGTTAATGTTATATACACAGGTGGGCAGTGATAAAAGATGAAACTGTGTTTAACATGTTATTTAAGTCTTTATTATCTTTGCTATGCAACCGTAAAGAATAGAATGCCTTTAAGCTTATTATGTTGATGGCAGCTTATGCATGGGTAAAATGTGAGAGAGAAGAAGATAAAGACTGTTATGCAGTTCTCAAGGCAGCCAATATCATCGGTTGTCACGGAAATGTGTTTGGTTCAGAAGATCATTATGTTCAACTCAGCCTGATCCGAAGCCAAGATGATTTCGATATACTGATAGAACGTCTGCAAAAATTAGTCTTGGAGGAAGATGGAACCAGGACCATGTGAAGAATGAGATCAACATTTGTATGTTTACAGAAACATGGATAGAGGTTATGCAGGTCATTAAACTTATCATACATACATATGCAATTATCTAATATTTTGATATATAAAAAACAAAAAAAATGTTTAAACAAAAAAAAATATGTTATGAACAAAAAAAAATGTTTAAAGTTTCAAGAATGAGCAAAACGTAGTAATATTTGTAAAGTTGCGTTAATGAGAAAAACAAATACAAACATAGAATATTACACAGACATGAGCGAATATCAAAAACATGTAATTTTCTTACGTCAATACATCCAAAAAAGAAATTTTCTTTACATTTGAAATATCATCCTATTCAAATGCGTGGTGGACAACTTTTGAAACAAAGTACAGTTGTTTAAACAATAAGTATTGCTTCTACTCTATCTTAAGAGTTTCTGGCAAATTATGGTCCCCTGGAAGTCTAGTAAAGTATACCGCTGAAGCTTTGCTCTTTCATCATCTGGCATGCGGAAAAACCCGAAGTTCTTAGTCCATGTCTCGACTGTGGTAGGCAGTGAAGGTAAAACCAGCTTCTCCACCCCTAATTTCACAAGATTCTTTTCAAGCTCATCCACCAAAACTCGACACATTCCACGGCGGCGGTGCCCGTGCCTTGTTGCAACAAGGGGAATTTCAGCCACCCTGTTATCATACACCCTCAGAGTGGCCACCGAAACAAGATTATCATTTTCTTCGAGAATCACTGTAAAGAATCCTCCGAAGTTCAATCGTTTCAGCTTAGAGACTCGGCTGAAAATCACATCTTCAACTAAATCTCTCCCCGTCTCAACAGCTTCGCTTGGCTCGAAACACTCGTGCATCACTTCAAGTGCGGCTCTCAACTTACTCTGGTTCTCTTTCTCTGCAGATGAATCCATGCCATGCCAATGAGCTCGAGGATTGGATTTAAGTAATGTCCAAGTCAAACTTTTACCCACTACAATTGGCTTCCCTGTGAGTTTTTTCAGGCCATAAAAGATCTTTTCACAGCTAGGACTACATAATAATACAGTGTTGTTCTCAGTCTTCATCTCGCTTGGTTTCTTCGAATTCAAGCAATCAACATGGAATTTAAGCTCACATTGATGACAAGTAAGAAAACGTCTATCCCTAAAATACCCGATGCCACAAATCCCACAGCAGCAAGAAGGACAAAACCAGACGCCATTCGGGACTTCCTTTAAGCCAAGGCATTTCATATGGAAAGCTGAAGGGCAATATTCACAGCAAATTAAATCTTCTCCACCGCAGCAAGCAGAGCAAACTTCATCGTTCTCGTGTTGAAACGAATTGGCTGACTTCACAGTTGTAGGGCTCTTTACAGTAGAATGAGTACTCGAGGTTGACATGGTGACCTTCATAGAATCACAAACTTGTCTTTGACAATCAGAAAGTGACCTGCCAGTGCCGTCGTCCAGGATTATGTTAGCTGCTGGCCTGTGATTGGTACTTCCAGCGTGATCTTCAAAGGCTGTGAGAGTGAAAACCTTGGAGCAACAGTGACATTGAATCCCATCGCGAGTGATATGACCTTTCAACAACGGAGCCCCTGTCTTGCTGCGATAATACACATTTTCCAGCATCGAAACAACATTATTATCTATCAACCAAGACAGAACAGTTCGAGGGTTAAGACTAGAAACCGGACCCTCCTGCGTTCTTTTATTAGATTTTACCACCCGATTCTCTTGTTTGTTCAGGGTTTTTCTTCTTTTCAGCAATTCAGAATTAACATATTTTGGTAATGGCTGATTCTCCGACTCGAACACTTTCTTTTTGTAGATTGCTTGGTCTCGACGTTACTAGTCCTTGCCTCTCCCAATCCTCGATCGATATAACTTTTGCAAGCCATTCTCAGTGAACTATAGACTTCCCCATGGGGAGATTGATATCTCAGCTCTTCTTTCCCATTTTTGTGGACATGATGGAAAATCCAACCCTTACTCAAAAGATATCTTTTAGCTTTCAATGAGAGTTCACTTGAGTTCTTCGGTCCACCCGAACCTCCATGGTAGTACCACTTCAGAACATCTTCTTCACATCCTTCACCACCTTCAACTGAAAACATCGCGGATTCGTTGCCCATGGCCGATATTTCAAAGAACAGGAAACTAAGAGTGATTTCTTGAAGAACAGGAAACCAAGGGCTTCTAAAGTGAGGAGGAAGATAGGTTATAATTAGAAGATATATATATTTAATCAAGTTTTAGTAAACAATATATAAAATATTAGGTTTTTATTTATATGTTACAGAATCGTAGGTTTTTTATTATGGTAAAAATCCATGTTTAATTTAACTTCTACTTAAAAAACAACAATCCGAAATTATCTCAAACTCGGCCTCTCTTGCAATCCCTTGGATCACAAATTGTTTTCGGTAGATTTTAAATAATTAAACTGTGTAGGATTTCAATGTATGAAATGACCATTCAACACATGAAAGACGTTTTGTAATATTTGTTCTAATTATAACATTGGTTAAAATAATAATTTGTCATTTCTTTTTGACTTAATACCTATTTAGACCCTGTACTCTATTTAGATTCTCAATTTGGCTTTTACTATTTTTTTCAGTCAGTTAGCCCTTCAACTTTCATTCGGTCAACACCATTCTCCATTTATAAGCGCCAGGTGATCCAATCAAATTTTTTCACGTGGCATTTTTGTTTATTTTACAAAAAGCCCAAATACAATCATAAAAAATGTAAGAAAAATCTAGAAAGATTACAAAAAAATGATTTTTTTTAACAATTTTTCTACTTAAGGAAGGGAGAATTGTTCTTAGTGGGACTAGATCCATAATCTAAGGGAAATGATTGGATATCAACAGGAATCTTTAACCACTTGCTTCAAGTTGTGTTAACACAAAAAAATGATTCTATGTTTTTGAATATATGTATAAAAATAGAAAATATATTTAGTAGTTTTGATCTTCAATGGTTATATGTTATGCTACTATCCTTGTGGTTAAGGTACTTAAAACTGAGTAGTAAAATTAGATATGGGTATATATAATATTGGTATGTCACTTTTTTAATGCATTGAGAGAATCTTAGATGATCATATTTTTATGTCTTGTTAGAATATTTCTCGAACATGTATACTCTGGAAAAAAATTGAAAAATCTAATCAATTTGGATACTCTAAAGGTAGGATGGAATTTTTTGGTAACACTAAAACTAGGTTAAGTGATTGTTACAGTAAAAAAAAAACTCTACGATAGCTTATAGCCTTGAGAGATTTCTTAATAGTGATGTAGTCGGACAATTTTTCCACACAGAAACTATAAGATTACAGAGAAGAAAGAGAGGAGGGGGAAGAGGATGAAAAAAGAAAGACAAACATGTTTGGATGGAAGAAAATGGAAGAAAATAAAAAGGGAAGAAAAAACAGGGTGGGAAAATATTTATTTTTAAACTTAACATACCATATCAACTTTTTTAACGGTAATGAAAGCGAATTAAAAGTTGAGTGACTGTAATGAAAGTTTTAAAAGTTTGGTGACCGTATTGAAAGGACCCTAAAAGTTCAGTGATTATCAGTGTAGTTTACCCTTAAATTTAACTTGCCACGTTAATTTGTTGACGGCAGCGATCATAATTAAAGCGAATTAAAAGTTGAGTGATTGTAATAAAAGTTTTACAAATTCGATGACCATATTGAAAGCGTCCTAAAAAATCAATGACTACCAGTGTAGTTTACCCTTTCTTTTACTATTCTATTAACGAAAAGTAAAAACCACAACCAAAAACGATTCTGATACGTGTTTCAAAGCATGTTATGCAATGGTGAGAGATTCTAATAGTGGATTTGTTATAAAATAGACATTGAACCGTTAGATGTCGTTAACTGTCAGGATGACTGTGCACTTAGAGTAATATATTAGTTGTAATAAAATGATTATTGAACTTTGTAAATGTTATAGAATGATTATTTGTTGGGATGAACAATCAAGTGAATTGGCAAATACAAAATTAGTGGAAGCAAATTGCAAAAGCAATAAATATGAGACAAGATATTTATAGTAGTTCAACCTTCTCAATAAGGTTTACATCCACTACCTTAGCTATCCACACTAAGGATTTTCACAAATTCACTAATTTATCTTTCCATTTTGGCTAAAGGAGATAACCTCACAAACACCTAGACTTATACCACAAATTCTAGTGATCCCTTTTTCCTAAAGGATGAATACAAAGAAGCAAACTATGAAATCCTCTTTTTAGGAATTTGGTGTGCGACAAAATAACCAAAGCAATAACAACATAGACCAAGACATGCACAGGAGACAAGATTTAACGTGGTTCAGCATAACCTACTTCCACAGACGAGAGAAACGAACAATCCATTATTAACGTAGAGAACACGAAGAGTACAAATATATGATAACCCATGTAATCCTAAAACCCGATGTACAAATCTCATGACCCGGTAGAACCAAAACACTCTTCGTAACATCCCTATAATACCCATCTCTACAACATAGTCACAATAGTTGTAGAGAACCCAAAAATGGTTAAATCTCTCCAAAGTAATTCCCTTTTATCTCTCATTCTCTCATAATTCAAAAGGTTAAACGTAGTCTATATTTATAGAATAAAATACTTGGTCACCAAGAAATCTTATTCAATAAGATCTCCTACCTAAAATAGACATTTACTCATTAAAGTAAATCCTAATTACCAAGTAATCTTCAACCCTCTAGAATTACAATAAAACTCAACTTAATTACCAATTTGAATTTGAGTCAAAATATAACAAATCTCCCCCTTGACACAAATTCTATTCGAGCATTGGTCTTCAAGTCTTCAACAGCTTCAATTTTTACGTAAGCCAAATATTCGTTGAAGCACCGCCACCAAGTCTTCAACAACTCCAATTCTTACGTAGTATCCGTTGAAGCATCATTGAATCGATTGAGAATTAATCCCCCTACAACTAAAAGCTCGTTGCAGAATACTCCTATGGCATGTCTCCAACATCGCTCCACAAAAGTTACAGCAAAAATTCCTTCTAAAATGCGCAGCTCGAACCATAGCTCATGATACTATTTGTTAGGAATTTGGTATGCAACAAAATAACCAAAGCAATAACAACATAGACCAAGACATGTACAGGAGACAAGATTTAACGTGGTCCAGCATAACCCACTTCCACAGACGAGAGAAACGAACAATCCACTATTAACGTAGAGAACACGAAGAGTACAAATACATGATAATCTATGTAATTCCAAAATTTGGTGTACAAATATCATGACCCGGTAGAACCAAAACACTCTTCCTAACATCCCTATAATACCCATCTCTACAACGTAGTCACAATAGTTGTAGAGAACCCAAATGTGGTTACATCTCTCCAGAGCAATTCCCTTTATCTCTCATTCTCTCATAATTCAAAAGGTTAAACGTAGTCTATATTTATAGACTCAAATACTTGGTCACCAAGAAATCTTATTCAATAAGATCTCCAACCTAAAATAGACATTTTCTCATTAAAGTAAATCCTAATTACCAAGTAATCTTCAACCCTCTAGAATTACAATAAAACCCAACTTAATTACCAATTTAAATTTGTGTCAAAATATAACACCTCTAAAGGATGAATGTTTGCACAATTCAAAGCTCACTAAAACACCAAACTTGATGAAAAAGAATTACAATGAAAATCACTCAAGTGGGTTACAAGAATTTTGCAATAAAAGCTCTAAAAGGTTGAATATGTGCTTGAATGCTTTTGGATACTTGTCTTATTAGAGGATGTGTGCTTGAATGCTTTTGTATAGTTGTCTTGTTAGAAAATCTTGGAACTAACTTTTAAAAGATTTGTTATGTGTACCAGTACAGCTAGTATCGTACCGATACAGTGTTTTAACCAAAAGTTCTAAGGATTTCATTGAGCAAAACTGGTACCGATACGGTACGGACTGTACCGATACCCTTTGTTAAGTTTTTACTCCGTACCGATACGCCTGCTCGCGTACCGTTTCCCCTTTGTTGCAACGGCTCTTTCTTTTTTTGGCAGGTACTAATACAAGTGCCCGTGTACCGATACCCTGTGTTGCTAGACTGCATTTATTGCGGGAAAAATGCAGCCCAACAACTCTATGAATATCCCAACTAGTCACGGCTAGAAATCAATGAGGTGTATAAAATCAAGTTTCCAAAGCTTCTTCAACAATAAGACAACTATCCAAAAACATTCAAGCACATATCTTTTAACCCCAAAAAAATTATTTGATCGAAAAAAATTTGAACAGAAAGAGAAAGATTTAACCCAAAAAAAGGAATGGATGGAGAAAGAAAAGGTTATCTTTTTTATTATAAAGTGAAAGGTATACATTTCTTTATTTGATCGAGTTTGTGTATTGTCACTTGCAAGCAATTGATTCATTTCAATCTTAAGTTAAAAGGGTAGATAGTGAATATAAAAGAATTTGGAGATGTCCGTTACTGCATGGAAAGAAAACTATATATATATATATATGAATGATGTTTTGAGCAGGGCGGACCTAGAGGGGTGGTCGCCCCCTAAAATTTTATAAATTTGTCCTCCCTAGAATTATATAGGTTCGCCACCTAACATAAAATTTTGCGTCCGTCCCTGAGCAGAAACATATAAATGGAGACCATGAGCAGGTGTTCATGTTGCTCTCCCTTTTGAGACGGCACTTGTTTTGAGTAGACCGGACAAACTTGACCCAAGACCCGAGAACATAATTGATTTACCTGAACTGAGACCCGAAATATGATCTGAATTTGATCCGAAACCCGACATAAACTTAATCGGATCGAATTTCAGTTGAACCGAAAATGAACCCGAACCGAATGGAACCAAACCAATTTCACCCGAACCGAAAGCAACCCGAACCAAAAGCAACCCGAACCGAAGGCAACCCAAAATAAAAATATATATTAAAATAAATAAAGATGAGTTGTGAATTGTCGCACAACACACCAAAAAGCCAAATATACAAGCTATATAAAGTCGTATATAGAGTAGAAAAACCTAACTCGGCCTGAAAACCCGACTAAAACCGATCGATCTCCTATTAACCCGATATTGACCCGACCCAAAATCAAACGAACCGAAAGTCAACCAAACTGAAGTCTCGACCCGATAACAGAACCGAAATCACTATAGACCCGAACTAAAACCGAACCAGACCCGAACCGAATTTAATCTGAATGTAATTAGACCAAAAATAAACTGAACTGAAATAACCCGAACCAAAACCGAACCGAATGACCCGTTTACCACCTCTAGTTTTGAGTAACAATGACAACTTTTTTTAATAGTAACAATGACAAAACTATTAATACTGCTTATTGTTTTGAGCAACTTTCTTTTTTTTCATAGCTAGTGAATTATTTTGTTTGCATACCAACAAGACTCAGGGCTGTAGGGACGAAAGGACTAAGGCCCCGGGAATCGGGAGGGGACATGCCCCAAACCCAATTATTTTATTTTTATTACATAATTTTTTTAAAAAAATAGATTAATTATATATTTTTTCCCAACCATCAATCCTACCTTCGTTCCTACTGGGCTGGTCCAAAAAACTCTTATCCTTTGATTGTCCAGAAGTGTTCATAAAAGTTGTTATTCAATGCATTCCAATGTCAAGAAATTAGTAATTTATTTAAAAAAAATACTTTTCTCAACAAACTTGAGACGGAGAAAGGTAAGCCTAGGAAGTTTGTCAAATCTCCTCTTGGTTCTGCCTAATTAGACGTCATGGCTCACATAAATTTTTGTTTGTACATATATTCTCATTTCTTTTGGTCTTTCCAATTCAACCAATTACAGATGATTTTTATCAAATTTTTCTAATATTTTGTATATGGTAGTTAAAAATAATACTAATAATTCTTTCACACGTTACCTACCTCTTCAACATAATGAAATATTTTGTTCTAATTACCTTATCAATGTTAATAAGTCTTGTTTTCTCAGCCGTAACGTAAGAAATTTTTATTTGAATTTCAAGAGCTACCTAAGCCAAGGATTCCACCAACTCGTGGTCAGAATATAATATCAACATCGCCAACTATATTTAACAAGAAAAGCAGTTTCTACACCCGACGATCGATCGGAAGCCTAAAGGGAGACAGAAAAAGGAAACACCGGCGATCGAGATTCGAAAGCAGAGATAGAAAAAGGAAATAAACCAATGGTTAAGAGTGTCTTGAGGTCCAAGATTGTGGCATGTCTGGTTTCTTCTATAGCCCTCAATCTGTTGCTTATCATCAATAATTATGTGGGTGTTCAATGTACCCTGAGTCGGGGTTGGACCTCTAGAGCAGCAGCTGAAGCTGAGGCAGTGGCAGAAATAAGCTGTTCAGGCCATGGAGTAGCTTTCTTGGATAGCCTCGTCGGCGATGGAAATGAACCAGTTTGTGAATGCAACACATGCTATACAGGCCCCGACTGCTTCTCACTGCGTTGTGAATGCCGATGGGTACCACCCTGCAACACTTGATATGATCAATAACTCTTTATGCCTTCTGTCAAGTTTAATCTATTAATTTAGGTTCATATTTGTTTCTTGGATGACAAGTTTTAGTTGTTGCTCTGTTTTGATTTGACAAATTCTCATGTATATGCAGTGGAGATCCATTGTTTCTGGAACCCTTTTGGATGCAGCACCCAACAAGTAGTGCACTGGTAGTATCAGGGTGGAATCGAATGAGTTATAACTATAATGATAACACTCTCTTCTCACAACAACTCGAAAGCCTAATCCACAAACTGCACGCATTCGCCGGGAATGCAATCACACGAAACAGATACATTGTTTTCGGTGCAGGTTCAACCCAAGTCCTTAGTGCGGCTGCATATGCATTGAATCTTCAGAATACCTCCTCGCAGTCGCCTACACGAGTTGTTGCATCAATCCCCTACTACTCGGTTTGTTCCATAACCAGCACCTGTTTTGTACTTTCAACTCATGTTTGTCATTGATTTATATCCAAACTGAACTTTGACAGCTCTACAAGAACCAAATGGAATATTTTAATTTGGAAAAGTTCAAGTTTGAAGGAGATGCTTATACTTGGAAGAACAGATCAGATGGTGCAAATGTGATTGAGTTTGTAACTGCACCAAACAACCCTGATGGACGGTTAAACGAAGCGGTTCTCGATGGACCTAATGTGAAAACAATTTATGACCGAGCTTATTACTGGCCACATTTTACTCCGATTCCAGCTCCGGCAGATGAAGATCTCATGGTGTTTACACTTTCCAAGCTTACTGGTCATGCCGGCAGCGGATTCGGGTAAATAATGTTAGCTTCTTTATATGAAGGGAAATAGCATAATTGCATGAAGCACTTAAAATATACTGTGTTAATGTTATATACACAGGTGGGCAGTGATAAAAGATGAAACTGTGTTTAACAGAATGGTAACACACATGCAAATCAATTCCCTGGGTGTTTCAAAAGATGCTCAGTTCAGAGCATTTAAGCTTTTGAAAGCAGTCCTTGAAGAAGGAACTGGAATATTTGATTTTGCATACCGTACAATGAAGACCAGATGGGAAAGATTGGCCGCGACCATATCCTCGTCAAACCGTCTCTCCTTCAGAAAATTAATCCTCAATACTGCTCTTTTTACAATGAAGTCAGGGACTTCTCTCCTGGTACTTCTCTCAACCTGAATTTAACATGTTATTTAAGTCTTTATTATCTTTGCTATGCAACCGTAAAGAATAGAATGCCTTTAAGCTTATTATGTTGATGGCAGCTTATGCATGGTTAAAATGTGAGAGAAGAAGATAAAGACTGTTATGCAGTTCTCAAGGCAGCCAATATCATCGGTTGTCACGGAAATGTGTTTGGTTCAGAAGATCATTATGTTCAACTCAGCCTGATCCGAAGCCAAGATGATTTCGATATACTGATAGAACGTCTGCAAAAATTAGTCTCGGAGGAAGATGGAACCAGGACCATGTGAAGAATGAGATCAACATTTGTATGTTTACAGAAACATGGATAGAGGTTATGCAGGTCATTAAACTTATCATACATACATATGCAATTATCTAATATTTTGATATATAAAAAACAAAAAAAATGTTTAAACAAAAAAAAATATGTTATGAACAAAAAAAATTGTTTAAAGTTTCAAGAATGAGCAAAACGTAGTAATATTTGTAAAGTTGCGTTAATGAGAAAAACAAATACAAACATAGAATATTACTCAGACATGAGCGAATATCAAAAACATGTAATTTTCTTACGTCAATACATCCAAAAAAGAAATTTTCTTTACATTTGAAATATCATCCTATTCAAATGCGTGGTGGACAACTTTTGAAACAAAGTACAGTTGTTTAAACAATAAGTATTGCTTCTACTCTATCTTAAGAGTTTCTGGCAAATTATGGTCCCCTGGAAGTCTAGTAAAGTATACCGCTGAAGCTTTGCTCTTTCATCATCTGGCATGCGGAAAAACCCGAAGTTCTTAGTCCATGTCTCGACTGTGGTAGGCAGTGAAGGTAAAACCAGCTTCTCCACCCCTAATTTCACAAGATTCTTTTCAAGCTCATCCACCAAAACTCGACACATTCCACGGCGGCGGTGCCCGTGCCTTGTTGCAACAAGGGGAATTTCAGCCACCCTGTTATCATACACCCTCAGAGTGGCCACCGAAACAAGATTATCATTTTCTTCGAGAATCACTGTAAAGAATCCTCCGAAGTTCAATCGTTTCAGCTTAGAGACTCGGCTGAAAATCACATCTTCAACTAAATCTCTCCCGTCTCAACAGCTTCGCTTGGCTCAAACACTCGTGCATCACTTCAAGTGCGGCTCTCAACTTACTCTGGTTCTCTTTCTCTGCAGATGAATCCATGCCATGCCAATGAGCTCGAGGATTGGATTTAAGTAATGTCCAAGTCAAACTTTTACCCACTACAATTGGCTTCCCTGTGAGTTTTTTCAGGCCATAAAAGATCTTTTCACAGCTAGGACTACATAATAATACAGTGTTGTTCTCAGTCTTCATCTCGCTTGGTTTCTTCGAATTCAAGCAATCAACATGGAATTTAAGCTCACATTGATGACAAGTAAGAAAACGTCTATCCCTAAAATACCCGATGCCACAAATCCCACAGCAGCAAGAAGGACAAAACCAGACGCCATTCGGGACTTCCTTTAAGCCAAGGCATTTCATATGGAAAGCTGAAGGGCAATATTCACAGCAAATTAAATCTTCTCCACCGCAGCAAGCAGAGCAAACTTCATCGTTCTCGTGTTGAAACGAATTGGCTGACTTCACAGTTGTAGGGCTCTTTACAGTAGAATGAGTACTCGAGGTTGACATGGTGACCTTCATAGAATCACAAACTTGTCTTTGACAATCAGAAAGTGACCTGCCAGTGCCGTCGTCCAGGATTATGTTAGCTGCTGGCCTGTGATTGGTACTTCCAGCGTGATCTTCAAAGGCTGTGAGAGTGAAAACCTTGGAGCAACAGTGACATTGAATCCCATCGCGAGTGATATGACCTTTCAACAACGGAGCCCCTGTCTTGCTGCGATAATACACATTTTCCAGCATCGAAACAACATTATTATCTATCAACCAAGACAGAACAGTTCGAGGGTTAAGACTAGAAACCGGACCCTCCTGCGTTCTTTTATTAGATTTTACCACCCGATTCTCTTGTTTGTTCAGGGTTTTTCTTCTTTTCAGCAATTCAGAATTAACATATTTTGGTAATGGCTGATTCTCCGGACTCGAACACTTTCTTTTTGTAGATTGCTTGGTCTCGACGTTACTAGTCCTTGCCTCTCCCAATCCTCGATCGATATAACTTTTGCAAGCCATTCTCAGTGAACTATAGACTTCCCCATGGGGAGATTGATATCTCAGCTCTTCTTTCCCATTTTTGTGGACATGATGGAAAATCCAACCCTTACTCAAAAGATATCTTTTAGCTTTCAATGAGAGTTCACTTGAGTTCTTCGGTCCACCCGAACCTCCATGGTAGTACCACTTCAGAACATCTTCTTCACATCCTTCACCACCTTCAACTGAAAACATCGCGGATTCGTTGCCCATGGCCGATATTTCAAAGAACAGGAAACTAAGAGTGATTTCTTGAAGAACAGGAAACCAAGGGCTTCTAAAGTGAGGAGGAAGATAGGTTATAATTAGAAGATATATATATTTAATCAAGTTTTAGTAAACAATATATAAAATATTAGGTTTTTATTTATATGTTGCAGAATCGTAGGTTTTTTATTATGGTAAAAATCCATGTTTAATTTAACTTCTACTTAAAAAACAACAATCCGAAATTATCTCAAACTCGGCCTCTCTTGCAATCCCTCGGATCACAAATTGTTTTCGGTAGATTTTAAATAATTAAACTGTGTAGGATTTCAATGTATGAAATGACCATTCAACACATGAAAGACGTTTTGTAATATTTGTTCTAATTATAACATTGGTTAAAATAATAATTTGTCATTTCTTTTTGACTTAATACCTATTTAGACCCTCTACTCTATTTAGATTCTCAATTTGGCTTTTACTATTTTTTTCAGTCAGTTAGCCCTTCAACTTTCATTCGGTCAACACCATTCTCCATTTATAAGCGCCAGGTGATCCAATCAAATTTTTTCACGTAACATTTTTGTTTATTTTACAAAAAGCCCAAATACAATCATAAAAAATGTAAGAAAAATCTAGAAAGATTTTTAAAAAAATGATTTTTTTAGTAATTTTTCTACTTAAGGGAAGGGAGAATTGCTCTTACTGGGACTAGACCCATAATCTAAAGGAAATGATTGGATATCAATAGGAGTCTTTAACCACTTGCTTCAAGTTGTGTTAACACCAAAAAATGATTCTATGTTTTTGAATATATGTATAAAAATAGAAAATATATTTAGTAGTTTTGATCTTCAATGGTTATATGTTATGCTACTATCCTTGTGGTTAAGGTACTTAAAACTGAGGAGTAAAATTAGATATGGGTATTTATAATATTGGTATGTCACTTTTTTAATGCATTGGGAGGATCTTAGATGATCATATTTTTATGTCTTGTTAGAATATTTCTCGAACATGTATACTCTGGAAAAAAATTGAAAAATCTAATCAATTTGGATACTCTAAAGGTAGGATGGAATTTTTTGGTAACACTAAAACTAGGTTAAGTGATTGTTACAGTCCAAAAAAAACTCTACGATAGCTTATAGCCTTGAGAGATTTCTTAATAGTGATGTAGTCGGACAATTTTTCCACACAGAAGTTATAAGATTACAGAGAAGAAAAAGATGAGGGAGAGGAGGATGAAAAAAGAAAGACAAACATGTTTGGATGGAAGAAAATAAAAAGGGAAGAAAAAATAGGGTGGGAAAATATTTATTTTTAAACTTAACATACCATATCAACTTTTTTAACGGTAATGAAAGCGAATTAAAAGTTGAGTAACTGTAATGAATGTTTTAAAAGTTTGGTGACCATATTGAAAGGACCCTAAAAGTTCAGTGATTATCAGTGTAGTTTACCCTTAAATTTAACATGCCACGTTAATTTGTTGACAGCAGTGATCGTAATTAAAGAGAATTAAAAGTTGAGTGATTGTAATAAAAGTTTTACAAATTCGATGACCATATTGAAAGCGTCCTAAAAAATCAGTGACTACCAGCGTAGTTTACCCTTTCTTTTACTATTCTCTTAACGAAAAGTAAAAACCACAACCAAAAACAATTCTGATACGTGTTTCAAATCCTGTTATGCAATGGTGAGAGATTCTGATAGTGGATTTGTTATAAAATAGACACTGAACCGTTAGATGTTGTTAACTGTCAGGAAGACTGCGCACTTAGAGTAATATATTAGTTGTAATAAAATGATTATTGAACTTTGTAAATGTTATAGAATGATTATTTGTTGGGATGAACAATCAATGGAAATGTCCAAGAGGGGGTGAATTGGCAAATAAAAAATTAGTGGAAGCAAATTGCAAAAGCAATAAATATGAGACAAGATATTTATAGTGGTTCAACCTTTTCCATAAGGTTTACATCCACTACCTTAGCTATCCACACTAAGGATTTTCACAAATTCACTAATTTATCTTTCCATTTTGGCTAAAGGAGATAACCTCACAAACACCTAGACTTATACCACAAATTCTAGTGATCCTTTTTTCCTAAAGGATGAATACAAAGAAGCAAACTATGAAATCCTCTTTTTAGGAATTTGGTGTGCGACAAAATAATCAAAGCAATAACAACATATACCAAGACATGCACATGAGACAAGATTTAACGTGGTTCAGCATAACCTACTTCCACAGATAAGAGAAACGAACAATCCATTATTAACGTAGAGAACATGAAGAGTACAAATATATGATAACCCATGTAATCCTAGAAACCGGTGTACAAATCTCATGACCCGGTAGAACCAAAACACTCTTCCTAACATCCCTATAATACCCATCTCTACAACGTAGTCACAATAGTTGTAGAGAACCCAAAAGTGGTTACATCTCTCCAAAGTAATTCCCTTTATCTCTCATTCTCTCATAATTCAAAAGGTTAAACGTAGTCTATATTTATAGAATAAAATACTTGGTCACCAAGAATTCTTATTCAATAAGATCTCCTACCTAAAATAGACATTTACTCATTAAAGTAAATCCTAATTACCAAGTAATCTTCAACCCTCTAGAATTACAATAAAACTCATCTTAATTACCAATTTGAATTTGAGTCAAAATATAACAAATCTCCCCCTTGGCACAAATTCTATTCGAGCATTGGTCTTCAAGTCTTCAACAACTTCAATTTTTACGTAAGCCAAATATTCGTTGAAGCACCGCCACCAAGTCTTCAACAACTCCAATTATTATGTAGTATCCATTGAAGCATATTGAATCGATTGAGAATTAATCCCCCTACAACTGAAAGCTCGTTGCAGCAATACTCCTATGGCATGTCTCCAACATCGCTCCACAAAAGTTGCAGCAAAAATTCCTTCTAAAATGCGCAGCTCGAACCATAGCTCATGATACTATTTGTTAGGAATTTGGTATACAACAAAATAACCAAAGCAATAACAACATAGACCAAGACATGCACAAGAGACAAGATTTAACGTGGTCCAGCATAACCTACTTCCACAGACGAGAGAAACGAACAACCCATTATTAACGTAGAGAACACGAAGAGTACAAATACATGATAATCTATGTAATTCCAAAATTTGGTGTACAAATATCATGACCCGGTAGAACCAAAACACTCTTCCTAACATCCCTATAATACCCATCTCTACAACGTAGTCACAATAGTTGTAGAGAACCCAAATGTGGTTACATCTCTCCAGAGTAATTCCCTTTATCTCTCATTCTCTCATAATTCAAAAGGTTAAACGTAGTCTATATTTATAGACTCAAATACTTGGTCACCAAGAAATCTTATTCAATAAGATCTCCAACCTAAAATAGACATTTTCTCATTAAAGTAAATCCTAATTACCAAGTAATCTTCAACCCTCTAGAATTACAATAAAACCCAACTTAATTACCAATTTAAATTTGTGTCAAAATATAACACCTCTAAAGGATGAATGTTTGCACAATTCAAAGCTCACTAAAACACCAAACTTGATGAAAAAGAATTACAATGAAAATCACTCAAGTGGGTTACAAGAATTTTGCAATAAAAGCTCTAAAAGGTTGAATATGTGCTTGAGTGCTTTTGGATAGTTGTTTTATTAGAGGATATGTGCTTGAATGCTTTTGTATAGTTGTCTTGTTAGAAAATCTTGGAACTAACTTTTAAAAGATCTGTTATGCGTACCAGTACAGCTAGTATCGTACCGATACAATGTTTTAACCAAAAATTCTAAGGATTTCAGTGAGCAAAACTGGTACTGATACGGTACGGACTATACCGATACCCTTTGTTAAGTTTTTACTCTGTACCGATACGCCTGCTCGCGTACCATTTCCCCTTTGTTGCAACAGCTCTTTCTTTTTTTGGCAGGTACCGCTACAAGTGCTCGTGTACCGATACCCTGTGTTGCTAGACTACATTTATTGGGGGGAAAATGCAGCCCAACAGCTCTATGAATATCCCAACTACTCAAACGGCTAGAAATCAATGAGGTGTATAAAATCGAGTCTCCAAAGCTTCTTCAACAATAAGACAACTATCCAAAAATATTCAAGCACATATCTTTTAACCCAAAAAAAATTATTTGATCGAAAAAATTTAAACAGAAAGAGAAAGATTTAACCCAAAAAAAGGAATGGATGGAGAAAGAAAAGGTTGTCTTTTTTATTATAAAGTGAAAGGTATACCTTTCTTTATTTGATCGAGTTTGTGTATTTTCACTTGCAAGCAATTGATTCATTTCGATCTTAAGTTAAAAGGGTAGATAGTGAATATAAAAGAATTTTGGAGATGTCTGTTACTGCACGGAAAGAAAACTATATATATATATCTATGAATGATGTTTTGAGTAGGGCGGACCTAGAGGGGTGGTTGCCCTCTAAAATTTTATAAATTCGTCCTCCCTAGAATTATATAGGTTCGCCACCTAACATAAAATTTTGCATCCGTCCCTGAGCAGAAACATATAAATGGAGACCATGAACAGGTGTTCATGTTGCTCTCCCTTTTGAGACGGCACTTGTTTTGAGTAGACCTGGCAAACTTGACCCAAGACCCGAGAACATAATTGATTTACCTGAACTGAGACCCGAAATATGACCTGAATTTGATCCGAAACCCGACATAAACTTAATCGGATCGAATTTCAGTTGAACCGAAAATGAACCCGAACCGAATGGAACCAAAACCAATTTCACCCGAACTGAAAGCAACCCGAAATAAAAAAATATCTTAAAATAAATAAAGATGAGATATGAATTGTCGCACAACACACCAAAAAGCCAAATATACAGGCTATATAAAGTCGTATATAGGGTAGAAAAACCTAACTCGGCCTGAAAACTCGACTAAAACCGATCGATCTCCTATTAACCCGATATTGACCTGACCCAAAATCAAACGAACCGAAAGTCAACCAAACTGAAGTCTCGACCCGATAACAGAACCGAAATCACTATAGACCCGAACTAAAATAGAACAAGACCCGAACCGAATTTAATCTGAATGTAATTAGACCCAAAATAAACTGAACTGAAATGACCCGAACCAAAACCGAACCGAATGACCCGTTTACCACCTCTAGTTTTGAGTACCAATGACAACTTTTTTTTAATAGTAACAATGACAAAACTATTAATAATGTTTATTGTTTTGAGCGACTTTCTTTTTTTTCATACCTAGTGAATTATTTTGTTTGCATACCAACAAGACTCAGGGCTGTAGGGACGAAAGGACTAAGGCCCCGGGATTCGGGAGGGGACATGCCCTAAACCCAATTATTTTATTTTTATTACATAATTGTTTTTAAAAAATAGATTAATTATATATTTTTTCCCAACCATCAATCCTACCTTCGTTCCTACTGGGCTGGTCCAAAAAACTCTTATCCTTTGATTGTCCAGAAGTGTTCATAAAAGTTGTTATTCAATGCATTCCAATGTCAAGAAATTAGTAATTTATTTAAAAAAAATACTTTTCTTAACAAACTTGAGACGGAGAAAGGTAAGCCTAGGAAGTTTGTCAAATCTCCTCTTGGTTCTGCCTAATTAGACGTCATGGCTCACATAAATTTTTGTTTGTACATATATTCTCATTTCTTTTGGTCTTTCCAATTCAACCAATTACAGATGATTTTTATCAAATTTTTCTAATATTTTGTATATGGTAGTTAAAAATAATACTAATAATTCTTTCACACGTTACCTACCTCTTCAACATAATGAAATATTTTGTTCTAATTACCTTATCAATGTTAATAAGTCTTGTTTTCTCAGCCGTAACGTAAGAAATTTTTATTTGAATTTCAAGAGCTACCTAAGCCAAGGATTCCACCAACTCGTGGTCAGAATATAATATCAACATCGCCAACTATATTTAACAAGAAAAGCAGTTTCTACACCCGACGATCGATCGGAAGCCTAAAGGGAGACAGAAAAGGAAACACCGGCGATCGAGATTCAAAGCAGAGATAGAAAAAGGAAATAAACCAATGGTTAAGAGTGTCTTGAGGTCCAAGATTGTGGCATGTCTGGTTTCTTCTATAGCCCTCAATCTGTTGCTTATCATCAATAATTATGTGGGTGTTCAATGTACCCTGAGTCGGGGTTGGACCTCTAGAGCAGCAGCTGAAGCTGAGGCAGTGGCAGAAATAAGCTGTTCAGGCCATGGAGTAGCTTTCTTGGATAGCCTCGTCGGCGATGGAAATGAACCAGTTTGTGAATGCAACACATGCTATACAGGCCCCGACTGCTTCTCACTGCGTTGTGAATGCCGATGGGTACCACCCTGCAACACTTGATATGATCAATAACTCTTTATGCCTTCTGTCAAGTTTAATCTATTAATTTAGGTTCATATTTGTTTCTTGGATGACAAGTTTTAGTTGTTGCTCTGTTTTGATTTGACAAATTCTCATGTATATGCAGTGGAGATCCATTGTTTCTGGAACCCTTTTGGATGCAGCACCCAACAAGTAGTGCACTGGTAGTATCAGGGTGGAATCGAATGAGTTATAACTATAATGATAACACTCTCTTCTCACAACAACTCGAAAGCCTAATCCACAAACTGCACGCATTCGCCGGGAATGCAATCACACGAAACAGATACATTGTTTTCGTGCAGGTTCAACCAAGTCCTTAGTGCGGCTGCATATGCATTGAATCTTCAGAATACCTCCTCGCAGTCGCCTACACGAGTTGTTGCATCAATCCCCTACTACTCGGTTTGTTCCATAACCAGCACCTGTTTTGTACTTTCAACTCATGTTTGTCATTGATTTATATCCAAACTGAACTTTGACAGCTCTACAAGAACCAAATGGAATATTTTAATTTGGAAAAGTTCAAGTTTGAAGGAGATGCTTATACTTGGAAGAACAGATCAGATGGTGCAAATGTGATTGAGTTTGTAACTGCACCAAACAACCCTGATGGACGGTTAAACGAAGCGGTTCTCGATGGACCTAATGTGAAAACAATTTATGACCGAGCTTATTACTGGCCACATTTTACTCCGATTCCAGCTCCGGCAGATGAAGATCTCATGGTGTTTACACTTTCCAAGCTTACTGGTCATGCCGGCAGCGGATTCGGGTAAATAATGTTAGCTTCTTTATATGAAGGGAAATAGCATAATTGCATGAAGCACTTAAAATATACTGTGTTAATGTTATATACACAGGTGGGCAGTGATAAAAGATGAAACTGTGTTTAACAGAATGGTAACACACATGCAAATCAATTCCCTGGGTGTTTCAAAAGATGCTCAGTTCAGAGCATTTAAGCTTTTGAAAGCAGTCCTTGAAGAAGGAACTGGAATATTTGATTTTGCATACCGTACAATGAAGACCAGATGGGAAAGATTGGCCGCGACCATATCCTCGTCAAACCGTCTCTCCCTTCAGAAAATTAATCCTCAATACTGCTCTTTTTACAATGAAGTCAGGGACTTCTCTCCTGGTACTTCTCTCAACCTGAATTTAACATGTTATTTAAGTCTTTATTATCTTTGCTATGCAACCGTAAAGAATAGAATGCCTTTAAGCTTATTATGTTGATGGCAGCTTATGCATGGTTAAAATGTGAGAGAAGAAGATAAAGACTGTTATGCAGTTCTCAAGGCAGCCAATATCATCGGTTGTCACGGAAATGTGTTTGGTTCAGAAGATCATTATGTTCAACTCAGCCTGATCCGCCAAGATGATTTCGATATACTGATAGAACGTCTGCAAAAATTAGTCTCGGAGGAAGATGGAACCAGGACCATGTGAAGAATGAGATCAACATTTGTATGTTTACAGAAACATGGATAGAGGTTATGCAGGTCATTAAACTTATCATACATACATATGCAATTATCTAATATTTTGATATATAAAAAACAAAAAAAATGTTTAAACAAAAAAAATATGTTATGAACAAAAAAATTGTTTAAAGTTTCAAGAATGAGCAAAACGTAGTAATATTTGTAAAGTTGCGTTAATGAGAAAAACAAATACAAACATAGAATATTACTCAGACATGAGCGAATATCAAAAACATGTAATTTTCTTACGTCAATACATCCAAAAAAGAAATTTTCTTTACATTTGAAATATCATCCTATTCAAATGCGTGGTGGACAACTTTTGAAACAAAGTACAGTTGTTTAAACAATAAGTATTGCTTCTACTCTATCTTAAGAGTTTCTGGCAAATTATGGTCCCCTGGAAGTCTAGTAAAGTATACCGCTGAAGCTTTGCTCTTTCATCATCTGGCATGCGGAAAAACCCGAAGTTCTTAGTCCATGTCTCGACTGTGGTAGGCAGTGAAGGTAAAACCAGCTTCTCCACCCTAATTTCACAAGATTCTTTTCAAGCTCATCCACCAAAACTCGACACATTCCACGGCGGCGGTGCCCGTGCCTTGTTGCAACAAGGGGAATTTCAGCCACCCTGTTATCATACACCCTCAGAGTGGCCACCGAAACAAGATTATCATTTTCTTCGAGAATCACTGTAAAGAATCCTCCGAAGTTCAATCGTTTCAGCTTAGAGACTCGGCTGAAAATCACATCTTCAACTAAATCTCTCCCGTCTCAACAGCTTCGCTTGGCTCAAAACACTCGTGCATCACTTCAAGTGCGGCTCTCAACTTACTCTGGTTCTCTTTCTCTGCAGATGAATCCATGCCATGCCAATGAGCTCGAGGATTGGATTTAAGTAATGTCCAAGTCAAACTTTTACCCACTACAATTGGCTTCCCTGTGAGTTTTTCAGGCCATAAAAGATCTTTTCACAGCTAGGACTACATAATAATACAGTGTTGTTCTCAGTCTTCATCTCGCTTGGTTTCTTCAATTCAAGCAATCAACATGGAATTTAAGCTCACATTGATGACAAGTAAGAAAACGTCTATCCCTAAAATACCCGATGCCACAAATCCCACAGCAGCAAGAAGGACAAAACCAGACGCCATTCGGGACTTCCTTTAAGCCAAGGCATTTCATATGGAAAGCTGAAGGGCAATATTCACAGCAAATTAAATCTTCTCCACCGCAGCAAGCAGAGCAAACTTCATCGTTCTCGTGTTGAAACGAATTGGCTGACTTCACAGTTGTAGGGCTCTTTACAGTAGAATGAGTACTCGAGGTTGACATGGTGACCTTCATAGAATCACAAACTTGTCTTTGACAATCAGAAAGTGACCTGCCAGTGCCGTCGTCCAGGATTATGTTAGCTGCTGGCCTGTGATTGGTACTTCCAGCGTGATCTTCAAAGGCTGTGAGAGTGAAAACCTTGGAGCAACAGTGACATTGAATCCCATCGCGAGTGATATGACCTTTCAACAACGGAGCCCCTGTCTTGCTGCGATAATACACATTTTCCAGCATCGAAACAACATTATTATCTATCAACCAAGACAGAACAGTTCGAGGGTTAAGACTAGAAACCGGACCCTCCTGCGTTCTTTTATTAGATTTTACCACCCGATTCTCTTGTTTGTTCAGGGTTTTTCTTCTTTTCAGCAATTCAGAATTAACATATTTTGGTAATGGCTGATTCTCCGGACTCGAACACTTTCTTTTTGTAGATTGCTTGGTCTCGACGTTACTAGTCCTTGCCTCTCCCAATCCTCGATCGATATAACTTTTGCAAGCCATTCTCAGTGAACTATAGACTTCCCCATGGGGAGATTGATATCTCAGCTCTTCTTTCCCATTTTTGTGGACATGATGGAAAATCCAACCCTTACTCAAAAGATATCTTTTAGCTTTCAATGAGAGTTCACTTGAGTTCTTCGGTCCACCTGAACCTCCATGGTAGTACCACTTCAGAACATCTTCTTCACATCCTTCACCACCTTCAACTGAAAACATCGCGGATTCGTTGCCCATGGCCGATATTTCAAAGAACAGGAAACTAAGAGTGATTTCTTGAAGAACAGGAAACCAAGGGCTTCTAAAGTGAGGAGGAAGATAGGTTATAATTAGAAGATATATATATTTAATCAAGTTTTAGTAAACAATATATAAAATATTAGGTTTTTATTTATATGTTACAGAATCGTAGGTTTTTTATTATGGTAAAAATCCATGTTTAATTTAACTTCTACTTAAAAACAACAATCCGAAATTATCTCAAACTCGGCCTCTCTTGCAATCCCTTGGATCACAAATTGTTTTCAGTAGATTTTAAATAATTAAACTGTGTAGGATTTCAATGTATGAAATGACCATTCAACACATGAAAGACGTTTTGTAATATTTGTTCTAATTATAACATTGGTTAAAATAATAATTTGTCATTTCTTTTGACTTAATACCTATTTAGACCCTGTACTCTATTTAGATTCTTCTCAATTTGGCTTTTACTATTTTTTTCAGTCAGTTAGCCCTTCAACTTTCATTCGGTCAACACCATTCTCCATTTATAAGCGCCAGGTGATCCAATCAAATTTTTTTCACGTGGCATTTTTGTTTATTTTACAAAAAGCCCAAATACAATCATAAAAATGTAAGAAAAATCTAGAAAGATTACAAAAAAATGATTTTTTTAACAATTTTTCTACTTAAGGAAGGAGAATTGTTCTTAGTGGGACTAGATCCATAATCTAAGGGAAATGATTGGATATCAACAGAATCTTTAACCACTTGCTTCAAGTTGTGTTAACACAAAAAAATGATTCTATGTTTTTGAATATATGTATAAAAATAGAAAATATATTTAGTAGTTTTGATCTTCAATGGTTATATGTTATGCTACTATCCTTGTGGTTAAGGTACTTAAAACTGAGGAGTAAAATTAGATATGGGTATTTATAATATTGGTATGTCACTTTTTAATGCATTGAGAGAATCTTAGATGATCATATTTTTATGTCTTGTTAGAATATTTCTAACATGTATACTCTGGAAAAAAAAAATTGAAAAATCTAATCAATTTGGATACTCTAAAGGTAGGATGGAATTTTTTGGTAACACTAAAACTAGGTTAAGTGATTGTTACAGTCCAAAAAAAACTCTACGATAGCTTATAGCCTTGAGAGATTTCTTAATAGTGATGTAGTCGGACAATTTTTCCACACGTAAACTATAAGATTACTGAGAGAAGAAAGAGAGGAGGGGGAAGAGGATGAAAAAAAAAGACACAAACATGTTTGGATGGAAGAAAATGGAAGAAAATAAAAAGGGAAGAAAAAATAGGGTGGGAAAATATTTATTTTTAAACTTAACATACCATATCAACTTTTTTAACGGTAATGAAAGCGAATTAAAAGTTGAGTAACTGTAATGAATGTTTTAAAAGTTTGGTGACCATATTGAAAGGACCCTAAAAGTTCAGTGATTATCAGTGTAGTTTACCCTTAAATTTAACATGCCACGTTAATTTGTTGACAGCAGTGATCGTAATTAAAGAGAATTAAAAGTTGAGTGATTGTAATAAAAGTTTTACAAATTCGATGACCATATTGAAAGCGTCCTAAAAAATCAGTGACTACCAGCGTAGTTTACCCTTTCTTTTACTATTCTCTTAACGAAAAGTAAAAACCACAACCAAAAACAATTCTGATACGTGTTTCAAATCCTGTTATGCAATGGTGAGAGATTCTGATAGTGGATTTGTTATAAAATAGACACTGAACCGTTAGATGTTGTTAACTGTCAGGAAGACTGCGCACTTAGAGTAATATATTAGTTGTAATAAAATGATTATTGAACTTTGTAAATGTTATAGAATGATTATTTGTTGGGATGAACAATCAAGTGAATTGGCAAATACAAAATTAGTGGAAGCAAATTGCAAAAGCAATAAATATGAGACAAGATATTTATAGTAGTTCAACCTTCTCAATAAGGTTTACATCCACTACCTTAGCTATCCACACTAAGGATTTTCACAAATTCACTAATTTATCTTTCCATTTTGGCTAAAGGAGATAACCTCACAAACACCTAGACTTATACCACAAATTCTAGTGATCCCTTTTTCCTAAAGGATGAATACAAAGAAGCAAACTATGAAATCCTCTTTTTAGGAATTTGGTGTGCGACAAAATAACCAAAGCAATAACAACATAGACCAAGACATGCACAGGAGACAAGATTTAACGTGGTTCAGCATAACCTACTTCCACAGACGAGAGAAACGAACAATCCATTATTAACGTAGAGAACACGAAGAGTACAAATATATGATAACCCATGTAATCCTAAAACCCGATGTACAAATCTCATGACCCGGTAGAACCAAAACACTCTTCGTAACATCCCTATAATACCCATCTCTACAACATAGTCACAATAGTTGTAGAGAACCCAAAAATGGTTAAATCTCTCCAAAGTAATTCCCTTTATCTCTCATTCTCTCATAATTCAAAAGGTTAAACGTAGTCTATATTTATAGAATAAAATACTTGGTCACCAAGAAATCTTATTCAATAAGATCTCCTACCTAAAATAGACATTTACTCATTAAAGTAAATCCTAATTACCAAGTAATCTTCAACCCTCTAGAATTACAATAAAACTCAACTTAATTACCAATTTGAATTTGAGTCAAAATATAACAAATCTCCCCCTTGACACAAATTCTATTCGAGCATTGGTCTTCAAGTCTTCAATGACTTCAATTTTTACGTAAGCCAAATATTCGTTGAAGCACCGCCACCAAGTCTTCAACAACTCCAATTCTTACGTAGTATCCGTTGAAGCATCATTGAATCGATTGAGAATTAATCCCCTACAACTAAAAGCTCGTTGCGTATAATACTCTATGGCATGTCTCCAACATCGCTCCACAAAAGTTACAAAAAAAATTCCTTCTAAAATGCGCAGCTCGAACCATAGCTCATGATACTATTTGTTAGGAATTTGGTATGCAACAAAATAACCAAAGCAATAACAACATAGACCAAGACATGTACAGAGACAAGATTTAACGTGGTCCAAAGATAACCCACTTCCACAGCATTTAGAGAAACGAACAATCCACTATTAACGTAGAGAACACGAAGAGTACAAATACATGATAATCTATGTAATTCCAAAATTTGGTGTACAAATATCATGACCCGGTAGAACCAAAACACTCTTCCTAACATCCCTATAATACCCATCTCTACAACGTAGTCACAATAGTTGTAGAGAACCCAAATGTGGTTACATCTCTCCGAGTAATTCCTTTATCTCTCATTCTCTCATAATTCAAAAGGTTAAACGTAGTCTATATTTATAGACTCAAATACTTGGTCACCAAGAAATCTTATTCAATAAGATCTCCAACCTAAAATAGACATTTTCTCATTAAAGTAAATCCTAATTACCAAGTAATCTTCAACCCTCTAGAATTACAATAAAACCCAACTTAATTACCAATTTAAATTTGTGTCAAAATATAACACCTCTAAAGGATGAATGTTTGCACAATTCAAAGCTCACTAAAACACCAAACTTGATGAAAAAGAGAATTACAATGAAAATCACTCAAGTGGGTTACAAGAATTTTGCAATAAAAGCTCTAAAAGGTTGAATATGTGCTTGAATGCTTTTGGATACTTGTCTTATTAGAGGATGTGTGCTTGAATGCTTTTGTATAGTTGTCTTGTTAGAAAATCTTGGAACTAACTTTTAAAAGATTTGTTATGTGTACCAGTACAGCTAGTATCGTACCGATACAGTGTTTTAACCAAAAGTTCTAAGGATTTCATTGAGCAAAACTGGTACCGATACGGTACGGACTGTACCGATACCCTTTGTTAAGTTTTTACTCCGTACCGATACGCCTGCTCGCGTACCGTTTCCCCTTTGTTGCAACGGCTCTTTCTTTTTTTGGCAGGTACTAATACAAGTGCCCGTGTACCGATACCCTGTGTTGCTAGACTGCATTTATTGCGGGAAAAATACAGCCCAACAGCTCTATGAATATCCCAACTAGTCACGGCTAGAAATAAATGAGGTGTATAAAATCAAGTTTCCAAAGCTTCTTCAACAATAAGACAACTATCCAAAAACATTCAAGCACATATCTTTTAACCCCAAAAAAATTATTTGATCGAAAAAAAATTTGAACAGAAAGAGAAAGATTTAACCCTAAAAAAGGAATGGATGGAGAAAAAAAAGGTTGTCTTTTTTATTATAAAGTGAAAGGTATACCTTTCTTTATTTGATCGAGTTTGTGTATTGTCACTTGCAAGCAATTGATTCATTTCGATCTTAAGGTAAAAGGGTAGATAGTGAATATAAAAGAATTTGGAGATGTTCGTTACTGCATGGAAAGAAAACTATATATATATATATATGAATGATGTTTTAAGCAGGGCGGACCTAGAGGGGTGGTCGCCCCCTAAAATTTTATAAATTCGTCCTCCCTAGAATTATATAGGTTCGTCACCTAACATAAAATTTTGCATATGTCCTTGAGCATAAACATATAAATGGAGACCATGAGCAGGTGTTCATGTTGCTCTCCCTTTTGAGACGACACTTGTTTTGAGTAGACCTAACAAACTTGACCCAAGACCCGAGAACATAATTGATTTACCTGAACTGAGACCCGAAATATGACCTGAATTTGATACGAAACCCGACATAAACTTAATCGGATCGAATTTCAGTTAAACCGAAAATGAACCCGAACCGAATGGAACCAAACCAATTTCACCTGAACCGAAGGCAACCCGAAATAAAAAATATATTAAAATAAATAAAGATGAGATGTGAATTGTCTCACAACACACCAAAAAGTCAAGTATACAAGCTATATAAAGTCGTATATAGGGTAGAAAAACCTAACTCGGCCTGAAAACCCGACTAAAACCGATCGGTCTCCTATTAACCCGGTATTGACCCGACCCAAAATCAAAGGAACCGAAAGTCAACCAAACTGAAGTCTCGACCCGATAACAGAACCGAAATCACTATAGACCCAAACTAAAACTGAACCAGACCCGAACCGAATTTAATCTGAATGTAATTAGACCCAATATAAATTGAACTGAAATGACCCGAACCAAAACCGAACCGAATGACCCGTTTACCACCTCTAGTTTTGAGTAACAATGACAACTTTTTTTTAATAGTAACAATGACAAAACTATTAATACTGCTTATTGTTTTGAGCAATTTTTTTTTCATAGCTAGTGAATTATTTTGTTTGCATACCAACAAGACTTAGGGTTGTAGGGACGAAAGGACTAAGGCCCCGGGAGTCGGGAGGGGACATGCCCCAAACCCAATTATTTTATTTTTATTACATAATTTTTTTTAAAAAATTGATTAATTATATATTTTTTCCCAACCATGAATCCTACCTTCGTTCCTACTGGGCTGGTCCAAAAAACTCTTATCCTTTGATTGTCAAGAAGTGTTCATAAAAGTTGTTATTCAATGCATTCCAATGTCAAGAAATTAGTAATTTATTTAAAAAATACTTTTCTTAACAAACTTGAGATGGAGAAAGGTAAGCCTAGGAAGTTTGTCAAATCTCCTCTTGGTTCTGCCTAATTAGACGCGGGGAATGCAATCACACGAAACAAACACCTAACTCAGCCAGGTGAAGCTCTCTCGACAAACACCTAACTCAGCCAGGATTCTCGCTCCGGAAGATCAAACACTTCTCGAAGCCCTCGAACGAAAGATCGTTCTAACCGGAAACTAATCAAATAATAACGGAAAGAGATTGGCAGCTAGAACAACGAAGAACACTCAAGAATAATGAAGAACACTCAAAGAGTTTTAGAGTAAATGCTTCTTGTATTACTCAAAGTGAAGTGGTGTTTTACAAGTGAGGAGGGAGCCTCTATTTATAGTTGAACTCCCCTACATCCAACGGCTCAATTTAAATTACATCGACGGTCGAGATTGATCTTATCTAATCAAATCTCAATTTCAAATTTCAAATCTCTAATTATCACAAACATTGTCTACACATTATATTCAAATAAATGGTTAATGCTTTAACCAAATTACCCTCCTGAATCCTCTATGGATTTGGCTAAGTCCTGTGGGCTTTCTAGCATTCCCCAAGTGCCGGGCCAAGTGTGATGGTTTTGGCAAGCCCGTTACAGCGTGCAAACCCTCTTTGGCTGATTCTTGCGCCAATGCCTCGGTCCCAAAGGTTTGGTCCACGCCTTTCTCCAAGTGTTGGGCCAAGTCTAATGGTCTTGGCAAGCTCGTTACACCGTGCAAACCTTCGTTAGGTGATTCTTGCGCTAACGCCTTGGTCCCAAAGGTATGGTCCTCGCTATTCTCCGAGTGCTGGGCCATATTTGGCAAGACCATTGCATTGCGCACAACCTCCTTATTTGATGCTCGCGCCAATGTCTCGATCCGAAAAGTTTGGTCCGTGACATTCTCCCCCACTTGACTTAGCGACGCCCTCGTCGTTGCACTCGAACAATCCTGGGCAGGGTCATCTTGATTACTCGTCGATGCCTCGGCTTTATGCAATTCCCCCATATGAACTACTCGTCTCGACTCAAACTGTCGTTGAACATCGCGTGCTAACACGCCTCTTGATACATCTCCCTTATAGGAGCACTCTCCCACAAACTCCGATTTACCTCGACTCAGACCCACTTGGTCCTGCGGCAAAGACTTGGAAGTCGTCACAACATTGAACACAGACTGAACTCTCAGATTCGTCGACAACTCTGGCTTGCCCCTTTGAACTCTGAAAGGTCTCTTCCAATCTTTATTTCCCACGCATTGAAGACTAGGTCTCACTTGACCTACGCTCATCAATAATGGCAAATCAAAACCAAAAACACTAGGAATGTGTTTGAGATGTACCTTCTCCTCGATCACATTTACTCTAAAACAGGTCAACCCTTCTTTCTCCTTGAAGTCTGGCCCCCTCTACATTGAACATTCTTCATCGAAGTTCTTTGCGTGCATCGGCACTTTCGCCACAAAGTTCGTTGCGATACTCTGCATCGGCTCTTCTTTCCTGAAGTCCATTGCTTCTGGTTGCATCCGCCCTTCTGACTTGAAGTTTGGTGCTCTCTTGCATCGATCCTTCTTCCTTGAAGTTCGGTGTTTTCTCTTGCGTCGACACTTCCTACCTGAAGTTCGTCGCTTGCTTCCCACATTGCCCATTGGTGGTGTCTCCACGATTACTATGTCCCTTAACGGCTTGGCCCCCTTCGACTCTCCAATGGTCTCAAAAGTGATGCTCTTACCCCGAACATCCTTGGCAAGCTCCTCGGTAGCCTTCTCAGACATGGTCACCCCTTTCTGCTTTCGGTCCCCCTTGGCCTTGGCAGAACTCGACATTATCGGATCAAGCGATGCAGCCTCGCTCTCTTCGGGCTCACCCAACTCCTTGGATGGCTTGACTCGATCCAGGCACTCTCGTAATTTGTGAGGCCCCTTATACTGGTAGCACTCTAGTTGCTTAATCTTGCGTCGACACTTTTTTCTCGAAGTCCTTCGCTTCTTTCCCACCTTGCCCATAGGTGGCATCTTAACGGTTGCTATGTCCCTCGACGTCTCAGCCCCTTCGACACTGTACTAGTCTCAAAAGTAATGTTCTTCACCTGAACATTCTCGGCAAGCTCTTTCCCAGCCTTCTTGGACATCTTCAACCCATTCTGCTCATGGTTTCCGCTTACCTTGGCAGAACTAGACAACTCGGAACCAAGTTTCACAGGCTCTTACTCTTAGCCTTGTCCTGTCCCTCGGACCACTTGGCTTGAAACGGGTATTTTCGTAACTTATGAGATCCCTTGCATCGGTAGCACCTCAATCGTCTTGTCTTTACCCTCGGCTTGACAGCTTCCTCACTTGCTATCGCACCAAGTCTCACAACTGGCTGAACTACTTTGGCACTCGTAGTCGAACCACGGCTCTCACTTCGCTTGGAAGCATTGACACTCACAATCACCCCAAGTCTCGTCACTGGCTTGACTACTTTGACACTCGTAGTCGAACCACAGTTCTCACTCCGCTTGGCAGCATTGACACACGTAATCGCCCCAAGTCTCGCTACTTCACCCTTTGACTCGTCTGCTGTCTTCACCATGGCAGCTAGGTGGTTCTTCTCGGGACATCCCCTTATCAAATGAGGACCATCACAAAAGTAGCACTTCAACTTCTTGCTCCCCTTCTTTTCTGGCACGGACTTAGCTTCACCATTCCCCTCGTCTCTCGAACTGGGCTTAGTTGACTCAACACTTACCTGCTTGTATCATGCGGGCTCGGTCAGAGGTTCAGCAACAACAAAAGCCTCTGAAAGTCTCTGGGCATCTCCCTGCTCTACTGCGAGCTTCGTCCCCGGTCTAAATCCCTCTAAGAAGGTCTTGAGCGCATCACATTCACTCATTGCCGTCTTGCAACTGAGCAGCTCCCTCTTGAGCTCATCCACTTCTTTTCGCAAAGCTTCTATCTCAGCTTCACTAGCATTACTCCCTCGAACAGTCACCAACTTGTTGAGAACTTCTCGTGTCTCGTCCTTGAATCGGTCATCTATAGACTCTACTTCGTCAAGACGAGACTCGAAAACACCTTGGGTCTGTTTGGCCTCCTCTTTGGATTTCTCAAGTCTAAGAACCCTCTTTCCCAACGACTCCAATTCTGCCTTCATTGCCTCCACTGCATCTTGAAGGGAATTATCATGTTGGTTCAACTTCTCGTACATCGAGTTGAGAACTTCTTGGATCTCCTTAGCGGTTTTCTCTTTGGAAGAATCCTTTGCTTTTTGCAAATCCACCATCTTGGCTTCACAAGCACAACTCTCTCGAACTACCTCCAACTCGTTGAGGATGCGTTGCGTCTCGTCATTGAACTTGCCCTCCATGGACTCTAACTTTTCAAGACGTGACTCTACAACACCTTGGATCTGTTTGGCCTCCTCTCTTAGAGTTTCCACTGCAGCCTCTAAGGAATTGCCACGCCCAGATATCTTCACATTCAAGCCATTAACAGCCCATTGAACCTCCTCCTGGATCCCTTCCAGAGACTCTAACATCTCAATATCCAACGAACCCAGCTTCTCACGGTTTACTGACTCTAGCTGTTCAAACACCACCTTGGCCTCCTTCTCAAAGTCCAAGAGTTTATCGACCCAAGCCTCCACGACCTTTATGAACTCGAGATTCGATTGTACCTTATTTTCAAAACAGTTGCTCCTCTCGTCAAATTCATTCAGAGTCTTTCTTACATCGTCCATTGTCAGTGTCTTCTTCTTTGGTGCCATCTCAATCACCACTTTGTCATGAACTAGTCTGATCCCTGATCACTTCGACTAACTCGAACACAAACCACCACCACGCTTAACTGCAACTACAAGCTGGAATCCACCACACTTGATTGTAACTACAAGCTGGAATCCACCACACTTGACTGCACCTGCAAGTTGGCTTGAACACAAGTCACCACCACGCTTGACTGCAACTGTGAGCTGGCTCGAACGCAAGTCCCTTCCTCGACTCTCTCTGTACTACCTATCACGGCACTTCTCTGATTCCACCTCTCGTGGCTCACTCTGATACCAACTATCACGGCACTTCTTTGATTCCACCTCTCGTGGCTCGCTCTGATACCAACTGTCACGAGGCTAGATTTTGACTCTAGCGGATCCGTGCGGCCTTAGACGCCTTCGACGCAAATCAGTCGATTTCTACGCCTAAGTCAGCCTTCAACCAGCCTTGTGAGTACTCCTGCTCGACAATGGCTTCGACAAGCCCTCCAGGTTTTGATGGATCTTGTCACGGACACCACTTGTGTCGCGGGGCTAGACCTTTGCCAGACGAATCGTGTCGGACCTTAGTCGCTTTCTCGGTTGAAACGTCTGCTAAGTCACCTTGAAGTACCTTGTCACGGCCTTAGGTGAAGCTCTCTCGACAAACACCTAACTCAGCCAGGATTCTCGCTCCGGAAGATCAAACACTTCTCGAAGCCCTCGAACGAAAGATCATTCTAAGCGGAAACTAATCAAAGAACAACAGAAAGAGATTGGCAGCTCGAATAACGAAGAACACTCAAGAATAATGAAGAACACTCAAAGAGTTTTAGAGTAAATGCTTCTTGTATTACTCAAAGTGAAGTGGTGTTTTACAAGTGAGGAGGGAGCCTCTATTTATAGTTGAACTCCCCTACATCCAACGGCTCAGTTTAAATTACATCGACGGTCGAGATTGATCTTATCTAATCAAATCTCAATTTCAAATTTCAAATCTCTAATTATCACAAACATTGTCTACACATTATATTCAAATAAATGGATAATGCTTTGACCAAATTACCCTCCTAAATCCTCCATGGATTTGGCTAAGTCATGTGGGCTTGTGGGCTTTCTAGCATTCTCCAAGTGCCGGGCCAAGTGTGATGGTCTTGGCAAGCCCGTTTCACCGCGCAAACCCTCTTTGGCTGATTCTTGTGCTAATGCCTCGGTCCCAAAGGTTTGGTCCACGCCTTTCTCCAAGTGCTGGGCCAAGTCTAATGGTCTTGGCAAGCTCGTTACACCGCGCAAACCTTCTTTAGCTGATTCTTGCGCTAACGCCTTGGTCCCAAAGGTATGGTCCTCGCCATTCTCTGAGTGTTGGGCCATATTTGGCAAGCCTGTTGCATTGCGCACAACCTCCATATTTGATGCTCGCGCCAATGTCTCGATCCGAAAAGTTTGGTCCGTGACATTCTCCCCCACTTGACTTAGCGACGCCCTCGTCGTTGCACTCGGACGATCCTGGGCAGGGTCATCTTGATTACTCGTCGATGCCTCGGCTTCATGCAATTCCCCCATATGAACTACTCGCCTCGACTCAAACTGTCGTTGAACATCGCGTGCTAACACGCCTCTTGATACATCTCCCTTGTAGGAGCACTCTCCCACAAACTCCGATTTACCTCGACTCAGACCCACTTGGTCCTGCGACAAAGACATGGAAGTCGTCACAACATTGAGCACAGACTGAACTCTCAGATTCGTCGACAACTCTGGCTTGCCCCTTTGAACTCTGAAAGGTCTCTTCTAATCTTTATTTCCCCCGTACTGAAGACTAGGTCTCACTTGACCTATGCTCATCAACAATGGCAAATCAAAACCAAAAACACTAGGAATGTGTTTGAGATGTACCTTCTCCTCGATCACATTTACTCTAAAACATGTCAGCCCTTCTTTCTCCTTGAAGTCTGGCCCTCTCTGCATTGAACCTTCTTCATCGAAGTTCTTTGCATGCATCGGCACTTTCGCCACAAATTCCGTCGATACTCTGCATTGGCTCTTCTTCCCTGAAGTCTGTTGCTTCTGGTTGCATCTGCCCTTCTGACTTGAAGTTTGGTGCTCTCTTGCATCGATCCTTCTTCCTTGAAGTTTGGTGCTTTCTCTTGCGTCGACACTTCCTGCCTGAAGTTCGTCGCTTGTTTCCCACCTTGCCCATTGGTGGTGTCTCCACGATTACTATGTCCCTTAACGGCTTGGCCCCCTTCGACTATCCAATGGTCTCAAAAGCGATGCTCTTACCCCGAACATCCTTGGTAAGCTCCTCGGTAGCCTTCTCAAACATGGTCACCCCTTTCTGCTTTCGGTCCCCCTTGGCCTTGGCAGAACTCGACATTATCGGATCAAGCGATGCAGCCTCGCTCTCTTCGGGCTCACCCAACTCCTTGGATGGCTTGACTCGATCCAGGCACTCTCGCAATTTGTGAGGCCCCTTACATTGGTAGCACTCTAGTTGCTTAATCTTGCGTCGGCACTTCTTCCTCGAATTCCTTCGCTTCTTTCCCACCTTGCCCATAGGTGGCATCGTAACGGTTGCTATGTCCCTCGACGGCTCAGCCCCCTTCGACACTGTACTGGTCTCAAAAGTAATGTTCTTCACCCGAACATTCTCGGCAAGCTCTTTCCCAGCCTTCCCGGACATCTTCAACCCATTCTGCTCATGGTTTCCGCTTACCTTGGCAGAACTAGACAACTCGGAACCAAGTTTCACAGGCTCTTTACTCTTGGCCTTGTCCTGTCCCTCGCAGTCGCCTACACGAGTTGTTGCATCAATCCCCTACAACTCGGTTTGTTCCATAACCAGCACCTGTTTTGTACTTTCAACTCATGTTTGTCATTGATTTATATCCAAACTGAACTTTGACAGCTCTACAAGAACCAAATGGAATATTTTAATTCGGAAAAGTTCAAGTTTGAAGGAGATGCTTATACTTGGAAGAACAGATCAGATGGTGCAAATGTGATTGAGTTTGTAACTGCACCAAACAACCCTGATGGACGGTTAAACGAAGCGGTTCTCGATGGACCTAATGTGAAAACAATTTATGACCGAGCTTATTACTGGCCACATTTTACTCCGATTCCAGCTCCGGCAGATGAAGATCTCATGGTGTTTACACTTTCCAAGCTTACTGGTCATGCCGGCAGCAGATTCGGGTAAATAATGTTAGCTTCTTTATATGAAGGGAAATAGCATAATTGCATGAAGCACTTAAAATATACTGTGTTAATGTTATATACACAGGTGGGCAGTGATAAAAGATGAAACTGTGTTTAACAGAATGGTAACACACATGCAAATCAATTCCCTGGGTATTTCAAAAGATGCTCAGTTCAGAGCATTTAAGCTTTTGAAAGCAGTCCTTGAAGAAGGAACTGGAATATTTGATTTTGCATACCGTACAATGAAGACCAGATGGGAAAGATTGGCCGCGACCATATCCTCGTCAAACCGTCTCTCCCTTCAGAAAATTAATCCTCAATACTGCTCTTTTTACAATGAAGTCAGGGACTTCTCTCCTGGTACTTCTCTCAACCTGAATTTAACATGTTATTTAAGTCTTTATTATCTTTGCTATGCAACCGTAAAGAATAGAATGCCTTTAAGCTTATTATGTTGATGGCAGCTTATGCATGGTTAAAATGTGAGAGAAGAAGATAAAGACTGTTATGCAGTTCTCAAGGCAGCCAATATCATCGGTTGTCACGGAAATGTGTTTGGTTCAGAAGATCATTATGTTCAACTCAGCCTGATCCGAAGCCAAGATGATTTCGATATACTGATAGAACGTCTGCAAAAATTAGTCTCGGAGGAAGATGGAACCAGGACCATGTGAAGAATGAGATCAACATTTGTATGTTTACAGAAACATGGATAGAGGTTATGCAGGTCATTAAACTTATCATACATACATATGCAATTATCTAATATTTTGATATATAAAAAAACAAAAAAAATGTTTAAACAAAAAAAAAATATGTTATGAACAAAAAAAAATGTTTAAAGTTTCAAGAATGAGCAAAACGTAGTAATATTTGTAAAGTTGCGTTAATGAGAAAAACAAATACAAACATAGAATATTACTCAGACATGAGCGAATATCAAAAACATGTAATTTTCTTACGTCAATACATCCAAAAAAGAAATTTTCTTTACATTTGAAATATCATCCTATTCAAATGCGTGGTGGACAACTTTTGAAACAAAGTACAGTTGTTTAAACAATAAGTATTGCTTCTACTCTATCTTAAGAGTTTCTGGCAAATTATGGTCCCCTGGAAGTCTAGTAAAGTATACCGCTGAAGCTTTGCTCTTTCATCATCTGGCATGCGGAAAAACCCGAAGTTCTTAGTCCATGTCTCGACTGTGGTAGGCAGTGAAGGTAAAACCAGCTTCTCCACCCCTAATTTCACAAGATTCTTTTCAAGCTCATCCACCAAAACTCGACACATTCCACGGCGGCGGTGCCCGTGCCTTGTTGCAACAAGGGGAATTTCAGCCACCCTGTTATCATACACCCTCAGAGTGGCCACCGAAACAAGATTATCATTTTCTTCGAGAATCACTGTAAAGAATCCTCCGAAGTTCAATCGTTTCAGCTTAGAGACTCGGCTGAAAATCACATCTTCAAATAAATCTCTCCCCGTCTCAACAGCTTCGCTTGGCTCGAAACACTCGTGCATCACTTCAAGTGCGGCTCTCAACTTACTCTGGTTCTCTTTCTCTGCAGATGAATCCATGCCATGCCAATGAGCTCGAGGATTGGATTTAAGTAATGTCCAAGTCAAACTTTTACCCACTACAATTGGCTTCCCTGTGAGTTTTTTCAGGCCATAAAAGATCTTTTCACAGCTAGGACTACATAATAATACAGTGTTGTTCTCAGTCTTCATCTCGCTTGGTTTCTTCGAATTCAAGCAATCAACATGGAATTTAAGCTCACATTGATGACAAGTAAGAAAACGTCTATCCCTAAAATACCCGATGCCACAAATCCCACAGCAGCAAGACGGACAAAACCAGACGCCATTCGGGACTTCCTTTAAGCCAAGGCATTTCATATGGAAAGCTGAAGGGCAATATTCACAGCAAATTAAATCTTCTCCACCGCAGCAAGCAGAGCAAACTTCATCGTTCTCGTGTTGAAACGAATTGGCTGACTTCACAGTTGTAGGGCTCTTTACAGTAGAATGAGTACTCGAGGTTGACATGGTGACCTTCATAGAATCACAAACTTGTCTTTGACAATCAGAAAGTGACCTGCCAGTGCCGTCGTCCAGGATTATGTTAGCTGCTGGCCTGTGATTGGTACTTCCAGCGTGATCTTCAAAGGCTGTGAGAGAAAAACCTTGGAGCAACAGTGACATTGAATCCCATCGCGAGTGATATGACCTTTCAACAACGGAGCCCCTGTCTTGCTGCGATAATACACATTTTCCAGCATCGAAACAACATTATTATCTATCAACCAAGACAGAACAGTTCGAGGGTTAAGACTAGAAACCGGACCCTCCTGCGTTCTTTTATTAGATTTTACCACCCGATTCTCTTGTTTGTTCAGGGTTTTTCTTCTTTTCAGCAATTCAGAATTAACATACTTCGGTAATGGCTGATTCTCCGGACTCGAACACTTTCCTTTTGTAGATTGCTTGGTCTCCACGTTACTAGTCCTTGCCTCTCCCAATCCTCGATCGATATTACTTTTGCAAGCCATTCTCAGTGAACTATAGACTTCCCCATGGGGAGATTGATATCTCAGCTCTTCTTTCCCATTTTTGTGGACATGATGGAAAATCCAACCCTTACTCAAAAGATATTTTTTAGCTTTCAATGAGAGTTCACTCGAGTTCTTGATCCACCCAACCTCCATGGTAGTACCACTTCAGAACATCTTCTTCACATCCTTCACCACCTTCAACTGAAAACATCGCGGATTCGTTGCCCATGGCCGATATTTCAAAGAACAGGAAACTAAGAGTGATTTCTTGAAGAACAGGAAACCAAGGGCTTCTAAAGTGAGGAGGAAGATAGGTTATAATTAGAAGATATATATTTAATTAAGTTTTAGTAAACAATATATAAAATATTAGGTTTTTATTTATATGTTACAGAATCGTAGGTTTTTTATTATGGTAAAAATCCATGTTTAATTTAACTTCTACTTAAGAAACAACAATCCGAAATTATCTCAAACTCGGCCTCTCTTGCAATGACCATTCAACACATGAAAGACGTTTTGTAATATTTGTTCTGGTTATAACATTGGTTAAAATAATAATTTGTTATTTCTTTTTGACTTAATACCTATTTAGATTCTCAATTTGGCTTTTACTATTTTTTTTCAGTCAGTTAGCCCTTCAACTTTCATTCGGTCAACACCATTCTCCATTTATAAGCGCCAGGTGATCCAATCAAATTTTTTCACGCGGCATTTTTGTTTATTTTACAAAAAGCCCAAATACAATCATAAAAAATGTAAGGAAAATCTAGAAAGATTACAAAAAAAATGATTTTTTTAACAATTTTTCTACTTAAGGGAAAGGAGAATTGCTCTTACTGGGACTAAACCCATAATCTAAGGGAAATGATTGGATATCAACATGAGTCTTTAACCACTTACTTCAAGTTGTGTTAACACCAAAAAAAAATAATTCTATGTTTTTGAATATATGTATAAAAATAGAAAATATATTTAGTAGTTTTGATCTTCTAAAACTAAAATGATTGTCACGAACAAATTACAAATATATGGATTGGTCGGCATAATTGGACTTGGATTTTTTTCAATCAAAATCTTGCGGTTGATAGTCCAACAATGAAGGCTTTCAATGCAAAATTTAAAAGTTCAGAATACCTATACGTATTATGAATCGAATCGAAAGATCTTTTGTTTTATGGTAATCTGTTTGTCTTTTTATAAAACTTTAGTTATTGGATTAGCCATACACTTCAGATGTTTCTAGGAATTCATATGGCATCATCAAATGATATAAGTCTTGAGTAAGAATCTACAATGCATTAGAATGCCTTTATTGACGATCCTTTACACTGACTACACTGCATCTGATGCTTCTGATTCATACGGTAGTTTAATTGGCAAACACAAACGTAAATAAACAACATGAAAAGGTCATGAATATGCCATTTCATCCGCCATTTGATATCCAACTGACATGAGACTATTCGTTATGGGTTCTTATGATCATTATATTAAAATATGAACTAATCTCCTTCTAAACCTTTTCCTTCACTATATAAGCAAGGAAGGCAATTCAGTTATCCGTATCACATGCCATTGTCATCTGTGTACATGAACATATCTATCCAACTTTATTCAAATAATTTTTTTAATTTCAGGAACTCACTGAAGCTAGAGGAGCAACACAATGGTTCTATCTATCTTAACAGTTTTTGGCAAATTATAGTTCCCTGGAAGCCTAGTAAAGTATACTGCAAAAGCTTTGCTCTTTCTTCATCTGCCATGCGGGAAAACCCAAAGTTGTTAGTCCACGTGTCGAATGTTGTAGGCAGTGAAGGCAAAACTAGCAACAAGGAGGGCAAAACCAGTTCCCATTGGGGACTTCCTTTAAGCCAAGGCATTTCATATGGTATGCTGAAGGGCAGTAATCGCAGCAAATTAACTCTCCCCCATCGCAGCAAGCAGAGCAAACTCCGTCGTTCTCACATCGAAACGAATTGGCGGCCATCACAGTTCTAGGGCATTTAGCAACAGAACGACTAATAGAATCACGAACTTGTATTTGACTATCGGAAAGTGATCTGCCAGTGCCGTCATCCAAGATTATGTTAGCGGCTGGCCTGTGATTGGTACTTCCAGCATGACCTTCAAAGGCGGTAAGAGTGAAAACCTCGGAACATCAGCGACACCGAATCCCATCACGAGTAATCCGCCCTTTAATCAATGGACTCCTTGTCTTACTGCGATAATACACATTTCCCATCAAAGAGACAGCTTTGTTATCTACCAAGCATGAGAGAAGAGTTCGAGGTTTATGAATAGAAACCTGACCCTCTCTCACTCTTTTAGTAGATTTCATCACCCGGCCATGGTTTCGATTCTCTTGTTTCTTCGGCGTTTTTCTTCTTTTCGACAACTCCAGTTGATCAGATTTTGGTAATGGCTGATTCTCCAGAACAGAACTCTTTCTCTTTTTAGGTTGCTTGGGCTCCACGTTTCCCGATCTTCCAACTCCCAAAGCTTGATCGATGTAACTTTTGCAAGCTGTTTCGAGAGAAAGATAAACTTTTCCTGCGGGAGTTCCTGTTTTCCGTTCTTGGGGGCATACCAGAAAACCCATCCCTTGGCCAGAAGATAGGTTTTGGTTTTCAATGAAAGATCAGCGGAGCTCTTCTTGGGGCGACCTGATCCAGCGTTGTAGTACCAACTGAGAATAGCTTCTTCACACACTTCACCTTCAGCTGCAAACATGGCCGATTTCTCATCCATCGCTTATTTCTTGAACAACAGCAGGTAATGAAAACCTAAAAATTTTGGGGAAGAAACAACATCTGGACAATCCCATTCCTCGATTACGGATCTTGCATTCAAAGACACAGCACATTTTAGACCTTCGTATACTTCCCATAGCTCCGTTTCTAAGCACCGGCCAATGAATTTGGAAAGCCCTGCGATCCAAGTACTGGGCCATTAGTTCTCATTAAGTGGGTGATGTGGCTAAAATTAATGAGTAATATCTTATTTGGTATCAACTGTAACTAAAATTTTATTTTGATAATTTTTAAATATTTTTAAACAATAATTTTAAATAAATATATTACTATAAAAATTCACTATATTTTTAAATTTATAATTTTGTGAAAATGTTAAAATAAAATTAATAAATGAGAAGTATGAAACCATGTGGTAGAAACAAGATGTTTCTACAAGTGACTTAGTTTGAGGGCTTAGAGATTGCGTTTAGAATTTAGGAGTTGTGGATTTAGATTTAGGGTTTTTGAATTTAGGAGTTATGATTATAATTTAGAGTTTAGGGTTAAATTTTAGGATTATAGAGTAGGGTTTAGGTTTAGAGTAATATGATTGGAGATTTAATTTTTAACCTATAAATCTATAAATTTTAACCATAGTTAGACTAGATAAGAAAGAAGGAAGGATAGTAAGAGAATGAACGTAAGATCTTTATTAAATTTGTTGTGATTATACAAGAGAGTTGCCTGCCTATTTATACGCATGCTATGTGTCAAGGCCATCCCTTATTATATTGCGACCCTGCCTTGACAAGCCCGTTCATGACCGAGTAATGGTGGACCGAGTGATGATATGAGCATTCCCTAAGGAGCTACCAAGTCAAGGATGCAAGTTGAGAAGCTTTAGGAAGACGATGAAGGCTCTATCCAGAAAGTGTCCTCATTTGGGACGAAGCAACGTCTACTCACGGCATTCCTGGTAAGTTTATTTAGCTCTTTAGGGGGAAGTGGTCTGGTGTCGGGTCTCCACCATCCCCCTCGCCTGGGCTAGCGACCGAGCTTCCTTGGTGTAAGCGACCTACTCCTAGGCCCATGTGGGGCCTAGGTGTGCGGGTAGTGGGGCCTAGTGGTTGGCGCACTGTTTCCCCGGGAGAAATACCTAGGGACGGTCTGGGGCCATAGGGCCCCATATCGCGCTCGTGGCTAAAGTACGAGGTTGGAGTGCAGCTATCGCTAGGCCCTGCGGGATTCGAAACTCTAAAGCCTTAGCGCCTTGTGACCCTGAGAAGGCTAGACCGAGATAACTCCTTGGACAATGAGGCATGAGGAAGGATGACTTGTCTGGGTAACACCCATTTCAAGTGCCGCACGGCTTGCCAACCGAGCAAAGGGGGCCTGTCCGTGACACGTGGTATCAGAGCGAGAATACGATGGACAATGTACTCATGTGACGGTGGCGTTTAGCTATGGCTTTTGATACAGTGGTGCGTATTTGTTAACCAAACGCCATAGTGCTCATGTACCAACTAGAACACTATGATGCTTTATTTAGTGGCTGTGGTGACGCCAGACGGATGTGTAGCAAAAATGAGAGTTGGACTATTTGTGGATAGTTGGTCTCACGCCAAGCGCTGCCACAGGTGGAGTAGGCAGGGTGGATCATCATGACATAAAAAAAAAGAGAGACTATTTTTTTTCTGTGCGCAGAGGCGCTGGATTGTGGATTCTACGCCAAGCGCTCCGGTAAATGGAGTAGGCAGGGTCGAATGATAGTAAACCAAGCGCTCTTTGGACTGGAGTAGGCAGGGTGGGGGACTACGCCAAGCATTCCCATGTGGGAAGTAGGCAGGGTGGTTTAGTACCACGCCAAGCGCTTCTCTTCAAGGAGTAGGCAGGATGGTGTAATGTCACGCCAAGCGCATCTATTAGTGGAGTAGGCAGGATGGTCTAGTTTCACGCCGAGCGCCCTGTGAGGGTAGGCAGGGTGGCTAGAACCTACGCCAAGCGCTTCCGCGAGTGGGGTAGGCAGGGTGACTCCTTATACTAATTGATCAAGACCTAGTCAAGGTGCAAAGGTGTCTAATGGTGGGTTGGCAAGGTAGTGCCGATGTGTTGCATTAGCGCGGTGGCGCGTATGAATTAGGGCACAGTGGTGCTCATTTGTTCGTTACAGGCGTAACATTGTTGTTGGCTGATCGAAACGGCGATCGAGTTGAGGCGCAAAGAAGCGCAAGAACTTTTGTGGATGAGATTGATCTTTGCATAATAATGCATGTCTGTGATTTGGGACACCGGTAAATTTTTTTTTTGGTTGCTTTAAAGGCTTGTTGAAGGCTGTCTATGGGACATGATGAAGTGTGTATTCTTCATAGCATGGGGGCACGAATTCTAGCAATATGGGGATGCTTACGCATCACTCGAGAGGAGAGTCATTCCCTATGGTGGCTATCGGTAATAGTGATGCTTATTTTGATACATTGCCTTGTGTCGGTAACCCTTGCTTATTGATGTTTGTTGTCCTGTTAGTACAAGGGCGTGTGCAGCCCGAAGCATAAAATGTGCTTATTTTTTTTAATCTAACATATTGGTGTTTGTCATTTCCAGGGTAATGGGATAAATTCTTGATTGATGGAAGTTAATGGCAATATTGTTTATCCTAGCACTGTGGTGCTTGATTGTTGCCTAACTATCTTTTTCCAGGTGAAAAAAGGAGTGGGTATAGATGGTTGTAGAGTGATACAACAGATAGTCATGGGTTTGTAGACTAACCCTAAAAGAAAGAGTAGAAGACAACTTAAAACCGTTCCATAATTGCTTTGGGTTCGGGGACTCAATGCGGCGGAGTCGTGTTCTTCAAGGTGTTGGATTCGCCCATTGATAAAATCAAAGGGGTGTGATAAAACTCGTTTGTTGTGGGAGTACTTTGGTATAGTGTGATCGTCTAAGGGTGCAGGACAAGACTCTTAGGACCTCGAACTATTTAACGAAGTGGTCAAAGGATCACGACGATCGCTGTATGCCGGATGGAGTGGCCCCTCTCAAAACAAAAATGGAGTAAAAGAGAGTGCAGAGTTATTGGTATGCTCCCTCTTGTTGTTGTGGACTCTTGTAGCGGACGGACACATCATGGGTTCTCGGGGAAAAGTTACATTGTCAGATAGAATCAAGGAGCCTAAGGGAAATGTTTCTCATAGCTAATGATTTGTCTGTAAATGGCAATTTTCTCAAGACACATTGGGTCTTAAGGTAAAGGGAATGTGTTGCGGTGTGGTAGTTTGGACCAGATTCTTTGGCAATAAATTGCAAATATGAGATGACAAAGGTTGTGCGAGTCAATACCGTTTTATCTTGGATGAAAAAAAACTCATTTTGACACAAAAATCTTTCTTTGATGGGGATGCTGGCTAGGGTAAGGCAAAGTGCTATTTGTAAAGCTACTCGTTTGGGTGAGAAACACAAGGGTGGTACAACTTGGTAATGTGGGTGCATCTGAGGAAAGCTCTCCTTAGGAGTTCCTTCACAAGCAGAGCCAAAGAGTAAGCGTGGGACAGACAAGCTCGATGGGTATGTGGTGATGATTCAAGTACAATTCAAATCTCACCCAAGTGTTACAAAATCCCCAATTTGGGCAGTGGTGATATGGGCTACTACCGACAAGCTAGTTGGTGGGGCGAGCTAGTAAAGCCAAGGCTTAGGTCAAAGTTGATGTATGGACCAAGAGACCAAAAGCAAAACCTGGTTACCACGGATATGTCAGTGTTACCCAAAAATAGAAATTGGGTGGTCAAGGAATTTATAACGCACTTCCCAGAGTTTGGCAATACGGAGCGTGAATTGCAGGTGGAGACGTACTGGAAGTCCTATTGAACTTGTAAGGTACATTTCATTTTATTGTTATGTAATTGGACTAACCAATTTCGTGGTCAATTTTCTCTTTGTGTGTGTTCTGAAGGCAGGTGTTCCTATCATTTCCTTGAGGGATGTGGGGGCAATCGATTAGAGAACCAAGACGGTTTGAAGGTTTGGCAGGTGTCAAAAAGCCCTGGTCGTATGCAACAGGGATAAATGTTAGCTTCATGTAACAAAGAAGGACACGATACAAATATCACATCTATTTGTAAAAGTCGATGTCTGTGCAGGCACAATGATTCTGTGTGTGTCGACAAGAATGGTGACAAACGCGAAAATGTGGAACGAGTATTTCCCAGAGAGAGAGAACACACCCAGGTGCTAGGGCGTCAACACAGGGTGGTGGATTGGTAGACCCTAGTCGGGTGAAGGAACTTGAGGCCGTAGTGGCTGCCACGAGAGCTATGGCATCAAATGATCTGCTTTGAGCAATAAAGGAAACGCAGCAAGAGTTGACCCAGACTATCAAAAATTTTGGTAATGGAGGCAAAAGAAGCATTGAGTTATATGAAGTTCGGACTAGATGAGATCAAGACTCAAGTTAACCTGATACAAATAGCTATGAGCAATTCGATGACAGTAGATAGGGTCCGAGGACTAGGGTTTCAAAACCTCAGCGGTATGAATGGAACAGAGATGCTAAGGAGCTTGAAAATTTCTTGTTCGACGTCAAACATTATTTCTGATATACGCATACTAAAATAGATAAAGACAAGGTTGCGGTGGCCTTGGTGTATCTAATAGGGGACGCCAAGTGGTGGTGGCGGTCCAAGTTTATTAATGGTGTTTGTCCTATCAAAATATGTAATGAGCTAGAGGGAGAGTTAATGGGCTCATTTCTTTCCCGAAAATGTAGAATATAATGCTCAAAAGAAGCTAAGGGATTTAGCGAATACAGGTTCTATTCGAGATTATGTAAGAGAATAAAGAGGTCTTGATCCTACATGAGAATACTCTACTGACTAGATGTCGTGGGCATATGGGGAAGAGTTTGGTTCCTGCGAAAACCTAAGTCACGCGTAGAGGGCACAAGTGAGACATCATTTTGAAGTCCACGACACGAGACTAATGTTGATATGATGGTTGTGGGGTGCTAATACAGGTTACTTTGTGGGCGTGATAACAAGATGAACTTTTCTAGTAAGTGGATAATGGGGAAGACATCAGTAGATGTGGGGAATTAACTTACCCATGGAGTATAGGCCATGTGTGTCAAGAGATCAAATGTGTACTTTTGTGCTTATTAACAGTTCTGTCTGTTACAAAGGGAGTGAAGGAGAAACGAAAAAAAGGGCAACTTGATTGGCTATTACAAGGGCCAGAGGAGACCATTAAGAAGTTCTAGGGAGGACATATGACCATCTATTTTGCTACTGGAACAAGGGCAAGGTTGTTACGGAGAATATTGGTGTGCGTTCACTTGGTAAATGGTGCAGGTATAATTGAGTAAGAAGAAAACCTCACGAGTGGTTGATATTAGCTTGTCGTAGAGACTGTGTTCTCAAATAGTCAAAACACCTGAGGTATACATACAAAGGCATACCATGATTGGTGGTAGCATAAGGCAATGTGTGCCAACCAGGTAATCATACGAGACTTGTGTGGATATGTTTTCATTGATAAAATTGCTTGTATATCTTATAATACGGGATGTATTGAGGAGAACAAAAGGCAAGTACAATGTGATACGGTGTTGGCAACTAGAGATCATCTTTGCATTATTGAGCAACCAGGTGCAACACAAGCATGTGCTGGCAAACTTGGGTTAATGTTGATGACATATGTATGGTGACGCATTCAATACTTTGGAGGTCCCGGTACGAGATGAGGCAAAGTTGGCGAAGATGCTTAATTTCGAGGAGCAAGCCATTGAGTGACGAGTCATAACACGTATGCTCATGGCCAGGTATGTTACTTTTGTATTTGTGTAGGTTAATGGGCAGATCGTGGAGCACAGAGAAACTACAAGGCACTTGCTCGAGTGGATCGATGGTTTGTTACTTGTCTTTTGCCCGAGCCACAATCAGAGTAAAAGTGGGGGAGCATGAATCTAAAACTCAACATGATAGAAGTGGAACTGGGTCATAATGAGTTTGTGGTCAGTCTATATGGTTACGGATGTACAACATAGTCAAAAGGAGATAGAAAGAACCCATGATCGAGGATTGAATTAGCTGCTTGAAGGATCAAATGGCGGGACAAGAAAAACATACCAAATCGAGCACGAATCGAAGATGTGCTGCCACAGGGGTTCGTATCGGCTCAACAGGTGATGAAGAACTGGTGTCAATATCAAGGAGAACCATCCCTTATTGGACTACATCGATGAGGCCTTCGATAGAGGAAGTGGGGGAGACTGTCAGAACCATCACTTCTGGGGCTACATCGATGAGGCCATCGATAGAGTAAGTGGGGGAGAAATGTCAAGGTCATCCCTTATTATATTGCGACCCTGCCTTGACAAGCCCGTTCATGACCGAGCAATGGTGGACCGAGTGATGATATGAGCATTCCCTAAGGAGCTACCAAGTCAATGATGCAAGTTGAGAAGCTTTAGGAAGACGATGAAGGCCCTATCCAGAAAGTGTCCTCGTTTGGGACGAAGCAACGTCTACTCACGACATTCCTGGTAAGTTTATTTAGCTCTTTAGGGGGAAGTGGTCTGGTGTCGGGTCTCCACCATCCCCCTCGCCTGGGCTAGCGACCGAGCTTCCTTGGTGTAAGCGTCCTACTCCTAGGCCCATGTGGGGCCTAGGTGTGCGGGCAGTGGGGCCTAGTGGTTGGCGCACTGTCTCCCCGGGAGAAATACCTAGGGACGGTTTGGGGCCATAGGGCCCTATAACGCGCTCGTGGCTGAAGTACGAGGTTGGAGTGCAGCTATCGCTAGGCCCTACGGGATTCGAAACTCTAAAGCCTTAGCACCTTGTGACCCTGAGAAGGCTAGACCGAGATAACTCCTTGGACAAAGAGGCATGAGGAAGGCTGACTTGTCTGGGTAACACCCATTTCAAGTGCCGCACGGCTTGCCAACCGAGCAAAGGGGGCCTGTCCGTGACACCATGCATCCTGAACTACCATGCAATTAACCTCTAGGATAGTTTAAACTGCTTTAACAAACTAATCAATCTTAACAGATTGCTTAATTCCTTTAACAAAATGTTTAACATTTGCCATGTTTCCTCATCTCTGAGAAGGTTTTTGATTCTCAAGAACAGATAGTTTTTCCCTGAACAATTCAAACTTGCCACTTGCAAGCGACTTGGTAAGCACATCAGCAATCTAATTATCTGCTGGAACGTGATTAACCTGAATTTCATTAGTTGCTACTTTCTCACGAACAAAGTGAAGATCCAACTTAAAGTGTTTGGTTTTGGCATGAAGAATTGGGTTGGCTGCCATGGCAACTGCCCTGATGTTGTCACACCAAACTTTGAAATTTCTGCTTGATCAACTTCCATTTCTCTTAGTACTGCTTTCACCTACGTGGCCTCAACCGTTACATCAGCTAAACTGCGATATTTAGCTTTCGTCGTCGATCTGGAGACAGCTCGTTGTTTCTTCGAACTTCAAGTGAGTAAATGGCCCCCATGAAACACACAAAAACCAGATATAGAAAGTCTGTCATCTATATCCCCTCCCCGGTCTGCATCTGAGAATGCAGTGATGCTCATTTTTCCTTGAGTTTGTGCAGGAAACCATAGTCCAAAACCAGAAGTGCCGGATGGGTTGATGTTTGTCGACATCAACGTGGCGGAGACGATCGATGAGTGCTTTGGTGGACACCGGGCAAGCAATCTGTTCATGTCCGGGAAGGCTGCCGAGAAGCTTGGTCTTAATGTTGTGGACTCAACCGGTAAGATCAAGGCGGTGAATTCAAGGAAGTTCCAGTTGTGGGGAACAGTCACGGAAGAAGAGTTGCAGATTGGGGATTGGAAGGCCAAGGAGGATTTCAAGGTAATCGAGTTAGATGACTTTGATCTTATTTTGGGACTAAACTTCCTTGACCGTATTGAAGCTCTCATCATTCCGTATGCCAACGTCGTGTGCATCTTGGATCCGAGACAAGGTGCGTTGTGCACACCGTGACAGACAGGGCGAGAACCAAGAAGGCGACAGCCATTCAGCTTGTCGAAGATGCTCCAAGCCAAGGAGGCATCGAGTTGGAGGCGACAGTTGGGGACACTACCTTGGATGGGCGAGAGTTGCCCGAGGCAGTTGGCATGAAGGCCGTCGAGGAGCCATCCATGAGTGAGGTGGCCGAGGCATCGAACTTCAATGGGAGATAAGTGTCGATGGGATTTGCATTGCCGAGGAGCAATGGGGCATCAAACTTCAGGGACGAAGGATTGATGTGTAGAGTAAATGCCGGAAAAATGAGTGAGGTGCGTCTTGAGCACGGTGATAGTGTTTTACAGTTTGATTTGCCAGATTTGTTGGGTGTAGGGCGCAGAAAACCTAACCCATCAGATGGAATTGCCAAGACTTGGTGCGGGCCGAAGCAACCACTCAGAGTACCGAGGATTCGTTCAGTGTTTAACGTGAAGGCATCCAAGTTTGTGCACAAGGATCGGGAGAGTCGGATCGGGCAAGTCGAATCTGGTAGGAAAAAGTTCCTACGATCAAGATGTGCCTGGGACGGTTGATTTTGCATGGCGGTGCGAGCCAAGGCGAGCAGTCCTTATGGGGGGACAACCGAATCAGAGTCTGGTGCTCTTTATGGGGAGAACGGTCCTTATGAGGGGACAATCAAGCCAGATTCCGAGTTGGGAGCAAGCCAAGGTGCGCGGAAGGAAGCTCCAGAATCGGTCTCAACTTTGTTTGAGAGGAGCGACGAGGGCGTCGCCAAGTTTTGTGGGGGAGGTTGACACGGGCCGCGAGTTGAGGTCCGAGTCGTTGTCACAACAAGCTGCACAAGGGGTTCAAAGGCATACTTTGGGCTCCAAAAGACCACCAAACTGGCCCGATCCGTGGGAAGATCCAAGAAGACATAGTAATTACCATAGTAAATTATCTTTAATTTAATTAAAGATAATTGAAGATAATTCCCACATTATCTATTGTTTGAAATTTAAAATTCAAATGTTGTAGATAAGATAGAGGCTCTCATCTTGACCGTCGATGTAAATCTGTATAGACCGTTGGATTTGGGGGAACTCAACTATAAATAGATACCTTCCCCCTCCTCATTTTGTATTCAGTATCCAAGTTTCCAAGGAATAAAGGCATTTACTCTAAATCCTCTGAGTGTTCTTGTGTTCTTTTCTTTGTTCTTGAGCGTTCTTTCGAAGTTTTTCTTCGCTCCTCTTTTGATCCGATTCCGCGTAGAACGCTTTGCGTTTGTCGGTGCTTGGGAAGTTTGATCTTCCGAGAGGGTTGAAAAGGCTTACTTAGGTGTTTGTCTTGAGTCACATCGCCTAAGGCCGCACGGTGGGCTGGTTGGAACTCTAGCCACGTGACAATATGCATTGAATCTTCAGAATACCTCTTCGCAGTCGCCTACACGAGTTGTTGCATCAATCCCCTACTACTCGGTTTGTTCCATAACCAGCACCTGTTTTGTACTTTCAACTCATGTTTGTCATTGATTTATATCCAAACTGAACTTTGACAGCTCTACAAGAACCAAATGGAATATTTTAATTCGGAAAAGTTCAAGTTTGAAGGAGATGCTTATACATGGAAGAACAGATCAGATGGTGCAAATGTGATTGAGTTTGTAACTGGACCAAACAACCCTGATGGACGGTTAAACGAAGCGGTTCTCGATGGACCTAATGTGAAAACAATTTATGACCGAGCTTATTACTGGCCACATTTTACTCCGATCCCAGCTCCGGCAGATGAAGATCTCATGGTGTTTACACTTTCCAAGCTTACTGGTAATGCCGGCAGCAGATTCGGGTAAATAATGTTAGCTTCTTTATATGAAGGGAAATAGCATAATTGCATGAAGCACTTAAAATATACTGTGTTAATGTTATATACACAGGTGGGCAGTGATAAAAGATGAAACTGTGTTTAACATGTTATTTAAGTCTTTATTATCTTTGCTATGCAACCGTAAAGAATAGAATGCCTTTAAGCTTATTATGTTGATGGCAGCTTATGCATGGTTAAAATGTGAGAGAGAAGAAGATAAAGACTGTTATGCAGTTCTCAAGGCAGCCAATATCATCGGTTGTCACGGAAATGTGTTTGGTTCAGAAGATCATTATGTTCAACTCAGCCTGATCCGAAGCCAAGATGATTTCGATATACTGATAGAACGTCTGCAAAAATTAGTCTCGGAGGAAGATGGAACCAGGACCATGTGAAGAATGAGATCAACATTTGTATGTTTACAGAAACATGGATAGAGGTTATGCAGGTCATTAAACTTATCATACATATATATGCAATTATCTAATATTTTGATATATAAAAAACAAAAAAAATGTTTAAACAAAAAAAAATATGTTATGAACAAAAAAAAATGTTTAAAGTTTCAAGAATGAGCAAAACGTAGTAATATTTGTAAAGTTGCGTTAATGAGAAAAACAAATACAAACATAGAATATTACTCAGACATGAGCGAATATCAAAAACATGTAATTTTCTTACGTCAATACATCCAAAAAAGAAATTTTCTTTACATTTGAAATATCATCCTATTCAAATGCGTGGTGGACAACTTTTGAAACAAAGTACAGTTGTTTAAACAATAAGTATTGCTTCTACTCTATCTTAAGAGTTTCTGGCAAATTATGGTCCCCTGGAAGTCTAGTAAAGTATACCGCTGAAGCTTTGCTCTTTCATCATCTGGCATGCGGAAAAACCCGAAGTTCTTAGTCCATGTCTCGACTGTGGTAGGCAGTGAAGGTAAAACCAGCTTCTCCACCCCTAATTTCACAAGATTCTTTTCAAGCTCATCCACCAAAACTCGACACATTCCACGGCGGCGGTGCCCGTGCCTTGTTGCAACAAGGGGAATTTCAGCCACCCTGTTATCATACACCCTCAGAGTGGCCACCGAAACAAGATTATCATTTTCTTCGAGAATCACTGTAAAGAATCCTCCGAAGTTCAATCGTTTCAGCTTAGAGACTCGGCTGAAAATCACATCTTCAACTAAATCTCTCCCCGTCTCAACAGCTTCGCTTGGCTCGAAACACTCATGCATCACTTCAAGTGCGGCTCTCAACTTACTCTGATTCTCTTTCTCTGCAGATGAATCCATGTCATGCCAATGAGCTCGAGGATTGGATTTAAGTAATGTCCAAGTCAAACTTTTACCCACTATAATTGGCTTCCCTGTGAGTTTTTTCAGGCCATAAAAGATCTTTTCACAGCTAGGACTACATAATAATACAGTGTTGTTCTCAGTCTTCATCTCGCTTGGTTTCTTCGAATTCAAGCAATCAACATGGAATTTAAGCTCACATTGATGACAAGTAAGAAAACGTCTATCCCTAAAATACCCGATGCCACAAATCCCACAGCAGCAAGACGGACAAAACCAGACGCCATTCGGGACTTCCTTTAAGCCAAGGCATTTCATATGGAAAGCTGAAGGGCAATATTCACAGCAAATTAAATCTTCTCCACCGCAGCAAGCAGAGCAAACTTCATCGTTCTCGTGTTGAAACGAATTGGCTGACTTCACAGTTGTAGGGCTCTTTACAGTAGAATGAGTACTCGAGGTTGACATGGTGGCCTTCATAGAATCACAAACTTGTCTTTGACAATCAGAAAGTGACCTGCCAGTGCCGTCGTCCAGGATTATGTTAGCTGCTGGCCTGTGATTGGTACTTCCAGCGTGATCTTCAAAGGCTGTGAGAGTGAAAACCTTGGAGCAACAGTGACATTGAATCCCATCGCGAGTGATATGACCTTTCAACAACGGAGCCCCTGTCTTGCTGCGATAATACACATTTTCCAGCATCGAAACAACATTATTATCTATCAACCAAGACAGAACAGTTCGAGGGTTAAGACTAGAAACCGGACCCTCCTGCGTTCTTTTATTAGATTTTACCACCCGATTCTCTTGTTTGTTCAGGGTTTTTCTTCTTTTCAGCAATTCAGAATTAACATACTTCGGTAATGGCTGATTCTCCGGACTCGAACACTTTCTTTTTGTAGATTGCTTGGTCTCCACGTTACTAGTCCTTGCCTCTCCCAATCCTCGATCGATATTACTTTTGCAAGCCATTCTCAGTGAACTATAGACTTCCCCATGGGGAGATTGATATCTCAGCTCTTCTTTCCCATTTTTGTGGACATGATGGAAAATCCAACCCTTACTCAAAAGATATCTTTTAGCTTTCAATGAGAGTTCACTCGAGTTCTTCGGTCCACCCGAACCTCCATGGTAGTACCACTTCAGAACATCTTCTTCACATCCTTCACCACCTTCAACTGAAAACATCGCGGATTCGTTGTCCATGGCCGATATTTCAAAGAACAGGAAACTAAGAGTGATTTCTTGAAGAACAGGAAACCAAGGGCTTCTAAACTGAGGAGGAAGATAGGTTATAATTAGAAGATATATATTTAATTAAGTTTTAGTAAACAATATATAAAATATTAGGTTTTTATTTATATGTTACAGAATCGTAGGTTTTTTATTATGGTAAAAATCCATGTTTAATTTAACTTCTACTTAAAAAACAACAATCCGAAATTATCTCAAACTCGGCCTCTCTTGCAATCCCTTGGACCACAAATTGTTTTCGGTAGATTTTAAATAATTAAACTGTGTAGGATTTCAATGTATGAAATGACCATTCAACACATGAAAGACGTTTTGTAATATTTGTTCTAATTATAACATTGGTTAAAATAATAATTTGTCATTTCTTTTTGACTTAATACCTATTTAGACCCTGTACTCTATTTAGATTCTCAATTTGGCTTTTACTATTTTTTTCAGTCAGTTAGCCCTTCAACTTTCATTCGGTCAACACCATTCTCCATTTATAAGCGCCAGGTGATCCAATCAAATTTTTTCACGTGGCATTTTTGTTTATTTTACAAAAGCCCAAATACAATCATAAAAAATGTAAGAAAAATCTAGAAAGATTACAAAAAAATGATTTTTTTAACAATTTTTCTACTTAAGGAAGGGAGAATTGTTCTTACTGGGACTAGACCCATAATCTAAGGGAAAGGATTCTATGTTAACAGGAGTCTTTAACCACTTACTTCAAGTTGTGTTAACACCAAAAAAAAATGATTCTATGTTTTTGAATATATGTATAAAAATAGAAAATATATTTAGTAGTTTTGATCTTCTAAAACTAAAATGATTGTCACGAACAAATTACAAATATATGGATTGGTCGACATAATTGGACTTGGATTTTTTTCAATCAAAATCTTGCGGTTGATAGTCCAACAATGAAGGCTTTCAATGCGAAATTTAAAAGTTCAGAATACTTATGAATCGAATCGAAAGATCTTTTGTTTTATGGTAATCTGTTTGTCTTTTTATAAAACTTTAGTTATTGGATTAGCCATACACTTTAGATGTTTCTAGGAATTCATATGGCATCATCAAATGATATAAGTCTTGGGTAAGAATCTACAATGCATTAGAATGCCTTTATTGACGATCCTTTACACCGACTACACTGCATCTGATGCTTCTGATTCATACAGTAGTTTAATTGGCAAACACAAACGTAAATAAACAACATGAAAAGGTCATGATTATGCCATTTCATCCGCCATTTGATATCCAACTGACATGAGACTATTCGTTATGGGTTCTTATGATCATTATATTAAAATATGAACTAATCTCCTTCTAAACTTTTTCCTTCACTATATAAGCAAGGAAGGCAATTCAGTTATCTGTATCACATGCCATTGTCATCTGTTTACATGAACATATCTATCCAACTTTATTCAAATAATTTTTTTAATTTCAGGAACTCACTGAAGCTAGAGGAGCAACACAATGGTTCTATCTATCTTAACAGTTTTTGGCAAATTATAGTTCCCTGGAAGCCTAGTAAAGTATACTGCAAAAGCTTTGCTCTTTCTTCATCTGCCATGCGGGAAAACCCAAAGTTGTTAGTCCACGTGTTGAATGTTGTAGGCAGTGAAGGCAAAACTAGCAACAAGGAGGGAAAACCAGTTCCCATTGGGGACTTCCTTTAAGCCAAGGCATTTCATATGGTATGCTGAAGGGCAGTAATCGCAGCAAATTAACTCTCCCCCATCGCAGCAAGCAGAGCAAACTCCGTCGTTCTCACATCGAAACGAATTGGCGGCCATCACAGTTCTAGGGCATTTAGCAACAGAACGACTAATAGAATCACGAACTTGTATTTGACTATCGGAAAGTGATCTGCCAGTGCCGTCATCCAAGATTATGTTAGCGGCTGGCCTGTGATTGGTACTTCCAGCATGACCTTCAAAGGCAGTGAGAGTGAAAACCTCGGAACAACAGCGACACCGAATCCCATCACGAGTAATCCGCCCTTTCATCAACGGACTCCTTGTCTTACTGCGATAATACACATTTCCCATCATCGAGACAGCATTGTTATCTATCAAGCATGAGAGAAGAGTTCGAGGTTTATGAATAGAAATCTGACCCTCTCTCACTCTTTTAGTAGATTTCATCACCCGATCATGGTTTCGATTCTCTTGTTTCTTCGGCGTTTTTCTTCTTTTCGACAACTCCAGTTGATCAGATTTTGGTAATGGCTGATTCTCCAGAACAGAACTCTTTCTCTTTTTAGGTTGCTTGGGCTCCACGTTTCCCGATCTTCCAACTCCCAAAGCTTGATCGATGTAACTTTTGCAAGCTGTTTCGAGAGAAAGATAAACTTTTCCTGCGGGAGTTCCTGTTTTCCGTTCTTGGGGGCGTACCAGAAAACCCATCCCTTGGCCAGAAGATAGGTTTTGGTTTTCAATGAAAGATCAGCGGAGCTCTTCTTGGGGCGACCTGATCCAGCGTTGTAGTACCAACTGAGAATAGCTTCTTCACACACTTCACCTTCAGCTGCAAACATGGCCGATTTCTCATCCATCGCTTATTTCTTGAACAACAGCAGGTAATGAAAACCTAAAAATTTTGAGGAAGAAACAACATCTGGACAATCCCATTCCTCGATTACGGATCTTGCATTCAAAGACACAGCACATTTTAGACCTTCGTATACTTCCCATAGCTCCGTTTCTAAGCACCGGCCAATGAATTTGGAAAGCCCTGCGATCCAAGTACTGGGCCATTAGTTCTCATTAAGTGGGTGATGCGGCTAAAATTAATGAGTAATATCTTATTTGATCTATCAACTGTAACTAAAATTTTATTTTGATATTTTTTAAATATTTTTAAACAATAATTTTAAATAAAAATATTACTATAAAAATTCACTATATTTTTAAATTTATAATTTTGTGAAAATGTTAAAATAAAATTAATAAATGAGAAGTAGGAAACCATGTGGTAGAAACAAGATGTTTCTACAAGTGACTTAGTTTGAGGGCTTAGAGATTGCGTTTAGAATTTAGGAGTTGTGGATTTAGATTTAGGGTTTTTGAATTTAGGAGTTATGATTATAATTTAGAGTTTAGGGTTAAATTTTAGGATTATAGATTAGGGTTTAGGTTTAGAGTAATATGATTGGAGATTTAATTTTTAACCTATAAATCTATAAAATTTAACCATAGTTAGACTAGATAAGAAAGAAGGAAGGATAGCAAGAGAATGAACGTAAGATCTTTATTAAATTTGTTGTGAATATACAAGAGAGTTGCCTGCCTATTTATACGCATGCCATGCATCCTGAACTACCATGCAATTAACCTCTAGGTTAGTTTAAACTGCTTTAACAAACTAATCAATCTTAACAGATTAAATAATTCCTTTAACAAAATGTTTAACATTTGCCCTGTTTCCTCATCTCTAAGAAGAGGTTTTTGATTCTCAAGAACAGATAGTTTTTCCCTGAACAATTCAAACTTGCCACTTGCAAGCGACTTGGTAAGCACATCAGCAATCTAATTATCTGCTGGAACGTGATTAACCTGAAGTTCATTAGTTGCTACTTTCTCACGAACAAAGTGAAGATCCAACTTAAAGTGTTTGGTTTTGGCATGAAGAATTGGGTTGGCTGCCATGGAAACTGCCCTGATGTTGTCACACCAAACTTTGAAATTTCTGCTTGATCAACTTCCATTTCTCTTAGTACTGCTTTCACCTACGTGGCCTCAACCGTTACATCAGCTAAACTGCAATATTTAGCTTTCGTCGTCGATCTGGAGACAGCTCGTTGTTTCTTCGAACTTCAAGTGAGCAAATGGCCCCCATGAAACACACAAAAACCAGATATAGAAAGTCTGTCATCTATATCCCCTCCCCGGTCTGCATCTGAGAATGCAGTGATGCTCATTTTTCCTTGAGTTTGTGCAGGAAACCATAGTCCAAAACCAGAAGTGCCTCTTTGATAACGTTGTATACACTTAACAGCAAGCCAGTGCACGTTGGTTGGCCGCTGAAGATACTAGCCAGCTTTATTTACTGCGAATGAGATGTCAGGTCTCATGTGAAAAATGTATTGTAATGCTCCAACTACACTTCGATACGACTATGCATCCTTAAGGGCTTCCCTATCACCTTTACTGAGTTTGGTGGAGGGTGGCATAGGTGTAGTGGCAGCATTAGAATCCTCCCTTTGCACTTTACTCAGAAGCTTCACAAACTTTCTTTAACAAAGGAACAACCCTTTTTCATATCGACAATGTGGAAATAATAGAATGGAGTCGTCACCGGCCATTTTGGTAGGTCGGACACCGTTAAAAGTTAACCAGAAATTTAAAAAGTTTAGGCCCGGGAGTCAATTACGTGTGGGGAATGGTGAGCACCCCCACAACGCCCAAAATTGGTACCTGGTCGATTATATATTGTCTAAACGAGAAAAATTAAGAATTCGAATTTAATTTAAAATTTGTGATCCCTTAAAATATTTAAAAAATTATATGAAAGAAATCTACACCCCTACACCCGGGGCAAAATTTCAATATTTCTTTATATGAAAGAAATTTGCACCCCTACACCCGGGGTATAATTTTCGTTAGATTCGGAACGAAAAGAACCTATTTTGAAAATTATAATTTACAATGATATTTTATAGTAGAGACTAACGGAAAGCGGCACCCCTTACGTTCGGAGTACGTTTTTCACAAGAATCCCTAACAAAATTTTTAATTTTGAGACCGTTTAAAATGAATGAATATAAAATATATGTACATAAATACGAATATACGAAAAATATATATAAAACTATAAATAAGTAAATAATAATAGTAATAATACCGATGTAGTAATGAAAGAAAACTTTACAAACAAAAATATATTATATATTAACACATAATATATACTAGATATATTATATACAAATATAATATACATTATATATAATATTTATATACACATTAAATGATAAAAATAAATATTAATATATACATGTGTGAAATAAGGCCAAATAATATATACATTTTTAAATATAAACATATTAAAATTTAATATAAAATAGCATATATTATATAAAGAAACAAAGAAAAAAAGCTAATAAATAAACACCCATACCTTATATAAGAACATATTATATACATAAAAAAGAAAACTATGTACAGCTAATGTATATATATGATACACGTGAATGTATATAACAACCATAAAAAATCACTTATAGCATTAAACGGTTTTAAAAGGAAAAAAAATTAAAAAGGAACCTAAAGCAAAATTAAAATGACAAAAAGGGTAAAAAAACAGGTTTAAGAAGGAATCGAAATCAGCATTAAATAAAAAAATAAATCAAAAGGCAAGTCAAAGAACCTATTTCCATTTTAAATTATTTGAATTGTAGATTAAATTAAAAATAAAATGCAATTCAGGGACGATTTTAAGAGAATTAAAAGCAGAGAAGGGTGAAATTAAGAAAATGCAGGGATCGCGGGAAGAATTTTCTTGGGACGGGAGAATTTATGATGTAAATAAGCTTATTTTAACACTTAGTATATAAGTCAAGTTCAGAAAAAAGGTTCATATTTTGAAAAAGAAATTGAGAGCTCTCTGTTAGAAAACCATGGACGGAAGAGGCCGGCCATTGTTCCGCCGTGGACCGCCTATCTCCGGCGTCGGTCGCTTCCGCCTTCGGCAGCTGGAAAATTGAAAGGTCGCACCTTTCCGAATATTCTCGACGTGCCGATTCCGAATCCGAGGTCGGATTTTCAAGCCGAAGTCCCTAAATACGAAGATCTAAAAAAACAACGGTATATATATTTGCCTTTTCTTCTTAAAAAAAATGCTTTTCTTTTTATTTCGAACTTTTTTCCAATCGAATCCCTTTTTTTTACATCCGAAAACCCTTGGTTTTTTTTCCGAAATCTCCTCATTCTCCTCCCTTTTTACATGGTGATTTGTGGGTTTAAATACCCGATTTTAGTAAATAAAATAATACAACTTGCTCAACTTCCCTTTTGATTTTCCAGATCTGACTTCCTCTTTATTTATTTTTGCAGTAGTGATTTGGGCGGTGGCAGCGGGTGCATGTCAGTACGGGCGGTGGAGGTGACCGGTGGTGGCTCGCGGATAATTGGTTGGACAAGGGCGGCGGCTGGCACTGTAGGGTTAGGAATTTATTTTTTTAGGGTTATTAGGGTTTAGGGGTAATCTGGTAATTTAGATTTTTTTGGTGTATAATTGGGTTACCAGATTTGGGGTTGGGTTTTTAGGTATGGGTTATTGGTTCTTGGTTTTAATTTTGGGCTTTAGGGTCCGGATAGAAATGGGCTACTACAGACGAGCTTCAACCCCCAGGAAAAATTAAATTTGGCCTAGATCTTTGAGAGAGAATTTGTGATGAAATTCCTATATAACATGATCAATGCACTCCTGAGAGCTTTCAGTGATGAGAATGTCGTCCACATACACCACTAAGTATGTGACATGCGAATCAGGTTTGAGAATAAAAAGAGAAGAGCCAGCCTTTGAAGCAATGAACCCAAGCTGACAAAGAAACTCTCTTAATTGAGAAACCATTTTCTCGGAGCTTCCCTAAGGCCATAGAGGGCCTTTTTCAGCTTGCAAACAAGCAATTTCCCATCATTGGCATGTTGCTCGAAACCAGAAACTTGTTGCATATACACATCTTCACACAAATTACCCTTTAAGAATGCATTGTTAACATCTACTTGTCGTATCTGCCATTAACATGCAACAGCAACAGCAACAGAGAAAAATATTGATTGTTGAGATGCGTACCATAGGGCTAAAAGTGTCTATGAAGTCAAATTCTGAAACCTGGGAGTACCCTTTAGCCATGAGCCTGTCAATCAAACCATCAGCTTTAAGCTTAACCCGAAATAACCATTTACATCCAATGACCTTCTGACCTGTAGGTAATTCCACAATATCCCAAGTACCATTGCCCATTAGTGCCTCATACTCTGCTAGGACAGCCTCTCTCCATCCAGTATCTACCAATGCTTTATGTATATTATCAGGGACCTTGTTGTATTGTGCAGCATATATATTTGGCTTAGTTATTCTATTTTTGCGTCTAGTGATCATAGAATGAGTGTTGCCAGACTGCCTTTTAGGGTTCTTGTCATTGTGTTGAGATGTAACATCTATAGGGGGTGCTGAAGTTATTGGAACACTGGTTTGCATGGAGGTTACCGCTTCCATAAAATATGTTCCTCGAGAGGCTCAATAGTATGTCTATAGATCTGGTCCTAAATAGGCTCGCTAGCATATGCTTCACCCATCGTATCGAACTCATCTGTCGATGGAGTTGCAATTGATGACATGTTCATATCTTGAGGGGTACCTACACGAGAATAATGAGCACCATTATTTATGTTATCCTCAAAATGACTAGTTAGACCTAAATTTTTATGATGTGTAGGTTCAGCTCCAGGAGGTAGGGGTGTTCAAAAATATCTGATTCGATTATTCTTCGATTCGATCCGAAAATGCGGATATTCTATCTAATTTTTATTTTCGGATCGGATATCAGATCTAATTTTTTATTTTTCAGATCGGATACGGATCACAATATATCAAATTTCGGATTATCCGAAAATTTGAAATATCCAAAAATTTAAATTTTTATAGATATAAATATTGTAATATTTAGTAATTTAATTCTTGTTATATCTGTAAATTCAAAAAATAAAAATTTTTATAGATGTTAATCTTGTTATATTTGACAACTTGTTAATTTTTATATTCGAAAATCTAAAATTTTCATAGATACGACCGTCAAATTCGAAAAAAAATTAAATCAAATTATATATTCGAATAATCGAATATCTGAATATCCGATCCGAGTATCTGATATCCGGATATCCAATTTTTTCTGGATTAGATACGGATCGCTATTTTATCGATCCAAAATTTTGGATATCCAAAATTTTCAGATCGGATCCGATCCGATATCCGGTTATGAACACCCCTTGCCGGGAGGTGATGAAGTTTCCTATGGTTGCATGGGAGGAACAGTTGTAAGAGGCACCATGTGAACTGGTTCTAAGTGAAATACAGGCTGAGTTGGAGTGCCACCAGTGGAATGACCAAAGGGAAATGTTTCTTCCTTAAAAACAACATTCCTGGAGATAAAAACTCTTCTAGTATTGTCCATGCACTGATATCCTCAATGAGAGGGAGAGTATCCCAAGAAGACACATGATTTTGACCGAAAGTTCATTTTATATATGTTGAATGGCCTGAGATGTAAATAACACAGGCATCCAAATACTTTAAGAAAGGTATAGTCAAGAACATCACCAAATAACTTCTGAAAAGGTGGCAAACCACCCAAGGTTTTGGAGGGCATTAGATTAATTAGAAAGACAGAACTGAGTACAACATATGACCAGAATTTCAAGGGTAAGAAAGCGTGAGCTAACAACGTGAGAGCCGTTTCAACCACATATTTGTGCTTGCGTTCAACCACCCCGTTCTGTTAGGAGGTGTGAGGACAAGATTTCCTGAGATTTATACCAAGTTTGGCTGCTGTAGCATCCAAGAATCTGAATTCTCCCCCACCATCTGCTTGTAAGGCTAAAATAGAAGTGGCAAACTGATTGTGCACAAAATTAACAAACATCTCAAAAGCTAATGGAACCTCACTTTTATTCTTGAGCAGATAAAGTCATGAATTTCGGTTATACAAGTCAATAAACTGTACAAAGTATCTAAACTTATTGGATATAATTGGAGCAGGCCCTCATACATCAATTTCAACTAGTTTGAAAGGTTGTGTATAGACTGTTTTTTAATGTGAAAAAGGAAGTATATGACTTTTACTTATTTGTCAAGCCATGAATACAGTGTTGCTCAAAGAAAAAGACTTATTTACAATATTTTCACTATGTCAACTGTAGGGTGTCCCAGACACCTATGCCACAGCCAATAATCTGAGTCATCAGAGGTAGAAGCATGAAACACATAAGCCATTTTTCCAGTGGATGAACACTCAAAGCTGTACAGACCTTCATCCAAGTCTCCCTTCATCATAACTTTCTTCGTTTTAGAGTCCTTAACATAACAGGTATTAGCATGAAATTCAAAAAACACACTGTTATCTTTTGCAAATATAGCTACTGACAAAAGACTCTTGGTGATACAAGGCACATAAAATATTTGATCAAGACATAGCTCCCTAAAAGAAGAATTTAAGAAATTACTACCAACATGATCAATATTTAGAGATGTATCATCCCCTAAATGAACCTTACTTTTTCCTTTGTAGTTCATTGTATGTTGAAGTGCAGAAGCATCATCGGTTACATGGTGTGTAGCACCTGAATCAGGGAACCATTTAACAAAAGAAGGTAGATCATCAGCCATTAAAGCATTGACCTGTGTGTTTTCATCACACATATCATTAGAGGAACTTCCAGCAACAATATTGGATGAAACATAAGGATTGTAGGAGCCTTCAGACGAGTGATGACAGCAAGTGAATGTATTAGCTTGAGCCCTAGGAGCTGGTCTAGATTGTTGAGCAAAAACACCTTTAAAATTTTGGTCAAACCTGTGCCAACATCCACGAGGTGACCCAACTTTCCACACAATTGGCACTGTTGTTTAGGCCTTCCTTTGAACCGGTTATTTGTATTGTTACTGGTTCTTGAAAAATCTTGATGATCATCTCTTTGGACCGAGTCATCAGATGCAACATCTGCCACCTGTCTGGAGTTGTACCTTGTGTAGTGAATGCCTACAGAAAATCTTGATGTGTCCTCCATACGTGTTTCAGCATCAATCAAGATATACACCACATTGTCGACAGAAGAAGATTCTTCACTGACAGTAATAGCAGCTACAAGAGGTTTATATTCAACTGGCAATCCATTAAGGATTGTGGCAATATGTTCAACATCCGAGATTGAGCTGCCATACGTTGCCAACAAATCACAAGTTTCTTTGATTGCCATAGTATATTCTCGCATGGATTGTGTACCTTTTTCAAAGAACGAAGCCTGGAATGTAGATTCATAAGCTTTATCATGGAAAGACTAGAGTAAAGCTTGGTAACTGCACTCCAGACTGTTGCAGTTGTTTCTGACCCACCCAGTTGAGATACATGTAGAAACCCTAAATTCTTACCATAACTCTTAAGTTCAAAACTCCTAAATCTTAAACAGAATCTATAAATCTTAAAATTAAGGCACATGTAAAAACAAATAATTACTCATAGAATTACAAGAGTTCATTTCGTAGCATTTCTCCTCACTAAAGATAGTTTCTTGATGCTCTTAGAAACACACAACATATTCAAAAACATGTTTTTTTTTTTCTTTTTGGTAACTTATTGGATTGAGCTTGTTTTTGTTGGGACTTTTCAACATATATTTTATGGGGAGTCAATGTCATTCGGGAAATACTCGTACCAATAAGCAAAGACCTTGGGCCTTGGGGTACTTGACAGTACAACCAGCCTTGGCTGATTTTGCAGTTTTCTTAAGGAGCTTGAAGCAGAATCTACTATCTGTAGCATCTTTGTTGTGGTCTTCGGTAGGTCCTAAGGAGGAAATAAGTTTCAAAAGAAACCCAATTTTTGCCCTCCATTTTCTAAGAACGAAAATCACCAACCATAGAGGAGATATCATCGCAATTAGGGGTGTTCATGGTTAACCAACATACTACAATGGTTAACATATAGATTTTATTTTTAGTGTAATTAGATGACAATGTCGATAGATAATGTGTTCATCTCATTATATTTATTTAATTTTAGTTAACCAGAAAATTATAAACCATGAATACGCCTAATCGCAATAAGAGATACCAAGGGAGATCTATTCAATACGTGAATCACATTCCACCTGAAAAATGCTAAAACCATAGCTCCTGGGCTAGCTCAATTGCACAAAGATGGGATCGCGCTCAGGGATGAACGGTGAATTGAGTCAAAGGGGGCCTGAGCATCTCTAAAGTTTCGGAAAAATTGTACTACACTTTTGAAATATTTTTAAAATTTTTGGACAAGTAAGAAGCTTGTCAAATCTCCTCTTGGTTTTGCCTAATTAGACGTCATGGCTCACGTGTTTGTACATATTTTTTTGTCATTTCTGTTTGTCTTTCCAATTCAACCAATTACATTTACAGATGACTTTTATCAAAATTTTATAATATTTGATTACATCAATATTGTATATGGTAGACTTGCAGATAAAAGTAATACTAATAATACTTTCACACGTTACCGACCTCTTCAACTTTATGAAATATTTTAGTTCCAATTACCTAATCAATGTTAATAAGTCTTGATTTCTCAACCATAACGTAAGAAATTTTTGTTTGAACTTCAAGAGCTACCTAAGCCAAGGATTCCACCCACCGGTGGTCAGAATATAATATCAACATCACCAACTATATTTTAAACCCAATTACCTTAACAACAAAAGCATTTTCTACACCTGACGATCGATCGGGAGCCTAAAGGGAAACAGAAAAAGGAAACACCAGAAGATCGAGATTCAAGAGCCTAAAGGGTGACAAAAAAAAGGAAATAAACCAATGGTTAAGAGTGTGTTGAAGTCCAAGAATGCGGCATGTCTGGTTTCTTCTATACTCCTCAATCTGTTGCTTATCATCAATAACTATGTGGGTGTTCAATGGACCCTGAGTCGGGGTTGGAGCTCTAGAGCAGCAGCTGAGGCTGAGGCTGTGGCAGAAATAGGCTGTTCAGGCCATGGAATAGCTTACTTGGATGGCATCGTCGGCGATGGAAATGAACCGGTTTGTGAATGCAACACATGCTATACAGGCCCCGACTGCTCTCACTTTATACCTCACTGCGCGGTGAATGCCGATGGGTACCACCCTGCAACACTTGATATGATCAATAACTCTTTATGCCGTCTGTCAAGTTTAATCTTTTAATTTTGGGTTCATATTTAATTCTTGGATGACAAGTTTTAGTTGTTGCTCTGTTTTGATTTGGCAAATTCTCATGTATATGCAGTGGAGATCCATTGTTTCTGGAACCCTTTTGGATGCAACACTCAACTAGTAGTGCACTGGTAGTATCAGGGTGGAATCGAATGAGCTATAACTATAATGATAACACCCTCTTCTCCCAACAACTCGAAAGCCTAATCCAGAAACTACACGCATTCGTCGGGAATGCAATCACACGAAACAGATACATTGTTTTCGGTGCAGGATCAACCCAAGTCCTTAGTGCCGCTGCTTATGCATTGTCTCTTCAGAATACCTCCTCGCAGTCACCTACACGAGTTGTTGCATCAATCCCCTACTACTCGGTTTGTTCCATAACCAGCACCTGTTTTGTACTTTTAACTCACGTTTGTCATTACTGTTGTCATTGATTTGTATCCGAACTGAACTTTGACAGCTCTACAAGTACCAAGTGGAATATTTTAATTCGGAAAAGTTCAAGTTTGAAGGAGATGATTATACATGGAAGAATAGATCGGATGGTAGTGCAAATGTGATTGAGTTTGTAACTGCACCAAACAACCCTGATGGACGGTTAAACGAAGCGGTTCTCGATGGACCTAATGTGAAAAGAATTTACGACCGAGCTTATTACTGGCCACATTTTACTCCAATTCCAGCTCCGGCAGATGAAGATCTCATGGTGTTTACACTTTCCAAGCTTACTGGCCATGCTGGCAGCAGATTTGGGTAAGTAATGTTAGCTTCTTTATATGAAGGAAAATAACATAATTGCATGAAGCACTAAACATATATTCTGTGTTAATGTTATATACACAGGTGGGCAGTGATAAAAGATGAAACTGTGTTTAACAGAATGGTAACACACATACAAATCAATTCCCTGGGTGTTTCAAAAGATGCTCAGTTCAGAGCATTTAAGCTTTTGAAAGCAGTCCTTGAAGAAGGAACTGGAATATTTGATTTCGCATACCGTACAATGAAGACCAGATGGGAAAGATTGGCCGCGACCTTATCCTCGTCAAACCGCTTCTCCCTTCAGAAAATTAATCCTCAATACTGCTCTTTTTACAATGAAGTCAGGGACTTCTCTCCTGGTACTTCTCTCAACCTGAATTTAGACATGTTATTTAAGCTTTATTATCTTTGCTATGCAACCACATTATGTTGATGGCAGCTTATGCATGGTTAAAATGTGAGAGAGAAGAAGATAAAGACTGTTATGCAGTTCTCAAGGCAGCAAATATCATCGGTCGTCAAGGAAATGTGTTTGGTTCGGAAGATCATTATGTTCGACTCAGCCTGATCCGAGGCCAAGATGATTTCGACATATTGATAGAACGTTTACAAAAATTAGTCTCGGAGGAAGACAGACCCAGAACCATTTGAAGAATCAGATCAACAATTGTTGATCAAAAGCTTCCATCATTTCCATAGAGGTTATGCAGGTCATTAACCTTATCATACATACATGTATTTTGATATAGAAACCTACTAAAGCTAGACATGGTGCAAGGGATGTATTGAGATACCTTATGCAATAAAAGTTGAATCTATGTTAAAGTTTCATAACTGAGAAAAACAAGCAAAAACATATAATATTACTCAGACTCGACTGAATATTGAAAACATGTAATTATCTTAGTCAATGCATTCAAAAAAGAAATTTTCTTTACATTTAAAGTATCATCCTATCTGAATGTGTGGTGGACAATCGGAGGAAAATCCTGGATTTTACATTAGTCTTAGCAAACAATAAGTAATGTTGCTATTCTATCTTAAGAGTTTTTGGCAAATTATGGTCCCCTGGAAGTCTAGTAAAGTATACTGCAGAAGCTTTACTCTTTCATCATCTGGCATGCGGGAAAACCCGAAGTTATTAGTCCATGTCTCGACCGTGGTACGCAGTGAAGGCAAAACTAGCTTCTCCACCCTAATTTCACCAGATTCTTTTCAAGCTCATCCGCCAAAACTCGACACATTCCACGGCCACGGTGCCCGTGCTTTGTTGCAACAAGTTGCATTTCAGCCACCCTCTTATCATACACCCTCAGAGTGGCCACCGAAACAAGATTATCATTTTCTTCGAGAATCACTGTAAAGAATCCTCTGAAGTTCAATCGTTTCAGCTTAGAGACTCGGCTGAAAATCACATCTTCAACTAAATTTCTCCCCGTCTCAACAGCTTCGCTTGGCTCGAAACACTCGTGCATCACTTCAAGTGCGGCTCTCAACTTACTCTGATTCTCTTTCTCTGCAGATGACTCCATGCCATGCCAAAGAGCTCGAGGATTGGATTCAAGCAATGTCCAAATCAAATTTTTACCCACTACAATTGGCTTCCCTGTGAGTTTTTGCAGGCCATAAAAGATCTTTTCACAGCTATGACTACATAATAATACGGTGTTGTTCTCAGTCTTCATCTCGCTTGGTTTCTTCGAATTCAAGCAATCAACATGGAATTTAAGCTCACATTGATGACAAGTAAGAAAACGTCTATCCCTTAAATACCCGATGCCACAAATCCCACAGCAGCAAGACGGACAAAACCAGACGCCATTCGGGACTTCCTTTAAGCCAAGGCATTTCATATGGAAAGCTGAAGGGCAATATTCACAGCAAATTAAATCTTCTCCACCGCAGCAAGCAGAGCAAACTTCATCGTTCTCGTGTTGAAACGAATTGGCTGACTTCACAGTTGTAGGGCTCTTTACAGTAGAACGAGTACTCGAGGTTGACATGGTGACCTTCATAGAATCACAAACTTGTCTTTGACAATCGGAAAGTGACCTGCCAGTGCCGTCCTCCAGGATTATGTTAGCTGCTGGCCTGTGATTGGTACTTCCAGCATGATCTTCAAAGGCTGTGAGAGGGAAAACCTTGGAGCAAAAGTGACATTGAATCCCATCGCGAGTGATATGACCTTTCATCGACGGAGCCCCTGTCTTGCTGCGATAATACATATTTTCCAGCATCGAAAAAACATTATTATCTATCAACCAAGACAGAACAGTTCGAGGTTTACGACTAGAAACCGGACCCTCCTGCGTTCTTTTATTAGATTTTACCACCCGATTCTCTTGCTTGTTCAGGGTTTTTCTTCTTTTCAACAATTCAGAATTAACATATTTCGGTAATGGCTGATTCTTCGGACTCTAACATTTTTTTTGTAGATTGCTTGGTCTCCACGTTACTAATCATTGCTTCTCCCAATCCTTGATCGATATAACTTTTGCAAGCCATTCTCAGTGAACTATAGACTTCCCCATGGGGAGATTGATATCTCCGCTCTTCTTTCCCATTTTTGTGGACATGATGGAAAATCCAACCCTTACTCAAAAGATATCTTTTAGCTTTCAATGAGAGTTCACTCGAGTTCTTCAGTCGACCCAAACCTCCATGGTAGTACCACTTCAGAACATTTTCTTCACATCCTTCACCACCTTCAACTGCAAACATCGCGGATTCGTTGTGCATGGCCGATTTTTCAAAGAACAGGAAACTAAGAGTGATTTCTTGAAGAATAGGAACCCGAGGGAATCTAAAGATTGGAGGAAAATAGGTTATTATTAGAATATATTAATTAATTATATATATATATATATGATTATTATTTTTAAACAGTATAGAAAATATTAATTTTTTACTATATATTACAGAGTAGTAGGAATTTTATTATAATACAAATCCATGTTTAATCTAAACTCTACCTTTAAAACTACAAATAAAATAAAATCAAATTCGTCCTTGTAATTTAACCCTGAGTGGGAATGGGATAAAACTAAAACTGGAAACTACAATCCGAAAGTAGCTCAAACTAGGCCTCTCTTGCACTCCCTTGGATCACAAGTCTCTCGTATTTTTTTAATTTATCTGAATAATTGTTTCGGTAGATTTTAAGAGTTAATTGCACCGCATGTCCCTAAATTATGAACTTCATCCTAAATTGGCCCTCAAACTTTTGAACATTCAAATTTTATTCCCAAACTATGACACTCATTCCAAATGGAACCCAAACTGTTGGATAAAATTAGAACATTTAAAAGTTTGGAGGATCAGTTTAGAATGAGACTCGTAGTTTGGGATGAACTGGAACATTCAAAAGTTTAGGGACCAATTTAAAATGAGAATCATAATTTGGGGAAGAAATTGAAACGTTCAAAAATTTAAGATTAATTTAAAATGAGAATCATAATTTGAGAGTGTGATGCAATTGAAACACCTGAAAAACATTTTATATATTTGTTCTTGTCATTAATTATATTCGTATTTAATCGTGTATATTTCTTTTAGGACTGCATATGACTTTGGTTAAAATAATAATTTGTAATATATTAATTTTAATTTCCCCTTTTTTCATATTATATATTTTTGTTATTCAGAGGATCATTACATAGTGACAAGTTAATCAATTGTTCGCAATATCATTTCTCAGACCACTTGTATCAATTGTTTACTTCTCTATAATATCACAATTGTATATACACAATTGTATATACAATGTATTATGGTTCACACAATTTGTACCACTGAACACCACTAACAATAAACTATTTAAAATAAAATATTAATTAAATCATTTTCTATATATATAATATTTTTAAATTTTTCTTAAAAATAATTGGATCAAATACCAACCTTAGATCCTAAAACCATAAACCTAAAACCCAAAACCATAAACTTAAAACTTAAAACCTAAAACCCTAAACCATAAACTCAAAACCCAAAACTCAAAACCTAAAACCATAAACCCAAAACCCAAAACCATAAACTTAAAACCTAAAACCCAAAACCATAAACTCAAAACCTAAAACCCTAAATCATAAACTATAAACCCTAAACCCTAAATTTGAATATTGGGTTTATGCTTTAGGGTTTAGTGGTTGGTGTTTGATCCAATTATTTTTTAAAAAATTAACAAAAATTATATATGTGAAAAATAATTTAATTAATATTTATTTTAAATAATTTATAATTATATGTTTAAATAATTTATAATTATATGTTTAGTCCTTGAGATTTTTTATTTTTATTAATTAATTTAATGGTATTCAGCGGTACTCGTCGAGCGTTATAGAATTTTCCTAAATAAATTTTGAGGCATTCGTACTGATACATGCTCAGAAGGTGTAAAATAGATTACGTTTAATGTTATAAATAAATTATTTTGTAAGTCTAAAATAGCATCAAATATGTGACGTATTTTTATGAGATCTACGAATTTTATGAATTGATTGGTTGTTTCTTAACTTTTTCCCTTGTCTTCAAACACATCAATCTAATGTTGCTAACTCAAATTCTATAGGTTTTACTTAAAACTATGCAAAGCATAAATTTCTTACAAGTTTAAAACGTAAATTAGTAGTACCAATTTTTAATGATTTCTCGTGATATTTATAATTAAATTAAGTAGCCCTTTATGAAAGAATTTAGATAAGTTAAGAATAATATTTGTTATTTATTTTATTAGTTTCCTAATTTAGATAAGTTAAGAATAATATTTGTTATTTATTTTATTAGTTTCCTAATTTAGATAAAGTTTGTTTCTCTATTTAACTATTATTTTAGCTACTTTTTAGGATTAAAGACTCTTTTGTAGCCTATACATGTATGTAAGGCATACTTTTTACATTATTAGAAGCACAATGGATATTTGAGTTTCAATAGAGAGTACGTTTTGAACTAAAATTCGAATAATGTTATGTCCTAATTGCTAAATGTGCTTGCAACCATTATGGTGAGAATAAGGTTTACTCCTAAATTATTAGAGTTAGATTCGAATATACACTCAAGTTCAATTGGACCATTGTAAGTTAAGCTCAAGCTCTCGAGTGGACTAAATTTAAATATTTTATTATTGTTAATCGATTCTTGTATCAATATTGAAAAATATTAATTTAAATACAAGTTCATACAAAAATAATTGAGTTTGAAGTGAAAACAAGAATCAAAATTATTTTATCCAAGTAAATAAGATCAAGTAGTTAAAACGATGCCGGTGAACGTACCATTTTTTCTGTAGTACTGCTATGTAACTGTTCTGAATTTATTAATATTCCTTTAAATATATTACATACATATAAATATATCTAAATTTCCTACATATAAATATATTTATATGAAAATATAATTTTTTATATTTATTAATTAAGTTTAATAAATTAATTAAATGGTTTTTTGCAATAAAAGGGAAAAAGATACTGAAACGATATTATACGTGCTCATTAAAAAAATTCTAAACCTAATTGAAAAAAAGAGTACACCAAATAATGGTTATTTTATTTTTAAATGGATCTTTAAATAAATAAATAAGATAAAAATTTAAAATAAATTTGAAGTGGGTATTTTAGCGCTGCTTTCACATGATGCAATATCTAGGCCTCCTAGACCTGCTCTCTCGCCCAAGCCTCATCGATTCCACTGCCGTAGGGCTTTCTTGGAAAGTCATCCGATCCTGCTTAAAATTTTATACTGACTAGTACAGACTGTACACACTGACACATGTCGATATTGATCAAAATGAATCGAAATTGCCAAGAAACACACCTAAATTTCCAAACGAAACAAACTTCTTAATTAGGGTGGACAAAACTCTACTCGAAAAAATCAAATTATTTGACTCGATTTGATGCGAAAACACTCAATTCATAAATTTATAAATTCGATTCTACTAAAAAGTTCAAATAAAATTTGATTTAAAAATGAATAGGGTGGTTAATTAGTGCAGAGATTGATGATCTCATTCTTCTTCTTTAATCATTTTCTTCATCTTCTTTCTCTCTCCAAAAGCTCAACTCTTTGGGAGCAAATCTTAGTCTTTTGAGTGTAAAAACTCAAATTTTGAGCTGAAAGAAGTGTGCTTAGCATCCAAGGATCTATATTTTGAGGTAAGGATCAAGTAAAATGGTGACATGAAGGGTTTTAGTGAGGGTTATGGAGGATGAACGGGAATGGTGATTTTAATCTATTTCTTGTTATAAAACCTTCATTTTTTTCGTGTCTCAACCTTCCAGCAATGTTGTAACATGATTGACAACCTTCTTGTGTAGTGAAAGAGCTTGGAGAGTCTTCCAAGAGCAAGGGCAAGAGCAAGGTGTGGGGAGATTAGCTTGGAGCACCAAGTTTAATTTTTAGAACAAGGTTAGTACACTGCTAACTCTTATGCCTTCATGGGCATCATAAAATCATGTTAGCTTTATGGATTGCATGGCATTGTGGTTGTTTGAGTGCTTGAACCCCTTTAATGGAAAGTTGTTTAATTGAAGTTAAAATGGTGTAAAATTGGTAGAAACCAACCCAAAATACCTACCATAACATGTAAGATCGATTTGGGGTCTTAGAGTTGGGTTTTAGGGGCTTTGGGGAGGAGTTTCAAACTTCAAAAACTAAATTCTGGGTGTGCGTATCGGTACAGGTCATACTGTATCGATACCATCCATTTCTTGCAAATTTCAGTGACGAAATCGCGTATCGATATGCCTGGGGAGTATCAGTACGAGGGTTCATAATGAAGCGAGTAGGTCTCGTACCGGTACCCCTTTAGGTTGGGGATCGGTACGCAAGGGGTGCGCATCGGTACGGGTTGGTCTCGTACTGGTACCCCGTTGTATCTTTGGGACGACCTCGTTTGGGTTACGAGGATCAGTACGAGCAGCATAAGGATCGGTATGATAGGGTCCGACGGTATGGCAGGGCAGGTATCAGTACGCCCTGTCGAATCTATATAAAAATTATGTTTTTAATTCGGGAGACTGGTAATTTGAATATTTGGGTCCAATAGGCCTCATTGGAGGTAAAAATTAATGTAAAATTGAGAAACAGAGAAATTAACCTTGAGAATGACCAAAATGAATATTAAATTAAAAATGCTTGTATGCCTTGTTTAAATAGTAACCATAGGGATCCTATAACACCCCGATTTTGGGCTTAGGAGTTTTGGGAAACGGTTTAGTCGGTTCGGTGGATCGGGATTAGAGATTCGAGTTGGATTCGAGATTTAAATTGGATAAATATTTTTATTAAAGATAAAAATATGGAAAAATAGTCTAAAATCATTATTGAATATATAAATGATTTTGGTAAAAACAATTTTGGAAAATGAAATTCGGAAATGGGACATTTTGAGTTAGTGACTAAAACGCAAAGTTTGCAAAACTATTTTTAGTAACTGTTTTGAAAATGGGTCAAAACTTTGAATCTTTAAGGAGCTAATAATACAAAAGGGTTTCATCAGATTTCTCCCTTTAATTAACTATTTTCAATTAAGTTTTTAAGAGGTATAAATAGTGGAGAGAATTAATTAAACACATTTTAAAAGAATTTCACATAACTAACTTTGTAACTCATTTCTCTCAAATTGTCTCCAACCAAACATATTTCCATCTTCAATTTCTTCAGGCAAAATTAGGATTTCAAAGAGTTTTTGATTTCCAATTGATTTCTAAAGCTTTTACATCAAATACTTATTATTTCTACCTTGATTTTCATGGTTTATAAAGTAATTAAGGGGAGAAATCAGCATTGGAGGTAAGGATTCGTTCTTCTCCTCTAATGAAAGGTTCTTTATTTAAATTCCTAAGTTCTTGATCCATTTTATATGATTTTCATTGGGTTTTGATAAATTAAACTCGGATTTATGGTTTAATTGATGGTTTATGATGAAAAATTGAAAAAATTCGTAGTGATCTGTTTTTGCTGAGTTAAGGATTGGTTTATACCTTGATTTTGATGTTTAATATGATAATGAAGTGAGTTTTTATGATAGAATCCCGGAATCTATTGAATCTCTAGTTTGTTAGTTTGGTAGTTAAGAGATTTTGAGGTGTTGAGGTTAATTTTTGGTTGCTGGAGGTATAAGGTTGTTTTAGGTTGTTGTTTTGATGTTAATTGATGTTATTTGAAGGTTGAGATTCGTAGTTGTGGGCTGGGCTGAGTTTTTTTGGTGAATCGATGATGTTTTCGGTTGTTAAGATAGAGTGTTGTGGAGGATTATAGTTCGGTGTTGTTAATTGTTGTATTGTTGTGAGTTTGGATGCATTGTAATGCATTGAATTCTCTGTTACGATGTGTTTAAACAGGGAAAGTAGTTTGGAAGCAAATCTTGGTGTTGAGGGGTTGCCGAAAGCTTGATTTGACATCAGCAAGGAAGGCGTTGCTTTGTCGGCGAGTAAAACGGATAAGAATGGCTTTTCAAAGATTTGAAAAGGTTTAATAGGAGTCTAGACTAGGCTTGATACGCTGGTCTAAGGCTCGGAAGTAAGTAAAGTGGATTTCTCTCTCGATTTCGGTTGGCAAATGATTTATGAATGCACTTGTTAAATGATTGTTTACCTCTTGTTTTATGCATGAAATGAGCATGGTTTAATGCTGGGAATTGATATGAAATGATGTTAGATGCATTTGGAAAGTAATACATGATTTCAAAGAATATTATGAACATGGTTTATGCATGGTTTAGTGCATGTTAAAGTGATTTGATTAATGCATAAGAAAACAGTGAGGTATGTTTATAAAAGTGAATTATATTGGCAAGTGATGAAATGGAAATGTTATCGGATATAATTGGCCAGCCATAGGGTTTAAAGTGAACTATAATAAGTCGCCCGTGGTTGTAGAGGTGGTACGAGAGGTACTTACTCTGACCATGTGAACCCCAATGTTGTTGAGGTGACATTTAGATGGCATTTACTCCAGCCAAGAGCTGTAGAGGTTGATGCGTCGAATGTGTTTACTCCAAGTTGGAGGATTAGCCTTGGTAGTGTAGAGATGGTGTATGTGTTGCACGACTCTATGCCATTGAGCTGCAAGAGATTGTGAGATCTCTTGGGAAATCCGTGTATCCAATGTTACCGATGTTAATGATGGTTTTATGGAAATGTTGTGGTTGAGATGGATCACTTGTAAGCCAATATAATGTTTTAAATGTATCATGTTGATGGATTGATTTGGAATAAAGTGTTTACACATGTTTTACTCCTTAAGCTTTGCATATGGGATGTTATGCATGGGAAATGCTTAAGTAGAGGGAATTGCATATGAGATTATGATGTGGAATCCATGATACATGTTGCACATGGTTTAATATGCTGATTTTGTAAAGACTAAGTGCATGTTTTGAAAGAATGGCATGATTGTTTTGAAATGGATTTTAATTGCATTGGATGATGGTTTGTATTTTGAGCGTTCCTCACTAAGAAATGATTACTTACGCTCTCTTTTATCATCAATGCAGATTGATTGAATGCAAGAGGCCTAGCAAGCAAGGAGAAAAATCCAAGACTTGATTTACCAAAGTATGTTTGGGTTTTAAAGTAGTAATAAAGGCAATGTGGCTTAAATGTTGTTGGGAGGGTTTGAGTGGTTACTTCTCCGTTTGAGCAAGTTTATATTGTTGCTTTGGACTTGTGGTAAGCTTGGTTTGTTGGATTTTGCATATGGTTCATGCTGTGGTTGCTTGAGTATTAGGAAACATGCCTATAGTTTACCTTTAAACCATGATGATTGTTTCTTGATGTTTGGTTTATGGTAGTTGATGGTAAATGACCAATGGTGATGTTATTTGATTGTTATAAGTATGCTTAAGTGTTAGAATTCCAAAACGAGGCTAAAAACCAGCAAATTTTGACGTTTCAGGTCAGGGCGTATCGATACATCTGTGCCTGTATCAATACAGGTAAGTGTTTCCAGGCATAGCGTATCGATACACGGGAGACCGTATTGATACGGGTAAGCACATTTTTAGGCTCAGCATATCGGTACATGGGTGACCGTATCAATACGGGTCTACGGTTTTAGGCATAGTGTATCGATACACGTGAAGGTGTATCGATACGGTTTTGAGCTACTAGAATCCGAAATTTTGAGAAAGCTCATGCGTATCGATACACTTGCCCGCGTATCGATACGGTCAGTGGTTAAGTTAGTTAAAAGTATGTTTTAAGGTTTCTGTTTTCTCTCGTTTTAGTCCCTGAGTGATAAACATGCAATTAAATGAGTTTGAATGATCGTTTTGACTTGAAATTTCACCAGTATGCATGTAATTGGTTTAATTCAGGATTGATAACTTTAATTATGAAATTAGTCCTTCAAAATAATGGAAATTATAGTTGGGTCCCTGGTGTTATGTATGCAATTGGATGAGTTCGGATGATCGTTTTAAGTTGAAATTTGGCATGTATGCTTGTAACCTGACAAATAGAAGATTGGTAAAGCAAATTACAAGTTAACCCTTATAGATTTGTAAATTTACATTTTGGTCCTTATTATTGTAAAGTGACTAATTGGATATCAATTCGATGCCCGATTGGGTTGGGTTTTCACTCGTTGTTTGTATGTACATGTAGGGTAATAACCAGCATATAGATAAGATAAAATAAAAAATGGTCGTATTTTTAGAGTTTTCTTCACGGTTTACTTCGGTAAACTTAATGTAGCTCGTTCGGTTCGGTCTTGCGATTAGGACGGGTCGAAGGGGTTACATTTGGTGGTATCAGAGATAGGTTATAATTGTCGGGGGTGGGTTATGGTTGGTTATGTATGTTAGGAAGTTGTTTGAAATGTATGTTGATTGAATTGACTTGATTGCTATACACAATTATGTATTGTATGTTATGTACATGATGGATTGTATGTTATATACCCGAGTGTGTTCAGTGTGGGAAGAAGTATTTGGGGGTTTGCTGGAGGTCAGATAGAGTTTGCTGGGGGGTTATGGATCTCGAGACCATGTTAGACGCAATTGTCCTCAAATTGGACGAGCTGGGCCAGTTCATGCGCTTGTTGCAGCTAATGCTTGCTGGAGTTGTGGGTCGGCGGATCATGTGAGGCGTGACTACCTTGTGTTAGCTAGAGGTGCGCATGCTCCTACATATGTTGTGGCTGCCCTGAGAGGTTGAGGGCGTGGATGATGACATTTTTAGCCTAAAGATGGTAGGCGTAAGACTGTGGCACACACAGTTGCTATTCAGCCGGAGGGTGGTGGTCCCACGAGGGTGTATGTGTGTTGCGTGTAATAAGTGCTACGCAATTGTGCAAGTATACACGTCGTAAGTAATAAAGTGATATGAGTATCGAGTATCGTCACTATAGGGATTGGTTTGGGCCACTTTGCTTAAGTTACTGCGTTGGAAAAAAAACACAAGTAGGTGATTGTAGGAATTATAACTAATGAGTAAACTAAGAGCAATAAACTAAAAGAATAGATGAAATCAAAATAGAGTGAATAGGCCAGGTTATCGTGAGTTGAGGAGTGATAGCCGATTGGATCGTCTTGGTAAAAGAGTGTAAGGGCAACTTGCACAGCGGGGTTGCCTTGACAACTAATCGATGGTTGCCTGGGCGACTAGCTGAGCAACTACTTGGGCGTCTGGGCAGCAACTTCAAGGTTCGACGGAGCGTTCTTCAATGGTTTCTTCTTATCCCTATGTCGAAATTCTAGCTACTTGTCCATGCCTTGATAATACATCTATGCGTGAATCAAGGGTGAACAACAACCAATCTTGCGATCTTCTTAGCCGTTGAAATCCTTAACTTATTCCTAAGCTGGATTAATCTTTACCATCAATAGATTGAATAAAGATCATACTCATTCGTTTCTTGAATCTAACTCTCCCGATATTAGATAAATAGATGAAGTTACGAGATCCTCTCCCAATTCACTCGCAAACAAAAATAAGAACCAAGAATGAATAAACCTTGAATAGAAAAGTGCAAACTCTTATTACCTAAACAAAATCCAATTATTTCTCACAACAACAATACACAATAACCCCAACCAATCAAGTTAGTTCATAGTTGGGTTCAAAACATATACAAAGAATAATCCCCAAACCATGAATCTAATGGAAGCAAAAAAGAAGAAGAAGAAATTGAACTCTCTCCCCGCTTGCTCTCTTGTCGAAATCTCTTCCTTCTTGCCATTTGGAGTTGTCTAAAATCCTCTCTTCTTGCCCCCTTGGAGTTGACGGCTTGGTGATCTATTTATAGGGCTAGGTCAAAGTCATTCTTTGAGGAGGAAGTTAAGTTGGAATTAAATTATCTTTAAAGAATATAATTCTTTATTATAATTATATTCCTTCTAGAACTTCTCCTATCTTCTTGGAATTTAATTCTTTTTTAACCTCTTCATGGAAATTAAACTCCTTTGGAATTTAACTTTGCTCCACGTCATCTTGGGCTTATCTAGTCATCAATTTCGACTACCATATCATCTTATTCTTTGTCAAAAATTGCCTTGGCAACTAGCTCGGCATCTCATTCAAGCATTGCCCTGGCAACTAGCTCGGCATCTCCTCCATGCACTGCCCTGTCAACTGGTTCTAGCCTTGTTTAGGCAAGTGATTCTGCACACACACAAAAACACACCAAAGCAGCATCTTTTTCCACAAAAATCACCAAGTTATGTAATCAAGCTCAACGGTAGAAAGAAACATGAATTAATGCATGAATGACTAATTATGCAACTAATATGAGCTTAAGTCTAACAATAATATGAGTAAAAAGGGTAATAAAAATAGTACTTTTGAACACTTATCACACCCCCAAACTCGAACTATTGCTTGTCCTCAAGCAATGCAAACTAACAATTACCTGCCAAGACTTTAATCATCAAAGACATGCTTCAAACTTGAATTCAAACCTCAGAACCGTGGCACAAAGTATGATCACTTTTTAATTTTTCGGATAGCACAAAAATTACCTGGAACCAAACTATAATGCTCGTGACAATGTGTGTGCGTAGTTGTGTACAAGTTGATTTTCAAGATTCTATGTGAACAATAGGCTTTTATCAATTTAATTATCGGGGCATTTATTTATTTTTTCACTAGAGCCAATTTTCGGGCACCTCTAGCAAAGTAAGCAATTTCTCATTTTATTTTAGTCGACTAGAGCCAATTTTGGGCACCTCTAGCGATTCTTTAATGTGCATTAACTACTAGAGCCAGTTTCGGGCACCTCTAGCAAGAAAGTGCATTTACTACTAGAGCCAGTTTCGGGCACCTCTAGCAAGAATTTAACTTTTAATTTTCAATTTTAAATTTACCCAAATTTTAAGCAACCTAAGTCACTAAGTTTCTTTCAATCAACAAGCCATAACCGTGTAAAAAAATCAGCGTCATAGTAAAATTCTAAGTTCTTTTCATGCAATCCTAAAATTAAAGGTTCTTTCAATTAAGTGCAGCGGCAAAAATTCATCATTGGATATTCAACAAGTCTTAAGCAATTAAATCCAATTAAAGGCATGGCAAGTAACATATGCAACCTATATGTGATTGCTAAAGATGAATGCAACTAAACATGAAACTAACTAGAAACCAACTCCCCCCAAACTCAAGAGAAGCATTGTCCTCAATGCATGTAAAAGTGAAACAAAATTTAAAAGAAACTAAATGAAATGAGTTAGTCAGAGAGGTCGTCACCTCGAGTGATAAGTTTCCTTCGTGTCGTTTTCTTGATTCATTTTTCGGTCGGTGGTTGAATGCTTGTGGCAGGTACCGCGTGAATAACATTGCTTTGATTTGATCCATGTTTGCCGAGGCAGGTTCACTTTCCTGGGCATCAGTAGTTTCTGTTGCCGTGGCAACTGATGAGGTAGTTACAGGGGCATCCTCTGTTGCGGTTTCTGTGGTAGTGAATTTCCTTAGCATGGTGGTTGTGAGTCTTGTTGTGGAAAAGTAAATAAAGCAAAGAAAACCTGGAAACTAAAGATAATGAAGAAAAATAAAACATCTTCTAAAAATTCCAAAAATAAAGATAAAGAAAAAAATAACTGAAAATAAAAAAAATAGTTCGAGAAAAAAATAAAAAAATAAAATATCGAAAGGAGAGCATGCTTATGCATCTCCTAAGGTGTCAACTTCTTTGTTACGTTCTACATAGGCACCGTTGTAGTGCTTTAATCTTTGTCCGTTAACTTTGAATTCATGTTCGTCGATAATAGACTTGATTATCACAGCACCATGGGAGAATGGTTTGACAACGTTGAATGGTCCCGACCATCTTGATTTTAGTTTTCCCGAGAAAAGTTTCAGCCAAGAATTGAATAAGAGAACTAGTTGCCCTGGCATGAATTGTCACGGTAATAGTTTCTTGTCATGCCATTGCTTTGTTTTCTCCTTGTAGATTCGTGCAATGTTATAGGCGAGTGCACGAAATTCTTCTATCTCGTTGAGGTCCAACAAACGCTTTTGCCTGGCACTTTCCCAATCCATATTCACGGTCTTGATTGCCCAATATGCCTTGTGTTCGATTTCCACCGGTAGATGACATGTTTTGCCATAGACAAGTCGAAAGGGAGACATACCTAAGGGTGTTTTGAATGCAGTACAATATGCCCAAAGTGTGTCATCTAGTCTTACTGACCAATCCTTCCTAGAGGGATTTACAACTTTCTCGAGTATACCCTTCAATTCTCGGTTGGAAATTTCTGCTTGCCCATTGGTTTGTGGGTGATATTGCTCGTCCTATGGCAACGATCACATTGCTTGTAAAACTCTTGGGCATCTTTGTACAGTGTTGGCCAATACAAACCGGATTGCAAAACTTTGGCCGCGGTACGAGTTCCTCCAAAATGTCCTCCATAGGGTGAAGAATAGCATTGACGGAGTACATTTTGCTGCTCCTCTTCAGGGACACATCAGCGTATAACCTGATCAGTACATTGTTTAAACAAAAGAGGCTCGTCCCAAAAGTAATGCTTAGCATCATGGCGGAACCGCTTCTTCCCTTGGTGAGTAACGCTATAAGGTAAAATACCACAAACAAGGAAATTAACTAAATTCGCGTACCAGGGTATTGCGGAGGCATATGCTGCCGTGGCGACTGCTGCCGAGACGTGTGCGTCTAGAGTTGCTGAGGCATACGCGTCCATGGTTGCCGAGGCGTGCGTATCAGTGGTTACCGAGGCATGCACATCTGGAGTTGTCGAGGCGTGCACGTCAAGAGCTACTGCGGCATTCGAGGGTTACCGAGGCGTGCGCGTCAAGAGTTGCTGCAGCATTGAGGGTTGTTGAGGCATGCGCATCCATGGTTGCCGAGGCATCGAGGGTTGCCAAGGTGTGCACGTCTGGAGTTGCCGAGGCGTGCACGTCAAGGGTTGTCGAGGCATGCGAATCCATGGTTGCCGAGGCGTACACATCCATGGTTGCCGAGGCGTGCGCGTCCATGGTTGCCGAGGCGTGCACATCCATGGTTGCCGAGGCGTGCGCGTCAAGGGTTACCGAGGCGTGCACATCCATGGTTGCCGAGGCAACTAAAAGTTATTCATCTAGGAATGCATCACATATCTCTAAATCCGCGTCCTTCTCCCTGTGAGTTGGCCTAGGACTGCTCCTACCGCAAAATCACTTGCATCACACATGAGCTCAAAAGGTGGCGTCCAATCTGGTGGAACGACAATAGGTGCCGAGGTAAGCTTTTCCTTTAGGGTTTCGAATGCTTGGGCGCACGAATCATCAAAATTGAAGACTTTATCTTGGTGGGGGTAGTCTCTCGATCACGCCACCTTAGCTTTGTCTACTTCAATTCCCTTGGATGAAATCTTGTGGCTGAGCACTATTCCTTCATCTATCATAAGATGTCACTTCTCCCAATTAATGACTAAATCAGTTTCTTCACATCTTGCCAACATATTCTCTAAATTGCCGAGGCAACTGTCGAAGTCATTACCAAAAACGAAAAAAATCATCCATAATGATCTCAAGGAAGTCTTCGACCATGTCTGAAAACTTGAGGATGGTCATTTTCTATACTTCTTATAGTCCATTCGCACCCTCAATCGGGTGACAATATTGCCCAAAAAGAGTTGGGCCAATGTGCTCTCAGCTACTCTCTTTTGCATTACCATGGTGGATGTGTCTTTCTTCCGTGTTCCCTTGTAGTCCATGCATGCCCTCCACCTTGCTACTATTCCTGAAGGTACAAATATATTAATAGGAAAAATTATATCCATTCTCAACCATTCACTTACCTCATTCTTGTCGACTTCTATCATGGTTGGATGTATCTTTTGTTGTCGTGGCAATTGCTGCTCAAGCCAATTACCGTGGCAATCAGTTGCCAAAATCTTCTGTAAGTCAAGGGAATAACCAATTTTTTGAAATGCTTTACGAATCCAAACACCTTTTTTTTAGCCTCTCAAACATCTCCATCAGTAGAGATTTCGATGGCTTCAAATCTACCAACATTGGTTCCTCAAGACATACCTGCAATGGACGAGGTAAGTTTTTAAAGAATTCGAAAGGTTCAACCATTACCTGTTCATATTCCATTGGCAAAGTATTATCATCTCATTGATCTTACATGTGGTCGTGTAATTGTCGTGGCAACTGTAGATGAGAGAAATCTACGAATTCCTGCTTCAACATCAATGTTGTAACCTTCTGGGCATCAGGCTCCTCAGAATTTGCTGTAGTATTGTTGTTCTCAACTTCATTGAGTGTTGTCGCGGCATTGCTCTGTTCAGGCTCCTTAATCATTACCGAGGTAATTTGTTGCTCAGGCTCATCATGTGTTGGGCAGTCTCTCTCATTGGCATCCTCTTGACTTGGAGGTTCTAGTTGTTCCCTACACATCGAAGAGCTTTCTTTGCATTACTCCTTATCCTCTTGCCTTGGGACGTCAGTATCCCCTGGAATAGATTGTTGGTGCATGTTATCCATGACATATATGGATCTCCTCAATTGATCTTCTGAATCCCCTAAGGTTGCATCCCACTGAGCTATCCCTGTATCCATAGACTTTGAGAGCTCTTGAATCTCTTCAATTGATCCGTCAAGTCTAGCCAAGGAAGCTAGCAACGTTTCCTCCAAGGAATTGGAATGCTCTTGAAAATGACTATATTGCCATGGCATATATGTTGCTGCGGCAAAATTGTTATGGTAAAAAAATTGAGCTTTTTGACCATACCATGAAGAATTTTGTTGCTGGTTCCCTCTATGGTCCTCCATGTAGTCATATGCACCAAAAATGTGAGGGCAATTTTCAAACACATGATGTTCTCCACACATAGCACAAGATTTTTCCACGGTATAGGCTCTTTGGGCTTTTCTCGATTGGTATAGGTAATCATCAAAGGGTGCAAGAAACTCTTGATTGGATTGATTCATATCTTCCAACATCAACTCTCGAATAGATCGGCTTTTATTTCCCGACATGTTGATGTTCCTTAACTTGTAGCGCACCTAATTGTTTTTTTAAAACAAACAAAAAGAAAAGTTAGTAAAACTAAGAAAAAAATGCAATAACAAAAACAACTAACACCATATGCCAATCCTCGGCAACGGCGCCAAAAACTTGTTGCGTGTAATAAGTGCTACGTAATTGTGCAAGTATGCACGTCGCAAGTAATAAAGTGATACGATTATCGAGTATCTTCTCCACAGGGATTGGTTTGGGCCACTTTGCTTAAGTTACTGCATTGGAAAAGAAAAACACAAGTAGGTGATTGTAGGAATTATAACTAATGAGTAAACTAAGAGCAATAAACTAAAAGAATAGATGAAACCAAAATAGAGTGAATATGCCAGGTTATCGTGAGTTGAGGAGTGATAGCCGATTGGATCGTCTTGGTAAAAGAGTGCAAGGGCAACTCAGTTGCCGTGGCAACTTGCACAGCGGGGTTGCCTTGGCAACTAATCGATGGTTGCCTGGGCGACTAGCTGGGCAACTACTTGGGCGTCTGGGCAGCAACTTCAAGGTTCGGCGGAGCGTTCTTCAATGGTTTCTTCTTATCCCTAAGTCGAAACTCTAGCTACTTGTGCATGCCTTGATAATACATCCCTGCGTGAATCAAGGGTGAACAACAACCAATTTTGCGCTCTTCTTAGCCGTTGAAATCCTTAACTTATTCCTAAGCCAGATTAATCTTCACCATCAATAGATTGAATAAAGATCATACTCATTCGTTTCTTTAATCTAACTCTCCCGCTATTAGATAAATAGATGAAGTTACGAGATCCTCTCCCAATTCACTCGCAAACAAAAATAAGAACCAAGAATGAATAAACCTTGAATAGAAAAGTGCAAACTCTTATTACCTAAACAAAAACTTGTTGCGCGTAATAAGTGCTACGCAATTGTGCAAGTATACACGTTGCAAGTAATAAAGTGATACGAGTATCGAGTATCATCTCCACAGAGATTGGTTTGGGCCACTTTGCTTTAGTTATCGCACTGTAAAAGTAAAAACACAATTGATAGTAGGAGTCGATTTTAACGAGTAAAGTAAAAGCAATAAACTAAAAGAATAGATGAAATCAAAATAGAGTGAATAGGCCAGGTTATCGTGAGTTGAGGAGTGATAGCCGATTGGATCGTCTTGGTAAAAGAGTGCAAAGGCAACTCAGTTGTCGTGGCAACTTGCACAGCGAGGTTGCCTTGGAAACTAATCGATGGTTTCTTGGGCGACTAGCTAGGCAACTACTTGGGCGTCTAGGCAGCAACTTCAAGGTTCGGCGGAGCATTCTTCAATGGTTTCTTCTTATCCCCAAGTCAAAACTCTAGCTACTTGTGCATGCCTTGATAATACATCCCTGTGTGAATCAAGGGTGAACAACAACCAATCTTGCGCTCTTCTTAGCAGTTGAAATCCTTAACTTATTCCTAAGCCGGATTAATCTTCACCATCAATAGATTGAATAAAGATCATACTCATTCGTTTCTTGAATCTAACTCTCCCGATATTAGATAAATAGATGATGTTACGAGATCCTCTCCCAATTCACTCGCAAACAAAAATAAGATCCAAGAATGAATAAACCTTGAATAGAAAAGTGCAAAGCCTCTTTACCTAAACAAAATCCAATTGTTTCTCACAACAACAAAACACAATAACCCCAACCAATCAAGTTAGTTCATGGTTGGGTTCAAAAGATATACAAAGAATAATCCACAAACCATGAATCTAATGGAAGCAAAGAAGAAGAAGAAGAAGAAATCAAACTCTCTCCCCGCTTGCTCTCTTGTCAAAATATCTTCCTTCTTGCCCTTTGGAGTTGTCGAAAATCCTCTCTTCTTGCCCCCTTGGAGTTGACGGCTAGGTGATCTATTTATAGGGCTAGGTCAAAGTCCTTCTTTGAGGAGGAAGTTAAGTTGGAATTAAATTATCTTTAAAGAATATAATTCTTTATTATAATTATATTCCTTCTAGAACTTCTCCTATCTTCTTGGAATTTAATTCTTCTTTAACCTCTTCATGGAAATCAAACTCCTTTGGAATTTAACTTTGCTCTACGTCATCTTTGGCTTATCTAGTCATCAATTTCGACTACCATATCATCTTATTCTTTGTCAAAAATTACCTTGGCAACTAGCTCGGCATCTCCTTCAAGCATTGCCCTGGCAACTAGCTCGGCATCTCCTTCATGCACTGCCCTGGCAACTAGCTCGGCATCTCCTTCATGCACTGCCCTGGCAAATGGTTCTAGCCTTGTTTAGGCAAGTGATTCTGCACACACACAAAAACACACCAAAGTAGCATCTTTTTCCACAAAAATCACCAAGTTATGTAATCAAGCTCAACGGTGGAAAGAAACATGAATTAATGCATGAATGACTAATTATGCAACTAATATGAGCTTAAGTCTAACAATAATATGAGTAAAAAGGGTAATAAAAATAGTACTTTTGAACACCTATCAATGCGCATTGCAAAGGATGCAACGATACCGATGTGATTGCAGGTACCTTTACTTTGCAATCTTTGCCGTTATTTTCTTTGGTTGATTCTGGTTCCACCATTCGTGTATACTTAGTGAGCATGTTGCTTGATATACTTGTGGAGATTTTGAATGTTGGGGTTCGAGTAACTAGTTCTTTGGGTGAGATGGTTGTGGTTAAGAAGTTATACCGAAGGTGACCTTTGATGGTGCAAGACCATCTGTTCGCTGTGGATTTGATGGAATTGTCATTCCATGGTTTTGATGTAATATTGGGGATGGATTGGCTATCCGAGCATAGGGTAATTGTGGATTTTGAAACCAAACGGATATCCTTGCGTCTTGCCGATGATTATGAAGTTGTGGTGGTTGGCGAGAACACAAAGTTCCTTACCAATGTTGTTTCGGCTTTGGAAACAAGTCGGATGTTGGAACTCGGATTCAGGCATATTTGGCCTATGTTATGAATCCTGGATCCAAGGATGTGCGTGTGCAGGACATTCGCACAGTTTGTGATTTTCTAGGGGGTTTCCCTAAAGTGTTACCTGGGTTACCGCCAGATAGGAAGGTGGAGTTTAAAATCGAGACATATGTTGTTTCGACACCGGTGTCCATTGTGCCGTATCACATGGCACCTAAGGAGTTGAAAGAGTTAAAGACACAACTCCAAGAGTTGCTTGATCGGGGATTTATTAGACCTAATGTTTCACCCTGGGGGGCGCCAGTGTTATTCGTGAAAAAGAAAGATGGCACAATGAGGATGTGTATCGATTATCAGCAAATGAATAAGTTGACGATTAAGAACAAATATTCCTTGTAGCGGATTGATGATTTATTTGATTAATTCTGAGGTGCATCGGTATTTTCTAAGATTGGGTTGAGATCAGGATATTATCAGTTGAAGGTGAAGGGTGAGGATGTGCCAAATATTGCCTTTCGTACAAGGTATGGGCATTACGAGTTCTTAGTGATGCCGTTTGGGTTGACCAATGCACCAGCTGCGTTTATGGATATGATGAATCGGGTGTTTCATGAGTACTTGGACCAATTTTTGGTAGTGTTTATTGATGATATTCTTTTGTACTCACGTACTGAAAAAGACCATAATGAGCACTTACGGATTGTGCTTCAGAGATTGCTGGATAATCAATTGTATGCTAAGTTGAGTAAATGTGAATTTTGGTTGAAGGAAGTAGTTTTCCTTGGACATATGGTGTCGGCTGAGGGAATCCGTGCGGATCCACAAAAGATTGAGGCTATAGTGAGTTGGAAGCCATCTAAATCAGTGACAGAGGTGCGTAGTTTCCTTGGGTTGGCTGGATATTATCGCCGGATTGTAGATGGATTTTCAAATATTGTTGCACCTTTAACCAAGTTGTTGCAGAAGAACGTTCGTTTTGAGTGGACGAAGGATCGTCAACAAGCTTTTGAAAAGTTAAAGGAAGCTTTGACGCAAGCTCCAATCTTGATACAACGCGAGTCGGGAAAGGGGTTTGTGGTATGTAGTGATGCATCATATGTTGGTTTAGGGTGCGTGTTGATGCAAGATGGGAAGGTTGTGGCTTATGCATCTAGGCAATTGAAGGTGCACGAGCATAACTAACCTATTCATGATCTTGAGCTTGCAGCAGTGGTGTTTGCGTTAAAGATTTGGAGGCATCATCTTTATGGTGAGAAGTGTGTAGTGTACACGGATCACAAAAGTTTAAAGTATTTGATGTCGCAGAAAGAGTTGAATCTTAGGCAACAACGGTGGTTGAAATTACTTAAAGATTATGACTTGACCATTGAGTATCATCCGGGTAAAGTAAATGTGGTAGCGGACGCTTTGAGTAGAAAATCTGTGGTTGAGTTGAGAGCTATGTTTGCTCGGTTGAGTGTAACCCGTGATGGAGGTTTGTTAGCCGAGTTCAAGGTGAAGCCATCGTTGTCGCAAATGATAAAGGAGAAACAACCGTATGATGATGAGTTGGTACCTCATGTTACGGATATCTTGGATGGGAAACCATCGGATTTTCATTTTAATGATGATAGGGTGTTGTGTTTTAAGGACCTAGTAGTGGTACCGTAGGATGAGGAGTTGAGAGGTATCATCTTGACCGAGGCTTATTCTGGCCCTTTTGCTATGCATCCCAGTAGTACCAAGATGTATCGGGGTTTGAAGGGGGAGTATTATTGGGTTGGTTTGAAGAATGATGTAGTTGATTTTGTTGCTAGATGCATGGTGTGTCAGCGTGTTAAAGCTGATCATCAATTTCCTTCCAGGTTGTTGCAACCGTTGATGATACCGGAACGGAAATGGGAGAGAATCACCATGGATTTTGTGTCGAGGCTACCTTTGACACCGACTAAAAAAGATTCCATTTGGGTGATCGTGGATCAATTTACGAAGTGTGCACATTTTCTGCAGTGCATACGACGTATACTTTGGATAAATTGGATGATCTTTACATCGCAGAGGTCTTGAAGCTGCATGGAGTGCCTAAGTCGATTGTGTCGGATAGAGATTCGAGGTTTATAGCAAGGTTCTGGGAATGTTTGCATCGAGCCCTGGGTATCCGGTTGCATTTTAGCACTTCGTATCATCCACAGATAGATGGACAGTCTGAGCGTGTGGTCCAAGTCTTTGAGGATATGTTGAGGTGTTGTATTATCGAGTTCCAAGGAACCTGGGAAAAGCAATTGTTGATGTTGGAGTTCGCTTATAATAATAGCTATCAAGCGAGTATTCAAATGGCACCGTATGAGGCCTTATATGGTAAGAGGTGTCGTACGCCTTTGTGTTGGACGGAGGTTGGGGAAAAGTACATTTCTATGCCTCATGTGTTGAAATACACTTGTGAGAAGGTGAAGCTTGTATCTGATCGCTTGAAAGCGGCATCCGATCGACAGAAATCCAACGCGGATTTGAAGCGTAGAGAAGTGGAGTACGCTGTTGGTGACAAAGTGTTTTTGAAGGTTTTACCTTGGAAGAAGGTGATGCGCTCTGGGCGTAAATGGAAGTTGAGTCTGAGGTTTATCGGGCCGTATGAGAGTTTGGATCGTGTGGGTCCCATAGCGTATCAGTTGAGGTTGCCTCCCAAGTTGGAAAAGATTCATAAAGTGTTCCACGTTTCGATGTTGCGGAGGTATCGGTCGGATCTCCCTCATGTTATGCCGATTGAGGATGTTGAGTTGAGGCCGGATCTGACTTATGATGAGGAACCAGTAGAGATCCTTGATACCAGCAGTAAGGTTTTGCGTGGCAAGACGATAGAGCTCGTTAAAGTGTTATGGCAGCGTCGAGGAGTTGAGGAGGCTACTTGGGAGAGTAAGTTGGACATGAAAAAGCAGTTCCAGCATCTTTTTCCTCTAGGTAAATTTTGAGCACGAAATTTCTTAAGAGATGGAGAGTTGTAACGCCTCGATTTTGGGTCTAGGTATTTCGGGGAACGGTTTAGTCGGTTCGGTGGATCGGGATTAGAAATTGGATTCAGATTCGAGATTTAAATTGGATTAAATATTTTTATTTTCAATAAAAATATGGAAAATAGTCTAAAATCGTTATTAAATATATAAATGATTTTGGTAAAAGCAATTTTGGAAAATGAAATTCAGAAATGTGACATTTTGAGTTAGTGACTAAAACGCAAAGTTTGCAAAACTATTTTTAGTGATTGTTTTGAAAATGGGTCAAAACATTGAATCTTTAAAGAGCTAATAATCGAAAAGGGTTTCATCAGATTTCTCCCTTTAATTAACTATTTTCAATTAAGTTTTTAAGAGGTATAAATAGTGGAGAGAATTAATTAAACACATTTTAAAAGAATTTTAAATAAATAACTTTGTAACTCCTTTCTCTCAAATTCTCTCCAGCCAAACATATTTCCAGCTTCAATTTCTTCAGGTAAAATTAGGATTTCAAAGAGTTTTTGATTTCCAATTGATTTCTAAAGCTTTTACATCAAATACTTATTATTTCTACCTTGATTTTCATGGTTTAGAAAGCAATTAAGGGGAGAAATCAGCATTGGAGGTAAGGATTCGTTCTTCTCCTCTAATGAAAGGTTCTTTATTGAAATTCCTAAGTTCTTGATCCATTTTATATGATTTTCATTGGGTTTTGATAAATTAAACTCGGATTTATGGTTTAATTGATGGTTTATGATGAAAATTTGAAGAAATTCGTAGTGATCTATTTTTGCTGAGTTAAGGATTGGTTTATACCTTGATTTTGATGTTTAATATGATAATGAAGTGATTTTGATGATAGAATCCCGGAATCTACTGAATCTCTAGTTTGTTAGTTTGGTAGTTAAGAGATTTTGAGGTGTTGAGGTTAATTTTTGGTTGCTAGAGGTATAAGGTTGTTTTAGGTTGTTGTTTTGATGTTAATTGATGTTATTTGAAGGTTGAGATTCGTAGTCGTGGGTTGGGTTGAGGTTTTTGGTGAATCGATGATGTTTTCGGTTGTTAAGATAGTGTGTTGTGGAGGATTATAGTTGGGTGCTCTTAATTGTTGTATTTTTGTGAGTTTGGATGCATTGTAATGCACTGAATTCTCTGTTATGATATGTTTGAAACAGGGGAAAGTATTTCGGAAGCGAATCTTGGTGTTGAGGGTTTGCCGAAGGCTTGATTTGACATCGGCAAGGAAGGTGTTGCTTTGTCGGTGAGTGAAACGGATAAGAATGGATTTTCAAATATTTGAAAAGGTTCAATGGGAGTCTAGACTAGGCTTGATACGCTGGTCTAAGGCTCGAAAGTAAGTAAAGTGGATTTCTCTCTTGATTTTGGTCGGCAAATGATTTATGAATGCACTTGTTAAATGATTGTTTGCCTCATGTTTTATGCATGAAATGAGCATGGATTAATGTTGAGAATTGATATGAAATGATGTTAGATGCATTTGGAAAGTAATGCATGATTTCAAAGAATATTATGAACATGGTTTATGCATGGTTTAGTGCATGTTAAAGTGATTTGATTAATGCATAAGAAAACAGTGAGATATGCTTATAAAAGTGAATTATACTGCCAAGTGATGAAATGGAAATGTTATCGGATATAATTGGCCGGCCATAGGGTTTAAAATTCACTATAATAAGTCGCATGTGGTTGTAGAGGTGGTACGGGAGGTACTTACTCTGACCATGTGAACCCCAATGTTGTTGAGGTGACATTTAGATGGCATTTACTCCAGCCAAGAGCTGTAGAGGTTGATGCGTCAAATGTGTTTACTCCAAGTTGGAGGATTAGCCTTGGTAGTGTAGAGGTGGTGTATGTGTTGCACGACTCCATGTCATTGAGCTGCAAGAGATTGCGAGATCTATTGGGAAATCCGTGTACCCTATGTTACCGATGTTAATGATGGTTTTATGGAAATGTTGTGGTTGAGATGGATCACTTGTAAGCCAATATAATGTTTTAAATGTATCATGTTGATGGATTGATTTGGAATAAAGTGTTTACACATGTTTTACTCCTTAAGCTTTGCATATGGGATGTTATGCATGGGAAAGGTTTAAGTAGAGGGAATTGCATATGAGATTATGTTGTGGTATCCATGATACATGTTGCATATGGTTTAATATGTTGATTTTGTAAAGACTAAGTGCATGTTTTGAAAGAATGGCATGATTGTTTTGAAATGGATTTTAATTGCATTGGATGATGGTTTGTATTTTGAGCATTTCTCACTAAGCAATGATTACTTACGCTCTCTTTTATCATCAACGCAGATTGATTGAATGCAAGTGGCCTAGCAAGCAAAGAGGAAATTCCAAGACTTTATTTACCAAAGTATGTTTGGATTTTAAAGTAGTAATAAAGGCAATGTGGCTTAAATGTTGTTGGGAGGGTTTGAGTGGTTACTTCTCCGTTTGAGCAAGTTTATAATGTTGCTTTGGACGTGTGATAAGCTTGGTTTGTTGGATTTTGCATATGGTTCATGTTGTGGTTGCTTGAGTATTAGAAAGTATGCCTATAGTTTACCGTTAAAGCATGATGATTGTTTCTTAATGTTTGGTTTATGGTAGTTGATGGTAAATGAGCAATGATGATGTTATTTGATTGTTAGAAGTATGCTTAAGTGTTAGAATTCCAAAATGAGGCTAAAAACCAGCAAATTTTGACGTTTCAGGTTAGGGCGTATCGATACACCTATGCCCGTATCAATACAGGTTAGTGTTTCCAGGCACAGTGTATCGATACACGGGAGACCGTATCGATACGGGTAAGCATATTTTTTAGGCTTAGCGTATCGGTACACGGGTGACCGTATCGATACGGGTCTACTGTTTTGGGCATGGTGTATCGATACACGTGAAGGTGTATCGATACGGTTTTGAGCTACTAGAATCCAAAATTTTGAGAAAGCTCAGGCGTATCGATACACTTGCCCGCGTATCGATACGGTCAGTGGTTAAGTTAGTTAAAAGTATGTTTTAAGGGTTCTGTTTTCTCTCGTTTTAGTCCTTGAGTGATATACATGCAATTAAATTAGTTTGAATGATCATTTTGACTTAAAATTTCACCAGTATACATGTAATTGGTTTAATTGAGGATTATTAACTTTAATTATGAAATTGGTCCTTCGAAATAATGGAAATTACAGTTGGGTCCCTAGTGTTATGTATGCAATTGGATGAGTTCGGATGATCGTTTTAAGTTGAAATTTGGCATGTATGCTTGTAACCTGACAAATCGAAGATTGGTAAAGCAAATTACAAGTTAACTCTTATAGATTTGTAGATTTACCTTTTGGTCCCTATTATTGTAAAGTGACCAATTGGATATAAATTCGATGCCCAATTGGGTTGGGTTTTCACTCGTTGTATATATGTACATGTAGGGTAATAACCAGCATCTAGATAAGATAAAAGAAAAAAATGGTCGTATTTTCAGAGTTTTCTTCACGGTTTACTTCAGTAAGCTTAATGTAGCTCGTCCGGTTCGGTCTTGCGATTAGGCCGGTCGAGGGGGTTACATTTGGTGGTATCAAAGATAGGTTATGATTGTTGGGGGTAGGTTATGGTTGGTTATGTATGTTGGGAAGTTGTTTGAAATGTATGTTGATTGAATTGACTTGATTGCTATACACGGTGATAGATTGTATGTTATATGCCATGTTGGGGTATGATTTGGGATACATTGACTTATTACTATAGATGGAAAATGTTTTGATTTGAAATGAAAGTCTTGGTCCCTTGCTTGAAGATGGTCTAACCATTTTTATTTTGGTGTTATCATGCCATAGATTCTTTGTTTACAATGCCACCGAGGAGAGAATTAAGTTTTAATACGAATGGGGGGAGGCAAGATGTTGAGAATAATGTTGTGCCTGAGGGGTTGCCACCTCCTCCACCTAATCCACTTGCGGGTGTGGAACAAGTACCATATGTGCAAGCTGGGCCAGCACTGGGTGATATGATGCCTTTGATACAGGCAATAACAGGAGCGTTCCAGGCCGCAATGGCTGGAGTGCATGTACCTGCACCAGCACCGGTTGTTACTGCTAATTTGGGATTACCCTTAGAGCATTTACGTGGCCTGTGAGGGGTCGAGTTTAGAGGGTTATTGCCTGAGGCTTCTGAGGAGTGGTTTGCCAGCATGAATCGTATTTTGGACCAGATGGGTTGTTCTGATGCTCGTAAGTTGGGATATGTTGTATCACTGCAGGGAGATGCGTATAGCTGGTGGACTACGGTGATTTCAAGTATAGAGGCTGACAATGTAACATGGGAAACCTACTGGTATGCCTTCCGAAAAAAAGTATCTCGGAGCTAGATACCAAGATGAAAAGAAACGTGAGTTCATGGCTTTGGTGTAGAGGGATATGTCGGTATCTGAGTATGAGATACAGTTTGTGAGGCTGAGTCAGTATGCTTCTGAGTTGATGCCTGATGAGAGGGGCCGTTGTGACCGCTTCTGTTATAGATTGACGCAGGAGGTTAAGACATATATGTTGGCTGCTGAGTATGTTGATTTTGATGTATTGGTTTCGAGAGCCAAGGATATTGAGTAGAGTTTGGGTTTGACATCCCGTGCTGGAGGATCCGGTCATGGTAAGAGAGCTGATAATGCTAATGCTGGGGGTGGCCGATATAAGAGGCATCATGATCGGAGATATCGACCTAAGCTTGGGAGAAGAGGTCAGCTAGGGCAAAGTTCTGGAGGTGAGATACCCGAGTGTGTTTAGTGTGGGAGGAAGCATTTGGGGGTTTGTTGGAGGTCGGATAGAGTTTGTTGGGGTTGTGAATCTCGAGACCATATTAGACGCGATTGTCCTCAGATTGGACGAGCTGGGCCAGTTCCTGTGCCTGTTGCAGCTAATGCTTGCTGGAGTTGTGGGTCGGATGATCATGTGAGGCGTGAATGCCCTGTGTTAGCTAGAGGTGCGCATGCTCATGCACCTATTGTGGCTGCCCCGAAAGGTCGAGGGCGTGGATGAGGACATTTTCAGCCGAGAGATGGTGGGCGTAGGACTGTGGCATACACTGTCGCTATTCAGCCAGAGGGTGGTGGTCCCACGAGGGTGTATGCGCATCGCGAAGGACGCAACGATACCGATGTGATTGTAGGTACTTTTACTTTGCAATCTTTGCCATTATTTTCTTTGTTGATTCTGGTTCCACCCATTCGTGTATTTTTAGTGAGCATGCACATTTGCTTGATATACCTGTAAAGATTTTGAATGTTGGGGGTTCGAGTAACTAGTTTTTTGGGTGAGATGGTTGTGGTTAGGAAGTTATACCGAAGGTGTCCTTTGATGGTGCAAGACTATGTGTTCGTTGTGGATATGATGGAATTGTCATTCCATGGTTTTGATGTAATATTGGGGATGGATTGGCTATCCAAGCATAGGGCATTTGTGGATTTTGAAACCAAACGGATATCCTTGCGTCTTGCCGATGATTATGAAGTTGTGGTGGTTGGCGAGAACACAAAGTTCCTGACCAATGTTGTTTTGGCTTTGGAAACAAGTCGGATGTTGGAACTCATATGTCATGCATATTTGGCCTATGTTATGAATCCTGGATCCAAGGATGTGTGTGTGCATGACATCCGCACAGTTTGTGATTTTCTGGGGGGTTTCCCTGAAGAGTTATCGGGGTTGCCGCCGGATAGGGAGATGGAGTTTAAAATCGAGACATATGTTGTTTCGACACCGGTGTCTATTGCGTCGTATCTCATGGCACTTAAGGAGTTGAAAGAGTTAAAGACACAACTCCAAGAGCTGCTTGATCGGGGATTTATTAGACACAATATTTCACCCTGGGGTGCGCCGGTGTTATTCGTGAAGAAGAAAGATGGCATAATGAGGATGTGTATCGATTATCGACAATTGAATAAGTTCACGATTAAGAGCAAATATCCCTTGCCGCAGATTGACGATTTGTTTGATCAATTCTGAGGTGCATTGGTATTTTCTAAGATCGACTTGAGATCGGGATATTATCAGTTGAAGGTGAAGGGTGAGGATGTGCCAAAGACTGTCTTTCGTACGAGGTATGGGCATTACGAGTTCTTAGTTATGCCGTTTGGGTTGACCAATGCACCAGCTACATTTATGTATATGATGAATCGGGTGTTTCATGAGTACTTAGACCAATTTGTGGTAGTGTTTACTGATGATATTCTTGTGTACTCTCGTACTGAAAAAGACCATGATGATCACTTACGGATTGTGCTTTAGAGATTACTGGATAATCAATTGTATGCTAAGTTGAGTAAATGTGAATTTTGGTTGAAGAAAGTAGTTTTCCTTGGACATATGGTGTCGGCTGAGGGAATCCGTGCGGATCCACAAAAGATTGAGGCTGTGGTGCGTTGGAAGTCACCTATGTCAGTGACGGAGGTGCGTAGTTTCCTTGGGTTGGCTGGATATTATCACCGGATTGTAGATGGATTTTTGAAGATTGCTGCACCTTTAACCAAGTTGTTGCAGAAGAACATTCGTTTTGAGTGGACGGAGGATCGTCAACAAGCTTTTGAAAAGTTAAAGGAAGCTTTGACGCAAGCTTCAATCTCGATACAACCCGAGTCGGGAAAGGAGTTTATGGTATATAGTGATGCATCATATGTTGGTTTAGGGTGCGTTTTGATACAAGATGGGGAGGTTGTGGTGTATGCATCTAGGCAATTGAAGATGCATGAGCATAACTATCCTATTCATGATCTTGATCTTGCCGCGGTGGTGTTTGCGTTAAAGATTTGGAGATATCATCTTTATGGTGAGAAGTGTGTAGTGTACACGGATCACAAAAGTTTGAAGTATTTGATGTCGCAAAAAGAGTTGAATCTTAGGCAACGAAGGTGGTTGGAGTTGCTTAAAGATTATGACTTGACCATTGAGTATCATCCGGGTAAAGCAAATGTGGTAGTGGATGCTTTGAGTAGAAAAGTTGTGGTTGAGTTGAGAGCTATGTTTTCTCGATTGAGTGTAACCCGTGATGGAGGTTTGTTAGCCGAGTTGCAGGAGAAGCCATCGCTGTCGCAAATGATAAAGGAGAAACAACCGGTATGATAATGAGTTGGTACCTCATGTTAGGGATATCTTGGATGGGAAACCATCAGATTTTCATTTTAATGATGATGAGGTGTTGTGTTTTAAGGACCGGGTAGTGGTGCCGCAAGATGAGGAGTTGAGACGTATCATCTTGACCGAGGCTTATTCTAGACCTTTTGCTATGCATCCAGGTAGTACCAAGATGTATCGGGGTTTGAAGGGGGAGTATTATTGGGTTGGTTTGAAGAAGGATGTGGCTGATTTTGTTGCTAGATGTATGGTGTGTCAGCGTGTTAAAGCTGAGCATCAATTTCTTTCCGGGTTGATGCAACCGTTGAGGATACCGGAATAGAAATGGGAGAGAATCACCATGGATTTTGTGCTGGGGCTACCTTTGACACCGACTAAAAAGGATTCTATTTGGGTGATCGTGGATCGGTTTATGAAGTGTACACATTTTCTGCCGGTGTATACGACGTATACTTTGGATAAATTGGCTGATCTTTATATCGCAGAGGTCGTGAAGTTGCATGGAGTGCCTAAGTCGATTGTGTCGGATAGAGATCTGAGGTTTACATCAAGGTTCTGGGAATGTTTGCATCGAGCCCTGGGTACCCGGTTGCATTTTAGCACTTTGTATCATCCACAGATAGATGGACAGTCTGAGCGTGTGATCCAGGTCTTGGAGGATATGTTGAGGTGTTGTATTATCGAGTTCCAAGAAACCTGGGAAAAGCAGTTGCCGATGGTGGAGTTCGCTTATAATAATAGCTATAAAGCGAGTATTCATATGGCACCGTATGAGGCCTTATATGGTAGGAGGTGTCGTACGCCTTTGTGTTGGGCGAAGGTTGGGGAGAAGTATATTTCTATGCCCCATGTGTTGAAAGACACTTGTGAGAAGGTTAAGCTTGTATCTGATCGCTTGAAAGCGGCATCCGATCGACAGAAATCCTACGCCGATTTGAAGCGTAGAGAAGTGGAGTACGCTGTTGGTGACAAAGTGTTTTTGACGGTTTCACCTTGGAAGAAGGTGATGCGCTTTGGGCGTAAAGGGAATTTGAGTCTGAGGTTTATCAGGCCGCATGAAAGTTTGGATCGTGTAGGTCCCGTAGCGTATCGATTGATGTTGCCTCCCTAGTTGGAAAAGATTCATAATGTGTTCCACGTTTTGATATTGCAGAGGTATCGGTCGGATCCCTCTCATGTTATGCCGATTGAGGATGTTGAGGTCGGATCTGACTTATGATGAGGAACCAGTTGAGATCCTTGATACCAGTAGTAAGGTTCTGCGTGGGAAGACGGTAGAGCTCGTTAAAGTGTTATGGCGGCATCGAGGAGTTGAGGAGGCTACTTGAAAGACTAAGTTGGACATGAAAAAGTAGTTCTCACATCTTTTTCCTCTAGGTAAATTTTGAGGATGAAATTTCTTAAGAGGAGGAGAGTTGTAATGCCCCGATTTTGGGCTTAGGAGTTTTAGGGAACGGTTTAGTCGGTTCGGTGGATCGAGATTAGAGATTTGAGTCAGATTCGGGATTTAAATTGGATTAAATATTTTTATCGAAGATAAAAATATGGAAAAATAGTCTAAAATCATTATTAAATATATAAATGATTTTGGTAAAAAACAATTTTGGAAAATGAAATTCAAAAATGGGACATTTTGAGTTAGTGACTAAAACGCAAAGTTTGCAAAACTATTTTTAGTGACTGTTTTGAAAATGGGTCAAAACTTTGAATCTTTAAGGAGCTAATAATCCAAATGGGTTTCATCAGATTTCTCCCTTTAATTAACTATTTTCAATTAAGTTTTTAAGAGGTATAAATAGTGGAGAGAATTAATTAAACACGTTTTAAAAGAATTTCACATAACTAACTTTGTAACTCCTTTATCTCAAATTCTCTCCAGCCAAACATATTTCCATCTTCAATTTCTTCAGGTAAAATTAGGATTTCAAAGAGTTTTTGATTTCCAATTGATTTCTAAAGCTTTTACATCAAATACTTATTATTTCTACATTAAATTTCATGGTTTATAAAGCAATTAAGGGGAGAAATTAGCATTGGAGGTAAGGATTCGTTCTTCTCTTCTAATGAAAGGTTCTTTACTGAAATTCCTAAGTTCTTGATCTATTTTATACGATTTTCATTGGGTTTTGATAAATTAAACTCGGATTTATGGTTTAATTGATTGTTTATGATGAAAAATTAAAGAAATTCGTAGTGATGTGTTTTTGCTGAGTTAAGGATTGGTTTATACCTTGATTTTGATGTTTAATATGATAATGAAGTGAGTTTTGATGATAGAATCCCGGAATCTATTGAATCTCTAGTTTGTTAGTTTGGTAGTTAAGAGATTTTGAGGTGTTGAGGTTAATTTTTGGTTGCTGGAGGTATAAGGTTGTTTTATGTTGTTGTTTTGATGTTAATTGATGTTATTTGAAGGTTGAGATTCGTAGTTGTGGGCTGGGTTGAGGTTTTTGGTGAATCGATAATGTTTTCGGTTGTTAAGATAGAGTGTTGTGGAGGATTATAGTTGGGTTCTGTTAATTGTTGTATTATTGTGAGTTTGGATGCATATGATGTGTTTGAAATAGGGGAAAGTAGTTCGGAAGCGAATCTTGATGTTGAGGGGTTGCTGAAGGCTTGATTTGACATCGGAAAGGAAGTCGTTGCTTTGTCGATGAGTGAAACGGATAAGAATGGCTTTTCAAAGATTTGAAAAGGTTTAATAGGAGTCTAGACTAGGCTTGATATGCTGGTCTAAGGCTCGGAAGTAAGTAAAGTGGATTTTCTCTCGATTTCTGTTGGCAAATGATTTATGAATGCACTTGTTAAATGATTGTTTACCTCCTGTTTTATGCATGAAATGAGCATGGTTTAATGCTGGGAATTGATATGAAATGATGTTAGATGCATTTGGAAAGTAATGCATGATTTCAAAGAATATTATGAACATGGTTTATGCATGGTTTAGTGCATGTTAAATGATTTAATTAATGCATAAGAAAACAGTGAGGTATGTTTATAAAAGTGAATTATATTGGCAAGTGATGAAATGGAAATGTTATGGAAATGTTATCGGATATAATTGGCTGGCCATAGGGTTTAAAGTGCACTATAATAAGTCGCTCGTGGTTGTAGAGGTGGTACGGAGGTACTTACTCTGACCATGTGAACCCCAATGTTGTTGAGGTGACATTTAGATGGCATTTACTCCTGCCAAGAGTTGTAGAGGTTGATGTGTCGAATGTGTTTACTCCATGTTGAAGGATTAGCCTTGGTAGTGTAGAGATGGTGTATGTGTTGCACGACTCCATGACATTGAGCTGCAAGAGATTGCGAGATCTCTTGGGAAATTCGTGTATCCGATGTTACCGATGTTAATGATGGTTTTATAGAAATGTTGTGGTTGAGATGGATCACTTGTAAGCCAATATAATGTTTTAAATGTATCATGTTGATGGATTGATTTGGAATAAAGTTTTTACACATGTTTTACTCCTTAAGCTTTGCATATATAATGTTATGCATGGGAAAGGCTTAAGTAGAGGGAATTGCATATGAGATTATGCTGTGGAATCCATGATACATGTTGCACATGGTTTAATATGCTGATTTTGTAAAGACTAAGTGCATGTTTTAAAAGGATGGCATGATTGTTTTGAAATGGATTTTAATTGAATTGGATGATGGTTTGTATTTTGAGCGTTCCTCACTAAACAATGATTGCTTACGCTCTATTTTATCATCAATGCAGATTGATTGAATGCAAGTGGCCTAGCAAGCAAGGTGGAAATTCCAAGACTTAATTTACCAAAGTATGTTTGGGTTTTAAAGTAGTAATAAAGGCAATGTGGCTTAAATGTTGTTGGGAGGGTTTGAGTGGTTACTTCTCCATTTAAGCAAGTTTATACAGTTGCTTTGGACTTGTGATAAGCTTGGTTTGTTGGATTTTGCATATGGTTCATGTTGTGGTTGCTTGAGTATTAGGAAGCATGCCTATAGTTTACCTTTAAAGCATGATGATTGTTTCTTGATGTTTGGTTTATGGTAGTTGATGGTAAATGACCAATGATGATGTTATTTGATTGTTAGAAGTATGCTTAAGTGTTAGAATTCCAAAACGAGGCTAAAAACTAGCAAATTTTGACGTTTCAGGTCAGGGCGTATCGATACGCCTGTGCCCGTATCAATACCAGTAAGTGTTTCCAGGCACAGCGTATCGATACATGGGAGACCGTATCGATATGGGTAAGCACATTTTTAGGCTTAGCGTTTCGGTACACGGGTGACCGTATCAATACGGGGCTACGGTTTTAGGCATAGTGTATCGATACACATGAAGGTGTATCGATACAGTTTTGAGCTATTGGAATCCGAAATTTTGAGAAAGCTCAGGCGTATCGATACACTTGACCGCGTATCGATACGGTCAGTGGTTATGTTAGTTAAAACTATGTTTTAAGGTTTCTATTTTCTCTCGTTTTAGTCCCTGAGTGATATACAAGCAATTAAATAAGTTTGAATGGTCGTTTTGACTTGAAATTTCACCAGTATGCACGTAATTGGTTTAATTGAGGATTGGTAACTTTAATTATGAAATTGGTTCTTCGAAATAATTTAAATTACAGTTGGGTCCCTGGGTGTTATGTATGCAATTGGATGAGTTCAGATGATCATTTCAGTTGAAATTTGGCATGTATGCTTGTAACCTGAGAAATCGAAGATTGGTAAAGCAAATTACAAGTTAACCCTTATAGATTTGTAGATTTACGTTTTGGTCCCTATTATTGTAAAATGACCAATTGGATATCAATTCGATGCCCGATTGGGTTGGGTTTTCACTCGTTGTTTGTATGTACATGTAGGGTAATAACCAGCATCTAGATAAGATAAAAGAAAAAAATGGTCATATTTTTAGAGTTTTCTTCACGGTTTACTTCGGTAAACTTAATGTAGCTCATTCGGTTCGGTCTTGCGATTAGGCCGGGTCGAGGGGGTTACAGATCCTTGGTGGATTGAGTATGGTCGTGTGCTAGGTAAGACACTTGTATGGATCATTGGTGGATCATATATGGTTATGTGTCAGGTAGGGCACTTGTATGGTTGAGTCACTCTTGTTTGGTGGGATCCGGATACCTAGGTTAGTGTTGCAACACATTTCTGCTCGATGAGCATTTCGTGCATATTATTCAAGAAATCGCTCGATGGACATTTTGAGCTTATTAGAAGAATTGGCGTGATGGGCATTCCAGGCTACTCGATGAGAGATACATAGTTCTTCGAAGAATCTCGATGGGCATTCCGAGCTCTTCTTTGAAGATACTCGATGGGCGAACCCAGGTAACCCCTTGTTGTTTAGTCCGGCGGAGTTGGTAGACCCCAGGCATAGTTAGGCCTAGTGTGCCATGTGTGGTAACTTGTATGATTTTAAGCATGTGTTTAGGCGATCAGAGGTAGCTCTATGTATTGTTAAATTTCCATGATATCATTCATCTACATGCATATATTTTATGATTTGGATAAAGCATAATCGAGTGGAAGTGTATCCACTGAGCTTTCGTTAGCTCAGTGTTCGGAATCGTTGTTTCCGTTCGTAAGTCAGCATGATTATGGGGTTTAGGTGGAGCACTATCGAAGTAAGGCTTTAGCGTCGACCGGTGGAGTACAATACTTAGAATAGTTGGGCTATGCATTCGTAGGACCCAATGATGTGTTGTAACTTTATTTTGTATTCGATATTTTGGGTCAAATGTTTTTATTATATATTTTAAATGGAGCTTTATAAAAAGGTTTAAAACGGTTTATTATGATGATTAAATTTTAAACTTAATGACTCGTCGTGATATTATTGTGGTATGAGCTAAACCAGGTCAAAAATTTTACAAGTACAGGGTTTGGGCTTGAGGCCCAATTGTGACACTCGGATAAAGGGGCGTTACATGCTCGCCTTATACATATGGATAGGATCCAGTTACATAGTGTAAGAGTTTTTAACTTTTACACGCTTTTTGGATCGTTGGATGGTTGAGATTAACAATGGATTATGTGAAGATTATCACTTTAGAAAAAAAAAAGTAAGGAGTTAATCTCAGTCATCCATTTCACTCATCCAACGATTCAAAAAATATGTAAAACTATGAGTTTTACACTCTATGTAAATGGATCATATCCTATATATATATATATATATATGTGTGTAATAACTCATTTTTGACCGGGCTTAAGCCCAAATTAAATATTCAAAGTCAGATCCAAAACCATTACATTACTCAAATATTAACCCAGTCCATATACATTTACAACCAAACCCAACAAGCCCAGACCCGATACCCGAATACCCAACCCACTAACCCAACCAACCCGGTTACCAATTAAAAAACAAAAAATCTCTAACACCATAATCCCACTTGCTCAGCCGCCAACCGTTCACCTCTCTGCGCGTGGCCGCCATGTGCGGCTCCTCATTACCCTATGGCCGCCACGCGCATCATCCCTGACTACCCTTGTCACTGCCGCCTGCCATCACATGGCCACCATCCAAGTTATCGTCATGCCAGACATGAGAAAACAAAAAAGAAATTATTATCTGTAAAATTGAAATAATAAAAAAGATCAAGTTGCATGTTTTTTCGGGTATAAGAACCCAGAAAAATCAGTTTGTAAGGGGAATTTTTTTGAAAGGTTCGGTTAATGAAAAATGAGGGATTTTTACAAAAAAAATGCTTTCTCTTTATTCAAAATAACTCAAAGAAATAAAATCAAAAAATATAAACAGAATCAAAAGTAAAAAAAATCTTTTAAAAAGTTTTCGAGATTTTTTAGATCTAGGGGGATAGGGGGATTATTACCAAAAATAAATTTAAGTTTTGGGTTTAGAAAGCTTACCGAGTTCACTTGGTTCCTCCGTTGATGGTATAGTCAGGTCCAAGTTACTCTCATCTGATCTTGTTCCTACGTCGATGGCATGACAAGGTCCAAGTTACAGATATTCGATCCTGCCCTTTCCATTAATAGAGTGGCTAGGTCCAAGTTATTATTATCTGGTATAGTTCCTCCGTTGATGGTGTAGCCAGGTCTAAGTTGTTGTTATCTGGTTCTGTTTCTTCGTTGATAGTGCGGTAGAATCCAAGTTGCTGATATCCGATCTTGTCTTTCCATTGATGGTGTGGCTGGGTTAAAGTTGATGTTCATTCCTGCTCCTCCCTTGATGGCGTATTAAGGTTTGAGTTGTAGTAAGGTTTGAGTTGTTGTTATCTGATTCTGCTTTTCCGTTGATGGTGCGATAGAATCCAAGTTGTTATTTATTCTTGCTCCTCCGTTGATGGTATAGTAAGGTTTGAGTTGCTATTATTGATTCTGCTTCTCCGTTGATGGTGCGGTAGAATCTAAGTTGCTAATATTCGATCATATCCCTCCGTTGATGGTGTGACTAGGTTCAAGTTGTTGTTCATTCTTACTTTGTTGTTGAGGGCGTAGTAAGGCCTAAGTTGTTGTTATCCGATTTTGTCATTCCGTTGACGGAATGACTAGACCAAATATGCCAAGTTTCGATCATACATCTTCGTCAGTGTTGCAACTGGATCAAAACTTTTACCTTTAGACTGTACCTCTTCGTCGGTGTTGTAGCTCGGTCAAATCCTGGTCTTGCTTCTTCGTTGGTGTTGTAGCTGGACTAAATTTACTGAATTCTAATCTTGCCTCTTCGTCGGTGCTATAGTTGGATACTGACTTCAGACCCTACCTCTTCGTCGGTGCTGTAGCTGGATCAAACCCTACTGACTTTAGGTCTTGCCTCTTCGTCGGTGTTATAGCTGGACCAAATTTACTGACTTTCGATCTCGCCTCTTCGTCTGTGTTGTAGCTGGACCAAATTTACTGACTTTCGATCTCGCCTCTTCGTCGGTGTTGTAGCTGGGTCGAACCTTACTGACTTCAGGTTCTGCCTCTTCGTCGGTGTTGTAGCTGGACCAAATTTACTAACCTTCGATCTTTCCTCTTCGTCGGTGTTGTAGCTGGATCAACCCTATTGACTTCAGACCTTGCCTCTTCGTCAGGTGTTGTAGTTTGATCGAACCATACTATTCTTCGGTCATGCCTCTTCGTCAGGTGTTGTAGCTGGGCCAAATCTACTCCTTCAGATCCTGCCTCTTTGCCAGAGTTGTAGCTGGATCAGACATTAAAACCTTCATCTTTCGATCATGTCTTTTCGTCAGTGTTGCAGATGGATCAAAACCATTTTGACAAGTTCGACAGACATGTTGGCGCAACGTGCTTAAACATGGTAAAGTTTAAGATAATGGATAATTCAAATGTCCATCGAAAATCTATTTTCACGAATGGTCGAAGGAAAATAAATCCTTTGAAAAAATCTAATGTCATGATTGGTATAAACTGATTGTACCTAGGGGAATGGTACAACTAGCCTAGAGCAAACGGCTATCGGTAAAGGCAACTCAAAACCGTTAATCCCTGTGCATTTGGGAAAAATACAAAAGAAGCTTTGCATCAAAATTTACTGACTTTCGGTTCTACCTCCTCATCGGTGTTGTAGCTGGGCCGAGCCTTCATCTTTTGATCATGTGTCTTCGTCAGTGTTGCAGCTGGATCAAGTTTTGCAGACCTTGTCTCTTCGTCGGTGTTGTAGCTAGGTCAAATTTTCTCCAGGCATTGCGTCATTGTTAGTGTCGTAGCTAGCCGAGTTTATTTTGTCTCATCCAACGTATCACCTCTGATTTTTGTCTTCCCCAACGAATCCTCCATTTTGAAAATTTTGCTTACAAGAGCGGTAAAGAAGATCAAGAAAAGCCCAAGAAATAAGCGGTAGCCAGAAAAGAACCCCAAACTTGACCGGTCAAAAATGGTTATTCTTTTGTCTTTGCTCTATTCATGTCATACAGTAATGAGCAAAGAGGGGCATCTGTAATAACTCATTTTTTACCGGGCTTAAGCCCAAATTAAATATTCAAAGTCAGATCCAAAAATAAAATACCAGATCCATTACATTACCCAAATATTAAACCAGTCCATATCCATTTACAACCAACCCAACAAGCCCAGACCTGATACCCGAATACCCAACCCACTAACCCAACCAATCCGGTTACCAATTAAAAAACAAAAAACCCTAACACTCTAATCTCATTTGCTCTACCGCCAACCCTTCACCTCCCCGCGCGTGGCCGCCACGTGTAGGTCCTCATTGCCCCGTGGCCGCCACGCGCAGCATCCCTGTCACCGCCGCCTGCCATCACATGGCCACCGTCCAAGTTGCAGTCGTGCCAGACCTGAGAAAGCAAAAAAGAAATTATTATCTGTAAAATCAAAATAATAAAAAATATGCAAGTTGCATGCCTTTTTGGGTATAAGAACCCAAAAAAATCAATTTGTAAGGGGAATTTTTTTGAGAGGTTTGATTAATGAAAAAATGAGGGATTTTTACAAAAAAAAATGCTTTTCTTTGTTCGAAATAACTCAAAAAATAAAAGAAAAAAAGCAAAAAAATATAAACCGAATCAAAAGTAAAAAAATCTTTTAAAATTTTTCTAGTTTTTTTAGATCTAGGGGGATAGGGGGATTATTACCAAAAATAAATTGAAGATTCGGGTTTAAGAGGCTTACATGAGTTCACCGATGTATTTTCACCCCTCTGGTGACCGTAGACGACGACAACTACCGCTGGCGTGCGATGGCACATGGCGGACGTCCGACGGTCGGCGCATCAAACCCAGGCCGAGAGCAGAGAGTGGGGAGAGGGTTTATGAATTTTTTTTCAAATTATCGCACAAATGATTTTTTGGGCCAAATATCCTATTTAAATTCCCTTCAAAACGATGTCGTTTTGGGCGTCAGATACCAGGCCCAAAACAACGTCGTTTCACTCGTGACCCGCGAATCGACCCGACCTGGCCAAGGGGATCCGCGCAATTTTTAAAAAATGGGGTAATTACAATTTTGGTCCTTTCGCATGGGATAATTACTCATTCGGTCCTTGTAAGTTCCAATTATTTTTCAATTTGGTCACTAAATTCAATTTTTATCCTATTTTGAAGGGGAAATTACTGAGTTGGTCCCTCCGCCCTATTTTAATTCTCTCTACACTCCTAGTTTTATTTATTTTCAATTTTGTCCTCTTTTCAGCTTTCCAACTTTTGTTTTTTTGCAATTTGGTCCCTTTTATTATTATTATTGTTATTATTATTATTATTATTTTATATAGTTTCCTATTGCATATTATAATTTATAGTATTAGTATATATATACGTTTTTTATATTATGTGTATAGTTTTTTATTTAAAAGTTATTTATATATTATACATTTTATATGTTATGTATATATAAGGGTAAAACTTTGATACATAGGCTGTGTAAAATTAATTTTACACAAGCCTGTGTATTTACACTATAAAAACCCAAATCCTAAATTCCTAACCCTAACCCTAAAAAACTAAACCCCACACTCTAAACCCTAAACCCTAAATTCTAATCACTAACCTTGAATTCTAAATCCTAAACCCCTAAACCTTAAACCCTAAACTAAAACCCTAACCCCTAAAACTAAAAGGCACGTGTAAACTAAAGTTTACACGGCTTGTGTATCAAAGTTTTTTCCTATATATAATGTGTATATTATTATTCTTATGTGTATTATAATTATATAATATATATATATATATATGTTATGTTATTATTATATATAATATTATTTTCTTTTTCGAATATATTTTTGCATGTATTTAAAAAATTTAAACTCATTTTAATATTAATGGAATATTTTTCACTTTATTTCGGAATTCGGCTAGGAAGTGACATCCTGACTTATTCAGATGTCATCTTCCTCGGTTTTTTGTAAATAAGGAAATGTTCTCCTTAGACCATTTTTTGGGATTAAATTTTAAATTTAAATTCGAATTTTTGTTTTCTTGAAATGACAACACTAGATCAACGCAATACCAATTTTGGGCGCTGTGGGGTGCTAATCCTTCCTCACGCATAATCGACTCCTGAACCCAAACGTTTTGAATCTCTGGTAAATATTTTACGATGTTCGGCCTACCAAAGTGGCCGGTGGCGGCTCCATCCTCCATTTTTTAAATTATTACAACGTTCTGTTGAAAATGTTATCCCAGCCTTTGAGTGTCATCTCCTTTGATCCCGTACATATAAAATATTTTTTATCGACCATTGTTTTCTCCAAAAGGTAAAAACGACTACTACAATATATATATATATGAAGAAATATATATATATATATATGAAGAAATGTATATGTGCATTGTGTATGAATTATAAAATAAGACTACAACTCCACTAACTCAATTTTTTTAACTCAACTCGATTAAATGCACACCCTCATACTTAATATTAATTTGGTATGAACGACGCCACTGGTATCGATACGGTACTGATTACCATGAACAAGATTAATCAAGCCAAGAGTAGAGTAATTCAGTTTTTATTCCAAATGAAGCTTCAACCTTAAAAGTGAGACTCGACTAAACCCCGGCTGTACTTCGAGCCTCAAATTTTGAGTCAAACTTGACTTCTTACAGCTTACTCACTCAAATCGATTACACCCCTTGTTTTTTATAGCAAGGACAAGTCTTCAATTTCAAACACAGGATAGAGAGTTGAAACGGGCTCCATAATCAAAGCAAAGGTAAGTTCATCTCCCAAACTAGGTTTCAAATATTACAGTCCCTAACGCAAAATTTGCATGGCTCGAGCCGTTTCCTTTGCAACTAGCAAACTAACAAGAACCAATGGAAAAATCATATGTTTAGAATAATTCATCTCAAGAGGCATGGTCATCTAATATTCATCAATCCCTTCAAACCACATTGTTTGTTCCTATCATGAAGTCTGTATATCTGTTCAAGGCTTTAGAAAGAGAGCCAAACCGAACTTGGGAGTCTTCTCCAAAGCCCTTGTGTCAAAGGCCCCAGATATTGTAAGGAACGACTTTGGTCTGAGCTCATGCTGCACAAGAGCACCGAGATTGCCGTGGTTGTTTAGCTTTGCCTTCACCACTGTGTGCGGATCAACGGGATATGAACATCCCACGGTTAATGTGATCTCATTTGTTGAGAACTTCCTTGCAATCTCACCGATCACGGCACCACCGTTCATCTGATTTAAATGGTGCAAATAGGACACCCTTAGGGAGTCTCCCTTGTCAGCCCTGCAAGAAACAAAAAGGACCTCCACTGATTAAGGCCTTGTTGTGGCCGTCTAAGTACAATGCCTTTGTGTGAAAAAACAGGAAAGTCTGACTACCATTCTCTCATTCTCTCGGTTTTTATGTTTTGCAGCAATGAAGCAACATCATGGTATTAATTAGTTTTATATTTATAAAACAATGGTTTTCATATTGAAACCATTTTATCAACGGCTATAGGCAATTCTTATTCTACCTTAAAATGAGCTGGAAGTAAATTGCTCTAAGATATGATTATATCACCGGCTACAGAACACTGGAAAGCTTACAAGATCACTGAAGCACTAGAATCGGGCTTTGTGATGTTAACTCCAGCATTATATTTGGTAAATTCGCTGGAAGAAGTCGCATAGCTTGCCTCTGCACCAAAAGCAATGCTGGGAGTACCAATGGTTGCAGAAAAATCAATCGCTGGGGATTTCTTCAGCCCAACAGCAGTAGTCAGAGCTGCATGTTCAAGAAAATACTGAAACTCTAACTGCATGGGAAAGATAATACTGTCAAAAAATTTACGTCAATGTTATTCATTCTAGCTTACATTGTAAAGTAAGTCGGCACTCGGCACCTTCCCAGAGTTATAATCAGGCAGTTTAAAGGATGCCACGGTTTTTGCAGATGGAAGTAAATCTGTGATGGTGAAGGTTGTCAAGATCTGCTCAATACATAAACTAATATTAGCAAGAATTTAAAATGAATTCAGAATTCAGAAGATAAGGTTGGCAACAACATTTTATTCTGTATCAAGCTTGACATCGACTACAGCATTCTTTTGCTTGTATTGTGCCACCACATCCCCACAGGAGAGACCTCCCTTATTCACAAGATTCGATACAAGTCCCTGAAGTTATGGAAAAACACATTAATGATTTTCATCAATATTGTGAGATAAAGCATCTGGAGAAATAGGATAACTAGAAAAGTAGTAAATCCAAAAATAAGCTCGATTACTAAAGGCATGGGGAAAGATACGCCTATGAGACTATGCCTACAGCGCAGAACCAACCAGGCAGTGGAAACAAATACAGAGGAAGAAAATTATTGATCTCTAGCCAGAAAAGATAACTGTAAACTGTAAAGTGCATAAGAGAAACAACATTTTGAACCCCAACAGTAAATCAAACTAATTTCGCCGACCAAAGATACAACTCAGCCAGGCATCTCAATCTCAGTTCCACTGCCTACAAAAGGTCAAAGCCACCAAATGACCTCTAACTCTTTTCGTTCTTCATACTCAATGAAGTCAGTGAAAAAATTAGTCACACAACCTGTTAGCATCGTGACCCAAAGTTCTTCAACTTATAGGACAACATTTATGAGAAAACTACCCAAAAGAAACATGTATTTTATGCTTAATCCATTTGTATTGAGAACTACCCAAAACCGAAAGCACAGGCCCCATGATAAAAATAACAACATTATAGTCTGGTAATTCATTTTACTGCAAAGGCATGCTAGTTTTCAAACTAAGATTACAGTAACACAAAACACAGTGCCAAATTGATACCAAAATTAAGCAACCCAGAAATGTAAAACTAGTCAACCCGTAGCCAACCATTTGTACTTTCTATAAGCACCAAACCCAGAAAATAAAAAAATCAGTAAAAAACAAATAAAAAACAATCATAATTCCAACAATGAAACAACCAGATCTTTGAGAGGCACATCAGCAAAGAAGAAGAAAGAGATTATCAGTCCAGTGTAGCTGGAGCTAGAGATGGTGAACTTTTGGTCGGAGGTGTAGTCTTTATTGAGTAAATCTAAAGGAAGAGAATAATAGAAATGGTTATATAAATTAAAAGGCGTAACAAAATCTGTATAGAGTTGGAAGAAAGGTGAATTTAACAATAGATAACCTTTGGCTTTTTTGCCAAAATCAGAGAAGAGTCCAGGTCCTTTGTTCATGGTTCAAATTCGGGGAATCCACCAAAAAGAATAAGGGAAAGTCGGAAAGAGGCTTCGCTCTTTGCATAAACCCTAACTTTTGTGTTCGGGGTTTTAGGGAACTCAATAAAATTTTGAAAATATAATATTTAGGGTAATTTTGAAAATATATTTATCTCTTTATTATTTGTTCTGAAAATTAAACTATAATCTCACCTTTTTAATTCATATTTTCTGAGTTTTTAATATATTTTCTTTTATCTCATATTTTCTGAGTTTTTAATATATTTTCCATGTTTTTTTAATATATTTTTATTTTATCTCATATTTTTCTCATTTTATTTGGTTGACACATGTCGAGATCAAATGAAAGCGGTCATGTTTTCAAATTGAGATGATAAAAATCAGAAGCTTTTATATTGTTAGGGTTGTTGGTTTTTCCCCTACAAATATAGCACAATTAAAATTATTTTTAGAAATATAACATTTGCTACGTTAAAAGTGAAGATGATAGAAATATTTACGGATTTTAACAGTGTCGTCCACATAGCATTATCCATAAAAATTACTATTCAAAGACGAAATACATATTTACCGTTTTTAGCTTATATATGTAATAGTGACCTCCATAGATAGCTGCCACGTGGATGACATTGTTCAAAGTCGGTAAATATTTTTATCATCTTTACTTTTACAATAACAAATGTTATATTTTTAAAAATAATTTAAATTAGTCATATTTATAAGAAAAAATAGGTGCAATATATATATAATTTTCCCTAAAAAATACAACTCCTCTTACCATTGCCATCCGCCCATCCCTAGTAAATAGAAAAGACAATTTTAAATTCAGCATTTGGATTCTACTTTTATAAGAATTAGGGTCGTTTCTAAAAATTTTAGGACTCTGAGCAAAAATTAAAAATAAACTCTTACATAATAAAAACACATCTCATTACGAATAGAAATTTTTTGTCTCTTTTTAGTGCCTTTATTTATGCCTCAATAGTAAAAAATTAGGTTTAAAGTTTAGGGTTGTGATTTAAGGTATTGGTGTAGAGTTTAAGATTTAGAACTTAAAATTTAGGGTTAGGGCTTAGAATTTAATTTTTTAGTGTTGGGCATAAAAAGACACTGAAAAAGATAGAGGATATTTATTCATTTCATTACTTTAAACAATTAATTTAATATTTCATACACATTATTTCCATGGTTAGATTTATTTATTTATTTAAGAAAGATAATTATTTTTTGGGGAAACTACATAAATGGTCTCCCGGCTATGCTCTAATTCTTTTTTGCGTCCCTTGATTATCAGAAATTATAAATTGGTCCCCCGACTAAAAATACATAACAAATTGGTCCGATGCCGACGTAGCTGTTAACAAAAATCGGTATAACAACACATTTAGTCCTCAAATTTTACAATTTGTTAAAAAAGTAAGTGGTATTTAATTAAATTTGGCGTAATAACAAATTTAATCCTTAACCTTTACAAATTGCTATAATTTAGTCCTAATTCTAAAAATTAACCCCCAGCATTTAATTTTTCTACCAATTTAGTCCATAGTAACCCATTTAAATTCATGTTCATCATCACATGTAAATTTAAAATTAAATTATACTAAATCAAAATTCTAAAATCCGAAGAAGACTATGAAGAAGAAGAGCAATACAAGACGCATTAAGTGATCACCAAAGCACCCGATCTTCATCATCAACTCCTTCAAGTAATAGCAAAAGCCTCGACGATACCTATACTAAGCTTAAATCCCTAAATTTAACATACAAATCTTCTCAAAAACAGAGTATCAACCTCAAAAACCCAGTGAAAATTCACCTTCATATATGCGAGAACACTCCCAAAGCTTTGAATATGCAGAAATTAGAGGCGAAAGAAGTTAAAAGAAGAGGGGGAAAGGAGAAAATGGCAAAAAAAATGTATGGAGAGGTAGAAAGATCAACGTAGATCTAAACTGGGGATCTAACCCAATGAAACCGAGAGGAAGTACATTAAAATAAACAATCTCAAACCAGTTAGCAACTGAGATGTTGGTAGGGAGAAAATAAATGAAAATAAATAAGTCATTTTTGAAAATTAGGATCAAATTAAAATAAAGTATAAAAGTTGAAGGTTAAATTTGTTATCATACCAATTTTAATTAACTGCCGCGTCATTTGTCGTTAACTTTTTAACAAATTGTAAAAGTTGAGGACTAAATGTGTTATTATGCCAATTTTTGTTAACAACCACGTCATCATATATTAATTTTTTAACAGCATCGCACCAATTTGTTATATTTTTTAGTCAGGGACCAGTTTATAACTTCTAATAGTCAAGGGACGCAAAAAAGAATTGAAGTATAGTCGGAGGATCATTTATGTAGTTTACCCTTATGTTTTACCATTAGATTTATTTATTTGTTTAATATATCAAAAAAATAAAAAATAAAAAATATAAATAAATAAATTTTACAAGCCTTAGACTGATTGGTAGTTCTAAGCAGTCCTTTCAGGATGCTCCCCTTATAGACGACCCAGATAAAAATCATTACAAAACAACGTCGTAACTATGATTGTGCTATCAGTAATACATGAGATTTTGTTCACAATATGAGATTATGAGTTGATATTGAAAATTATTGCGACATAATCACGTTACCACATTATAACTTATTTATAAAAATTATATAGTATTTTAAAAACTATGTTACCAATATTCAAAGAAAGGTCTCACAGAGATCCACTAATTAATCTAGTAACTAAAGATGTTTATATTATTTTATTTTATATAGGTTTAAGTTTAGCATGAAAAACATAATTTTTCTCTATTTAATAAAAAAAGAATGGTCCCAAAAAAAAAATTGTTGTTCCTCCTCAAAAATTCGAATTCAAATATTTTTACCGCAAAATGTGAACAGTTAAAGAATATTAAAAAAAATATTATAATTTAAACTCAAATGGAATGTAAGTTGAATATAAATGCGGAATGTGAACACTTATAAGATAAGAGTTCATTTCTACTTTTCAAACAAGTCAACTAAACTATCTAAATTTGTCTATTGTCCTTTTAAAATTAAGCAAGACTATTTAAATGGTAACCTAACTTTTTAATGTGTTATAAAGTTAATCACTCAAAAAAACCTTTACAATTAAATCACTTAATTTAATCATTGTCGCTAAAATACTTTCATTTTAATAACCACCACTATATCAACTAAACTATGTTTGATTATATCTACAAAACGATGACACATGTCATCATCCGATTAAAAGTGATATGGGCGACATGTCGAGACAGACTTTATTAGAGTATCAACGGTGGTTATTGAAATGGAAATGTTTTTTTTTTCTAACAGCAGTATCTAAACTAATAGCACCTAAAAGTTGAGTGACTCAATTGCAAAACACTTTTTGCGACTAAATTGATGCCATATGAAATTTGGAGGACTATTTGGATAGTTCACCCTTTAAAATAAAAGAGTTATGGAACAAGTAGATCTAGCTATGTAAGACATGATAAAAATAATACTATATATTCAACCTATATAATATGAATTATTAACCTATTAAACCTTATATAAATATGAAAATATTTTTAAATACAATTAAAATCCGACAAAATAGAGATCACTAATAAAGATGCTTATATTGTTTTTTAAGAGAAATATGTTTATATTGTCTCATCTTGTATGAGTTCAAATCCCAATATAGAAATATAATAACTCTATTTAATCTAAAAATACGACTAAATACTCGAGCACGATAATTAGTTACGCAATGCCGGGCAAACTATTCTCTGAAAATAGAAATCAACCCCTCAAAAGGATGAAATAGGTGAACAACTAAAACTTACGCAAAGTGAAAGAGGTGAACTTACATGAAGAGTTGTATTTTCTACTGCCTGCATAAAATGGAACTCAAAAAGTAGTAGTAGTTGCTATCATTGAAATAGATTTTTAGGAAAGTTATGTATGAAAAGGAAAAGGTATCTCTTTCTCGTATGTGTTTATAAACCAGTAAATCCAGAGAAGTGCTTATTCATGGCTCTATCCTTCCTGCAATTATTATGTCTTCCACCACCCCTTCTTCCCCTGCCCCTATGATTTCCTGCATTCCCTCTCTCTTCGGATTCGGTGTTGTCGGGTGGGTTATCTTGCTCTCTTTGTCTTCCTCCACCCCTTCTTCCTCTGCCCCTGTCGTTCCTTGTATGTTCCCTCCCTCCCGTTTCAGAAACATCAGCCTGGTTGGTTTGCTCCTCATGTTCCATCAGCTTCTTAACTGCACCAAGGGGAAGGTTGCCACCACGTCCGAGGCCGTGTATCATTTCCACCTGAGCTTGGGTTACTAATGAAGCTTCATTGGAATTCGCAACTGCAACTGAACCTGCAACCTTATAACTATAATTCTTACCATCCTTGACATAGTATTGGGGTTTCTTTCTTGAGCCCCACTTAGAATTAGCCGCAGATTGACCAGAACTTTCAGGTTGGGTCTTTCCAAAGTTGGAGCTGAGTTTGTCACTTAGCATCTCATTTTCCTCCAGCCCTGACTCCGCAACACTTAGACCTAGGTCATCGAAAGAGTCATCATATTCATCTTCATACTCGTACTGAGAAATCAAAGCAACTTTTCTTAATGAATTATTCTCATCTCTGGCATCAAGAGTAACTGAATCAGGTGAGTCATCTTTGGACTTCCTAATAAACCTCCCAACTGTAGATGAGGATGACACAGATGGACCTTCAACTGGTTGTCTGTTAACTACAGGTACAATTGTAGTTGAGGATACCGGTACGGTGTCAACCATTTTCCCTTTCCCTTTATCATTCCTGTTCAGGGTTGAAGCAGACTTGGGCACTGGCATTGTCTCAAGCGAAGTGTCCAAGGCCTGAAGATCTCCATGAAGAGTAGACTCAAGAATCCTCTGAATGACCTCTTCTGGATTCTGGTTATAAACTTCCAGGCATGCAGCTATAAACCCTTTGCCATAATCAGGAAATAGATCTTTAACTTGGCTGATTTTTGATTGCATAATCGCAGCATCTTCATCCATCTGTACAATATTGCTCGTCACGGAGGCTGGTATGGGGGGTTTAGGGGTTTGCCCTTTAGCGATACCCTTTGTCGAATACATCGTAATCCCAGATAGATACTGAAATTGCTCATCCTCCATGGATATCCACCCTGCACAAAAGTAGTTGAATACAAATTACTATGTGGAAGCGCAAGCACATTTATCAAAGAACAAGAATAGTGAAGGATTGGTGAACTATTGACATACTCCAATGCAGAAGTTTAATGATTAGATGGCTTTGAAAAAAAACCCAGTTTCACAAATATTACAGCAATACACATCCCTCTCCACCATGTATTAAGATAATGAGTGTCCCTCTAATCAAAAAAACAAGCGATAACTACTCCATGTAGAGTGCACAATGTATAACTGTAATGAGAAACCAAATAAATAATTCTCTAATAAAATTAGCATATTCATATAGGAAATATAAGTGGTTTGATTCACCAAATAGACCTTAAAGGCCGACAGCTAAGTGGTCTTCAGCAAGGTTAGTACCAGCCTTGTGTGGAGAGCCACCTGAGCCTTATGTTAAGTTCCTTCTCTCTTCCCCGATATTCCCCACCCATCATAGCATATATAAACAAATTCACTATGAAATATAAAATGATTATAAAGGCAGTATCTCAATCTTTACGTAAAGGGACAATTTTAATTAATGCACTGACCAGTATTCTGCAAATTCTCAAGTTTCCTCATTATATTGCAATTCTTTTCAACGTTCTTAAGGAAAGTATTTTGTTTCTCATTCTCCTGACTTTGTAGTGAAACTCCATTTATCTCCCTGAGTGTTTGAACCAAAATATCTGCTCTTATAAATGGATCTTCCACAGTGGCCGGAAACATCTTTGATGCAGTTGGGATGGGATGTCCATCCAAAAACACATCATCACTAAGATAGCAAATATCTAATAGTTTCCAACCAAATTTGACCATTCTCAAAGATAACATCTTCAAACTTATTGCAATATCTGTTAGCTTTGTGAATTCTCCTGATTTACAACTGCTTCGAAAACCCCTCTGCAAAGATGGAAGTAAATTATCGTGCAGACGTGAAAGAGTTGTGAGCAATTCTTCATTTCCATAACTGCATAGATGGAGAGAATTTTTTAATAAATTGTATCAGAGCATAAATAATTTGTGAGGAAAAAGGGAAAGAAAGGAAGGGACGCATCCACAAAGAAATCTCCCACATAACTAACAAATGAAAAAGGTTAAAACAACATAAAGTAGTTATCACAATCAGTTAGGTTAAGCCCAGTGCAACTATCTACTCACAACCATTCAACTTCAAGGAACATCCGGGGCTCTTATCGCATGAATAACAAGTGTATTTAATAATTCATATCGAATTGAAGTTCCGTAGTAAAAGAGGTACCTCATTTCAACAGGGCAAGAGAAAAAAACAGCTGCAGGTCTGTATGCAGTAACAAAAGCATCCATAGCTACAATAGCATCATTAATAAAGTCCATCACCTGTCCAAAGAAGTAATCGAATAATTTTAAGGCTTCACTTCCAGCAAAGAAATTCAACCTGAGATAACACTAAGCCAATGATTTAGGAGGTCATCCTATTATGCAACAAATTCCTGCTTTGGCTACCCCCCCCCACCCTCTCTTGACACAGGTCTGTTATACTCTGTATTTATCTGTTTATTAATTCATATTGTGATAAAGTGAAAACATTTCCTACATTATGATAAAAAGAAAAAGAAAAAACATTTCCCACAAACTACACATACTGCATTTCCTTTTTTAGGTAAAAATCATCCCTGAAACTGAAATACAATGCCATAATATCTTCCAAGTTCCAACCGTGAGTTCAGTGTGGGATAGAAATCAAAGAACCTTTTCAAACACTGCTCCACACTGGGCCTACAATTCAAAATCACTGACAAAAACAATAACAAACCTCCAAAAAGTCAGCATGAAGCCGATCAAATCCATGATCTCCATGATTTCCAGAAGACAAAAGGACCTGTCCAGTATTAGCAACACATAAATGAGCAACCATGAATGTCATAACCAAGCAAAACTACAGATGAAGAGAAACACTAACAGAAATGCACAGAATGTCAAACACTTCAATCAGATAAGAAAAAACTAAAAAACCATTTCAGACTCGAAGCAATTTATAAAGTACCTCCAAAGATGTACTGCAGCGTTCATGCATTGTGTTAACAATACTCAAGAAATGAGACAATACCCCAGTCAGATTATCATGGATTGTAGGCTGAGCTTTCAGAGCATTTGCAACCTGAAAATAAATAAATTGTGAGACATTTTTTCTTTTGTATGTGTGTATGGGGGGGTCAGGAGGCATAAGGAGAAGATATCTCCCACCTTGCTCAACTATGAGACGCATAACATTAATTTGACATAGAAGGGTATCGAGATGGAGCCCTTGATGCATCCACACAGCCCATTAACCTTTTAACTATTAAATAGGATACATAAATTAGAAACCATAGAAAGTCATTTTTATTGGAACCTTCTTGATTGGCCTTATGCCCTTGCCTGACTCTGCTAAGGTTTCATTGCAATTTGACTTCTAGAGTGACCATTGGAGCATTTCAAGGATAAATAAATGAAAACATCTCCCTTTGACAATAATGGATTTGAAGCTTATCAAGCATAAATCTAACTCTAATGAAAAGGAAGCAGTAAATACTTAGTTAACAAGAGTTACTTGCAGCGGAAACTAAAGCAGATAGTCTTCAAAATACTAGCTTACCTATAGGCTTGAAATAGGATAAAAACATATAGAGAAAATAAATCAAGTCTTCAATCACTTGTACAAAATAATGATTACCAGAAATTTGGTCAGATCATCATTTTCGTGACCATATATAGCACAAATGTCCAACAATTTCGGCAAGTCAAGCAACTTCTTTTCCTGCAAGATGACTACAAGAAGAACTAGTGAATAAAATGTGCATATAAAATACCCTACACATCAAAATGTAACAAATTCGGGGATATATTAGGTTGAGCAACACCAAAATGTGACCAGACTAAATACATTAAGAGACAACCTACCGGAATGGTCATTGGCGCTAAGACTATCGGCAGCTCGAGCACCAGGATCCCGATTTGAAGATCTACAACAGCAAGAAGGTCCACAGCAATTTACAAGATAAAATGGTGTTTATGTAGGAGCGTTATAAAACTTCAAACTTACATTCGATACAACAGCATGAAGACACGGCGGCTTAATTCAAACTCTCCAACGATAACCCCCGCAAGGATCCCTTTGACACCACGATGAGGGAAATCATACCACCTGCTCCTAAATTGCAAGAAGCTGTCGATAAATTCATGCAAAGAAGTGTCGCCAGCCACTGACAAGAAAGCACAATAAATGGGAATTCAAGGGAAAAAAAGGTAAATGCATTAAAAAACAAAAGCACGACCAAATAGCAGTTTAAATACCTTGTTTCCAGAATTCTCTGGGACTGAGCTTGAGCAAGCGGGACAACTCTCTATTTAAGAGATCAACTACTCTCTGTGATTCCACTGGGTCCAATCCTCCATCATCCGCGCTGAGTCCCGCCGCCACGGCCTCATCCTGGGGCAAGTAATTTACGAAATTCCCATTGGAGAGACTGGATGGAGTTGCTGTGTTTGGTACCCAATCCCCATTCTCACCCATCCGAACACGGCTGCCGGTAGAGCCACCGGATACGACTGCGGTACTGCTGGAAGCCGGAGCATCGTGCTGTTTGGGAAGGGATTGTCTGATGGAATTTGAGAGGGAGGTCGGATTAGGGTTTTGATTTTGATTTTTGGGGATAAATTTCTTCTGGGATTTTTGGAAATTGTTTCTGCTGTCACCATCTTGCCTGTTGCCGTGAGTATACCTATGAGACATGGCTTTGGGTTTTCCCTTTTTTTTTAACAAAAATGAAAATTAATTGTTTTCTCTGTTTTTGCTTAGATAATCTCAGTGTTGGGAAGGAAGAAAGGCAGACCTTTCAGATTTTCTTCAATTTAGGGTGTTGCTATCAAAGGAGAAAAGATAAAAATATTGTCTTCATTTTTTTTTAATATGGTAAAATTTAATTTAATTTTTAAAATATTATACTTCCTACAATAATTTTAAAAATAACATTATTTGCCTCCGTTTATAAACAGTGATTGGATTAATATAAATAAAAAATTTAAAAATAGTATCAAAAGTCGTCGTCTATAAACAGTATTAATCTTAAGATGATAGCATCAGGTACCGTATTCAAACAGTGACTATTGTGCCACGTGGCGCGCAACTAACCGCGCAGACACTGTTTAAAGACGGAGCCTTTTGACACCGACTTCAAACAGAGTTATAGGTGACATGGCCTACATGACAGCTTTAGCCAGCATGGCAGTATGCAAGGGGCAACTTATGGCATGCATGTAATTTTTTTATGTTTGAATGCATGCATGGCTAAAAAAAGGTATTTAGGGTATTTTTAAAATGTATAGGAGTAGAAATTAAATATTTGTTAGTGTTATTAAAGGAGGGGTAGGAATAGTTAAGGGGGAATTGTAATTTTGTGTTAAATAGGTAAGATTGAAAAGAAAATTTTGAGTGAAGAAGAAGAAGAAAATTATTGGAGAAAATATTGTAAGTATATTTGATTTTTTTAAAATTTTGTTTTTAAGTTTTATTTTAGTTTGTTTATTTTATTTTGTATGTTGGATATAATTTAAATTTTATGCATATAGTTTGGATATCTGGAGAAAAAACTAAGGGAGATTTGGTAAAAAAAAATTGTAGCCAACAAGTAAGTTGATTTAGTCTTTAAATTTTAAATTACATATCCATCTCCCATTTTAAGTTGTTGTTTTGAATTTAGTAATTTTTAGCATATTTTTACCAATAAGCATATCTTTAAAAATTGGAATTGAAAAAATATATTCGAAATATGATTAAAATAAAGGCAAAAATAATTTAGTATATTAAAAAATATATTTAAAAAATTAATTTAGTATATTTATAAAAAAATATATTCGAAAAGAACTCGTCCCTAATATTAGTAACAGTAATTTAAAATTAGCATGTTCATTTTGATTTATTATGTTCATTTTTTATTTGTGTATTCTGATTGAAAACCCATTTATGTGTTTTGAACATGTAGAGAAAATGAGCAACAACTGATTTATGACGATTGTCCATTATAATGGACAAATGGTGAAAATGATGTTGGGTTGTATTTGAATCTGAAAGCATTACAAATATGAGATTTGAAAAGGAAATCACACTTCAAGAAATGAAAGAGAAGATATCCGAGAGAATTAGAGCTAAGATTCATGGTTTGCGGTATCGGTGGCTGACATGTCACAATCCAGTCAGATATTCCGCAATCACTCTCCAAGATAATACTAATGTTGGAATAATAATTGCAGAGCATGAATCTATGGAGATTTGAAATATTGAGTTGTTTGCTGAGGTGCGTGATGTTCTCAACCCAAACAGAAACGTAGTTGGAGAATCTGTTCAAATGAGTTTCAGTAATGAGATTGATATGTCCGAAGGTAGTTTTGTCGCAATGTTGGCAAGTGGAACATCAAGTGTATTTTATCCAGCTGGGCCTTCGACATATGCATCATCATACGGGCATACTGTTGATCTGACTGTTGATGCTGATGTAGAAAACTTACGAGGGCGATGGGGAAAAACACTTGAAGATTCCAGTGAAGATGAAGAAATTGATGGTCCCAATTTGTTCCCTGATGACGTTAGTGATGCCCCTGATTTCAGTGTTAGAGAATTCGCTTCGACCGGGGACGACATTGCATGGTATGAACCTCCTACTCATATGAGCTTAGTATATTTTGATGAGCGCCTCAAATCTCAGATATGCCCTAATCAACTTCGAGTCAGTATGGTGAATTATCGATTGGGCTTCAATTTAATAAAAGGAATGAAGCTACATTGACAGTTAAAGAGTATAACATCAAGAAGCATGTGGACTACGTTGTTGTAGAATCTAGACAGAGGACTTTCTCTGCCAAGTGTGTGAAATATGGACAAGAGTGCAATTGGAAAATATGAGTGTCGAAGATTCAGAGGAAAAATTCTTGGGAGGTCACAAAGTACACGGCGATCACACATGTTTACGAACTTCCATTGACTAGGACCACTACAAATTTGACTCGAATGTAATAAGCCATCACGTGATGAAGTTGATTGAAATAAATCCAAGGATTCTTGTTTCAATGATTCATGCAACCATTGCGTAGCAGTTTGGATATCAGATAAAATACAATAAAGGGTGTCGTATAAGGGATAAGGTAATGCAGCCAGTGTATGGTGATTATGATAAGTCGTACAACGAGTTACTGGATTTATTACTAGCAATGACATGTTTCATCCCAAGCACCATAGTGAGGTATCAAACCACGGATGTATACGACCGAGAAGGCCAACTTGTTGAAGGGCATAAATTTTTTATCGACTTTTCTGGGCGTTCAAGTCATGCATTGAAGGATTTCCATATTGCAAACATATGGTTCAAGTCGATGGCACGTGGTTGTATGGGAGATACTCTCATGTACTATTGATTACCGTTGTGCAAGATGGTGAGAACAATGTCTTTTCAATTGTATTCGCAATTGTTGAGAAGGAGTCGACTGAAGCTTGGAATTTTTTTTAGCAATTTACGTAAGTATGTTGTCCAAGAAAATTGAGTCTGCATTATATCCAATCGAGGGTCAGGTATCAAATCAACAATTAATCGAGACAGAAGTCGTTAGACACCTTCATACGCATATCTCGCATATTGTGTTTGTCACATTGGTAAGAACAATTACGAACAGTTCAAAAACCAATACCTTCGCAGTGAGATTTTAAGTATAGGTAAATATCATTTTTTTAAACTCCATTATATATGCATATCCATTTATGTGTTTTAATTTTTCTCGATACTAGCAACATATATTATGACACATGATATCTACTACTACGGCCAAATTTTGAAAGGAATATGGACAATTTAATAAAGTACGACGAGTGCATTTGGAGTTGGGCAAATAATATCAAGAGGGAAAGATGGGCCTAATCGTATGATAAAGGTGGTAGACGATACGAGCAAATGACAACCAACCTTGTAGAGTGAATAAATAGAGTACTAAAAAGATCACGTAATCTCCCAATATCAAGCTTGGTGAAAGAGACGTACTACAGGTTGGCTAAAGTTTGGACCATTAAAGGGAAGCAAACAGAGTCCTTAATAAATAGGGGGCAAAGTTGGGCTCCTGAGCTTGTAAGGAAAATACAAGATAATGTGACGAATACGCCGTCAATGAATGTTCACAGGTTCAATCGAATTAATCAGACTTTTAATGTTGTTGGTTTTAGACGCAACAACGAAACAGGGCACTCAAATGTATTTCGAGTCAATTTCGGACGTAGGTAGTGTGACTATGGCGCATTCCAGGCATGGCGATATCCATGTGCTCATGCAGTTGCAACATGTATGGCTGTAGAGGTTGACCCATACACCTATGTTAATGAACGCTTCAATCTCCACAAGATGGTCAATATTTACAGAAGTGGGTTCCCACCGATCGCGAATTCAAAGTATTGGTCTTCAGCTGAGCATGAAAAATGGTTATCGGATCTTAGACTCCGTAGAACTCTAACTGGATGACCTAGAACGACTCGCATCTATACTAGTATGGATCTTCATCATAGAGAGAGGGGATAATAAAATAGATGTACCATATATAGGACTGAAGGACATTCGAGATCAAACTGTCCAAATGAACCAAGATTCATGCCTATGCCTTAGTGATTTCTGTTTGTATTCAAAAATATTCTACTTTGCATCAGTATTAATTAGTTATTTATAATTTTATGTTTTTACTACTATCATATTGCTTAATTATGATTTAATAATTATGGACCAAATTTCTAAGTATTCAAAGTTCAATGACTAATATGTAAATTTCTAAATGTTTCAAGGACCAATGTTGCATTTTATTAGTAGGAAATATTTCTAATTTCATGTTCATCACAAAACTTGAACTTCAAGAAAAATGGCAACTGAATTGGAGTTCAATTGAAAAAGTTATGAGATAGTGACCAAAACGTAAAAATCCAATAATTTAGGTAACTTAATTCCCGATCTTAAGCATGAACATTTAAGCCATTTCTAATTTTTAACTTTTATCATTAAGTTACTTCATTACTAATTAATAAATTTAAACGGTCGAATTTGAAAAGCAATTCACTCATTACTAAAGATAATTAGATTAGGTGAATAATAAAAAAATAGTTGAAAATAAAAAAATAATATTCAAACTCAAATGTATTACACAAAAGGGAAAAAAAAAGCAAAAAATTATTTCTTATGTAATTTTTGCCCATGAAAGGGGTATGGTCGAATAATAATTTTACGGCGCTCGTCGATCACGTTGTGGCCTCTATGGTGCCCCAGGATCCTTTTCAGCATCCTCTTCAGTGTTGCTCACTTCCTTAGTCACCGAGGGCATATGAGGCGATGTTGTGAACAAATCCATGAAACCGCTTTGCCCTCCCATAATCTCTAGTGAATACAGGAAATTTTGCATTTCCTGAAAATCCATGTTCTCGCCAAAGTTTGAGTAAATAGGTGACTATGGCGGATAAAACTTAGATCCATATAAACCAACATCATCAAACCCTTGATTACATGAGGAGCTCGGGCCCACTTCTGATTGTACACATCTGGATAAAACTCAGATCTGTATAAACCAACATCATCAAACCAACATCGCCAAATTTTGCGTTACTGTGCTCATATCTACCTCTCATATGGTTGGCCAACCTTTGGAGTTTCTACTCTAAGAGTTTATACTCCTAGATGTACCCCATACAGTCTTTGATGATTCACCTTTGCCACTATATTATTTTATTCCTCCAGCATTCTTCCCGTCCTTCGAGAGTACTTAAGTATTACTTTCCATTACTACGATTGTAGATCATGTACTCTGAACTCTCAAAATCAAAATCATCATCTTGTATTGGACTGCGATACGACAACGATGAAGCTCTGTCATTCCACATATTAAGGTACTCGACATGTGTGACTTCTCAATCCACATCTAGCCTGCCACGTTCATCAAAGTTGTGAAGAAAGTAATGATCGACTAAAATATGCGAAATGGGTTGGTGGAAGCCAAATTACCTCAACACTCTATCTCCAAAGTAGAACTCGACAGTAGCAAAGTGGATCAACGGTGTAATACTACACCATAAAGTAGAATCCTTCATCAAATATTTCGGTAGAAATATACAGTCATCGTTGTACTACATTCAAATAAACTGCAAAAAATATGATTATTTATAATAATACATCTAACTAAAATGTAAATAATACATTTAACCAAACAAAATTTCCATTCAGATACCTGATCTTGACAATACAAATTAATTTGAGATCTGCATACTCTAACGTTGTTGTGCGCCAATCACGTCTGGTTTTTTCCTCGCACCATCTACATACAAATCATAATAATATTTTAAAAATAAGTAAACTTAATTTAAACACTTAAATCAAAATCAGGATATTTACCTTGCAATAAGAGGAAATTATATATGTGTTTTAGTAATCGGTGTAAAAAAAGAAGTCGTTACCAAGGCCACGCTTGCAACAACAACAGACATCCACCAATATCCTTCACCTTCTCATCATTCTCTAGTATAACACTCTTGCACAACTCACGATACAAGCACGCTAATATGGCCGATCCCCAACTATATTGACAATCAGCTTCTCAAGGAGTATAAAAAAAACGTAAATATCGTATATGGACCAGATTATTAGATTTATCCAGCATCAGTATCCCTCCAATTAGTTGTAGAATATAGGCTCGACTTGCCTTATAAATCTCATCAATTGTACTATACTGATTGAGTCCAAATTCACTTGGCAACCAACTCAATTTGACACGAGACCCTTTCACATTATTTCCTTATAACACATTTCTAAGGTACTTTTGGCAAATTTTAGTAATTGAATCACGAGTACGCTCGATCAATGGCTTCTTATTTACCGGGACCCTGATAAGAAAAACCACGTCTTCTAGCATGATCGTGCATTCTCTACTCGGCATATGGAATGTATGTGTTTTCGGTCTCCAACGCTCAATTAGAGCGGTAATTAATCCGAGAACCAACTTGAACCCCGAAAGAATGTCACATGGTAAAATCCTGCCATATGCAATAAATGAATGACTTTATCGTTTAGGGGAGTTTTTGACATGCTCCAATGATGTCTAAATGTATCCTTTAATCTTGTAATTAATGCATTATTTGAACAAAATTATTAACAAAAATACAGAAGTGACTGATTCCGTAATAAATAAATCATTAAAAAATTTGTATCATCTCATCAACCCTAAGACTAGTAATGTGTCGATCTTGTAAATGCAACATAGGAGCTTGCTCAGCCATCCTACATGACAAGTAAGAAAATATTAGTAAATCAGGACTAAATCTACTACATTAAATAATAATAATAATCAAATAAAAATAACCCGGGACAATTCTACTAGGCCTATTACTACATACATGCAATTTAAATATAAACTACTACATAACTAAATGGAGAAATCAATCAACTTATTAAATTAAATTTAAATAAATCAATCAATCATTGTTATTTAAAACTTACATAACTAACTAAATCAACTTATTAAATTAAATTTAAAAATATAAACTACTATTACACACAATTAAATTCTAAAAAAATAAAATAAATAATACACATCATCTACTTATTATATTAAAATACTCAAAATTTTAAAATGCATTATAATAACATTAAAATTATATTAATCATCAATGCTAAGTTCAAAATAAAAAAAAACACATTTTTTACTAACTATAATAATAATATGACTAATGAACCTAAAAATTAAAATACACATTTACTTTTTATATTTTCTCAAGTATTCAAACATCAAAAATTTAAAATCATTTTTCTTATAGTATAGTAAATAATAATAATATATAATATGACATACAATTTAAAAATTAAAAATAAATCTAATAAACCTAAATTAAACAATAAAATACACATATAATTACTATACTTTCTTCAAATCTTCCTTCTTCTTCTTCTTCTTACTCAATTTTCTCACAATTTTCTCCAAACCTTCAACCACCTATTTAACACAAAAATATTCAAAACATCAAACATTAAACTTATACTAATCATCATCAATACTAAGTTAAAAAATAAATATCAAATTTTTGTACTAATTACACTATAACATAAAATTTAAAAATTAAAATTAATTAAATTATAATATTACTAAATTAAATAAAATACACACTTACAATATTTTTCTCCAAATCTTCTTCTACTCTATCAACTCAAAAAAAAATCAAATACACATCTATATCATTTTCCACCTTCAACCTCTATTTAACACCATCAAATTTAATTTCAACCACTCATCTAACCAACCCATCCCCAATAAAAAAAAATTCCCGAAGCCTGTACACTGCCCCCTCCATGCATGCATGCACGACACGGTGCACCGCCTGCCACCCTGCCGCATGGTGGCACTGTTTGAAGTCGGTGCTAGGAGGCTCCGTCTTTAAACAGTGCCTCTCGGCTGGTTGCGCGCCACGTGACACAGTGGCCACTATTTAAATATTGTACCGGATGCTATGATCTTCATATTAACATTGTTCATAGACGGTGCCTTTTGGTACTGTCTTTGAATTTTTTATTTGAATTAATCCAATTACTGTTCATAGGAGGTGGCAAATATTGTCATCTTTAAAATCACCGTAGAAAGTGTAATATTTTAGGAAATAAAGTAGGTTCTACTATATTTTGGAAAAAAACAAAAGACAATATTTTGTCTTTTCTCCCTATCAAAGGGTCGTTTATACATTTTCTATTTCCCTGACATTATGAGGTTGGTATCGATTTGACCACTATATTTTCAGTTGTGGCAATATGATCACTCAACTATGTAAGTAGTCTCAATGTGACCACATGCGTTAAAATTAACAGAGGGAGTAATGTGACAGTTAGTAAAATTTTATATAATTACACATTTGGTCCCCCGCTATTTACAAATTTTATCAATTTGTTTCTAATTTTGTTTTAATAAAATAATTTAATTAGGTAATTAGGTGGCGACACTTGTCACCACCTTACTAGAGGACTTTATCTATATATATATATATATTGATTTAATAATTTTTATTTTCCTCCCCCAATCAGGTGGTGACATGTGTCACCTGATTGAAGAAGGAAATTAAAAGAAAGCATTGCTTGCACCTGGTAGAAATCAAACTCGGGTAAGCTTGGTGTAATGAGCATGACTCTACCACTAAGCCAAGTACAATTTTGTGATATAAAACACAAACTTTAGTATACATGTTAATTTGTTGTTAATGCTAGAAAAAATAAAATAAATATGGATTAAGGGGACTCGAACATAACACACTTAAGATGCATAAAAAATCTAAATCACTCAAACAAATCTAATAATTAAATTAAAGTTGACACACTTGTATTTTTAAACTAAATTTAATATGTTTTTTCTTTCCACGGTTATTTTTTTATAATTTTACCTTTATAATATTGAATTATTTTTTAAATTTAATTAATAATTTTATATTTTATTAAAAATATTTTAATTTATTATATAAGTGAAATTATATTAAAAAATCAAAAAATTATTAAAAATTCATTTAAAGAATCTAAAATCACAAATATGATTCAAATGAGCTGATATAATTTTAAATTTTTAAAATTTTAATATAATTTTATATATATAATAATTTAGATAATTTTTGTTAATACATATTGAAATTATTAGTTAAGTTAAAAAACCAATTCATTCATTATATATGTGAAATTGTAAAAATAAACGTGGAAAAGAAAATTTATATTAAATTTGATTTAAAAATACAAAATCTTAAAACCATTTTTATTTTAAATAATGCATTAACGATAGTTTAATATATATATAATGTCGTGAACTTTAATTTAATTATTAGTTTAATTTCAGTAGTTTATATGTTTTTATACATCACACGTGTCTTATGTTGGAGTCACCTTAATCCATATTTATTTTATTTTTCTTAGCATTAACAACAAATTAACATATATATATATATATATATATATTAATGTTTGTGTTTTATATCACAAAATTGCACTTGGCTTAGTGATAGACTCTTGCTCCTTACACCAAGCTTTCCCAAGTTTAATTCCTACCAAGGGCAAGTAGTGTATTTTTTTTAATTTCCTTCTTCATTCAGGTGACACGTGTCGCCACCAATTAAATAATAAAATTATTTTATTAAAATAAAATTAGGACCAAATTGATCAAATGTGTAAATAGATGGGACCATATGTGTAATTATATAAATTTTTATTAACTGTCACGTCACTCTCTCCGTTAGGTTTTAACGACAGGTAGTCACATTGAGACTACTTACATAGTTGAGTGGTCACATTGCCACAATTAAAAGTATATGGTTAAATTGAGACCAACCCCATAGTTGAGTGGTCATTTGAATAGTTTACCCTAATAATAATCACGTTATTCATTTTATTAGTTGATTAACCTAAACAATATTGTAAAAATTAATTTTTTATTTTACTTTATTTACAATATTAAGATTTTAATTTATTTTTATATTTCTATTATTCGTATATATAAGAAAAAAAATAAAGAACCTATTGAGTGGTCTTAGTGGTAGAGAATGTCATTTTTTCTAGGTGATTCGAGTTTGAGCAATTTAGTCTGCACGTGTGTGCATTTTCAAAAAGTTAAAAGTAAATAACATATACTACCATATAATTGCACTAGAATGTTGAAAAAAATAAAGTATATCATTCATTTATTATGATGAAATAATAGAATATTACCATGAGTCTCGTTAAAAAAATCTCCATAATCTTAAACGAAGAAAAAAGAGTGCCCCTGGTAATATTTACAAAGTTGTTCGAGATAGACTCGACAAACTAACAATACCCACACCTCTAATCAAGAAAATCTAACTGGACCAATCCCAAAACTGACGAAGGTGGCTCTACAAACTCATGCAATTCAATGGGAAGCGTCCATGCTAACCGAGCTAGCGCATCCGCGACCTTATTGCTCTCAATCGAGACAGACAATAATTCAACCTCCCAATGACGATCAATAAGCCCTCAAATATGATGAATAAGGGATAATTTGTTATGCGGGTATGATTTATATTTCAAAATCGTGACCACAGTATCACAATCTGATTCTATCAATAACTGGCTAATACCAAGCTCCCAAGCGAGGCATAAACTCACGTAGATACCCTGGAGTTCTGCCTCAATGATCGAGCACATACCAAGACTCTTCGTAAAACCAACAATCCATACCCCATCATGATTCTGCAGGATACCCCCGCAAGTGGCTCCACCCGTATCTGCTCGGAAAGAACCATCCGTATTAAATTTTACCCAACCTTCGCGAGAGGGAGACCAATGTCTTGAACAACCCTGACCAAGGTGAATTGGTCCATTAATGGGACTAGTTGGCACATCTCGACCCTAGCCACCACAGCTTTCATGACCAACCTACGACACGGAGCTAACAGAGACTCATCGGGCAAACATTCTGGTTCAAAAATCTTAGCATTCCGTTGCAACCACAGCTGCCACACAACATATCCAAACATGATGCTCCATTGTACATTGTTCATGAGAAAATTACAAGGGCTGGTTAAATTCATTGTAACCCAGTCACGAACATTCAAACCATAAAATTTTGCAAGTATTTTTGGCTTAATAAGCACAGACCAAACTGCAGTTGCCATCGAATAATCCCGAATGACGTGCAAGGTAGATTCTATAGCAGCACCACAACAAGGGCAACTAGCATCATTCGCTAAATATTGGCACACTCTTTCCCCGTTTGTGAGTATGCGGTCCCAATACATAAGCCGCAAGAAATACTTAAGTCGGGAAAACCTATAAACTTCAAAATCAAACCTAACCTATTTTCACAGTCACTTTCAGATTCATTACCTTGATCGTGAACGTAGATCAGATCGAGAAGGCATGTAAGGGATCCCACCTCTAACTCGGTACACCTTCTGCTACCGAAAGCAAAGGAGGCTTGATAGCCGCCCGTCAGCCGACAGAATGTCATTGAATGTTTTCCGGTTCCAGTCACCCTCCTTGTTACCATATCCATTATAGAGCTAGAGAGATCGCTCACCAACACGGGTTACTTACAAATTCAATTAAGGGGTCAAGACTCCCAACCCACCGATCAAGCTAAAATCTTACGTTAGAGCCATTACCTAAACTCCAAGTAATACCCTTCCTCACATCTTCCCAAATTTTGGATAGACCATTCAACATATCTGAGCTACCCTGGCGGTGAATAGATTCTGGTACCTCATTCGGTCAATTATACTTAGAGCTAAGACTTGAACCCAAAGCTGATCTGGCCGAGACAATAAACCAAATGCCACTTTCATGAGAAAGACCATATTCTGTGTATACACTTGCCAAATTCCAAGCCCACCTTCATTAGAAGATTTACAGACATCCTCCTATTTAACCAATGGAATACCTTGTTTATCATTTGATCCACCTTAAAGAAACTTTCGAATAATGCTTTCAATCTCTGTACAGGTTCCCTTGGAAAGTAGCACCGTTTGCATAATATATGATGGTATAGCCGATAGTACAGATTTAACCAAAGTAATACAACCAGCCAAGGATAGATTCTTAGTTTTCCAACCAGTTAACTTACTACGTACTTTTTGCACAACATATCCATGGGTTGTTTTTGTTACTCTACCATGAATAATAGGAACTCTAAGGTACACTCCCAAATTATTAGTTTCCACAAACCCGAAAGTTTGAAATATGTACTATCTCATTCCACTTTGGACATTATCTGAGAAAAATAACTGAGTTTTGGAGGAACTAACCTTCTGTCTAGAGCTAGCACAGAAAGTAGAGAGCACCTTTTGAATAACTGTCATTTGGTCCACTATAGCTTCGGTAAAAATAACCAAATCATCTGCAAAGAAGAGATGAGACAATCCAGGTCTATGGCGAGATAGACAAACCGGTCTTCACTCGCCTACCTCAATTTCAGCCTGAATTGCATGTGCAAGCCGTTCTATACACAAAACAAAAAGATACGGAGATAAGGGGTCACCCTGTCAAATTCCACGTAAAAGAGAAAACCTGGAGGACGCAGATCTATTCCATAAAACCTGAATTAAAACCAACGATACACAGCTCATAATAAGAGTAATCAGCTCACTAGGGATGCCAAGGTCCTGTAGGGTTTCAAAGATAAAGCTCCACTCAAGTCTATCGTAAGCTTTTTTCAGATCAATTTTCAAAGCCATCCAACCTATCATGCCTTTCTTTTTACGCATCTAATGAATAACCTCTTGAGCTATAATTATATTGTCTATAATAAGCCTGCCAGAGACAAAACTGGTTTGATTGCCAGAGATCCAAGATGGCAAGAAAGGTTTCAACCATTCCACAATAACCCTCGTTACCATCTTATATAAGATATTATAGAGATTGATAGGCCAAAACTGAGATATGAACATCAGATTTTCAACTTTTAGAATCAGAATGAGTAACATACTATTCAAGAAAGCATCAATAAAGTCGGAGAAAAATATCTGCTGAATCTTTAAATAAACGAATTCTCTCACAATATGTCAGTTCTTCTGATAAAATGCAGCATACAATCCGATTCTAAGAGCCTTAAGAGGGCTCATAAAAAATAATAGATGAAAGTTCTTGAAAAGAGATTGGCCAAGATATCTAGAACTTCTCCTGAGGTGTAAGTTTCTGAAAGCGACCGGCAACAGGGAAATTGGGCAACTCATCCCCCAAAGAAGTGAAGAGATCACTGAAAAAAACCCGCTAGCCCTCGCAACTCATCCTGATTCGATCACTAAGTACAGTTGAAAAGTTTTAGGGTACATATAAAATTTCTCCTCCGTCTGCTCATCGTGCATGCATGAAAAAATTTTGTATTCCTATCACCCTAGGATAGTCACTGAGAACGTGATCGTTGGAACCAAAAAGCTTTCTCCCGTTCAAGTACCCCATCGAGCTGCGCAACTAGCTTCCCGCGAAGCTTGCTCAAAGATCGCGAACTACAAGACTCAAGTTTTCTATCAATACCCTTAACGCGTGCCACCAGATTCTTTTTCTTGTGCTCAATATTTCCAAACACAATTTTGCTCCATACCCAAGCTTTAGAAGTTAACTCTGCAATATTATACTCCACGCTACAGTTTGTATCCCAAGAAGAATCTAAAAAAATTGAAATCAGGGTGATCCTGCCAACTAACCAAATAATAGAAAGGTCACTACTGAGGTGGTTGGAAGCGAGTCCTTGGTTTCATCAAAATCGGCCGATGATCAGACCTAAGCTGGTCTAAATATATTACAGAAAACACTGAGACCAGTGAATACCATGCTTCATTCACAAGGTACCTATCAAGTCTTTTATAAAGATTGCCTCAGCTCCACGTAAACCTTGAACCTGAGAACCCAGCATCCACGAGCCCTAGATTAAACACAAAATCTAAAAATAATTTTTTGACCCTCGAACCCATAGAGGCAACACAATTCCGACCAGTATTGCTAAGAGTAAATTTAAAGTCCCCCCAGGATTAAGATTCTCTAACATATCCCAGAGATTTTTACGGATAACAACCTTTGGGCTCGCATACACGGCTGTAAAATAAAGCCAATCTGAGGAACCAAGGATATCAATACGACAGTGGATAAATTGGTTGGCAATTCGCTTAATTTGGACTAAAACCGAGTCCTTTCAAATGAGCCATACATCTACACTAAACCCATGTGCCTCAACACGGTATGAGTTTGGGAAGCCAAATTTAGTCACAATCTTGTCAGCGCGTACGCCACTAACACTAGGCTCATACAAAGTCGTAACTTGGGGATTATTTAATCTGACAAAGTCCTTAAAATGTCTGTGAAAAAAGAGGGTTCACAACGCCTTGAGCATTCTAACATATTATATTAATCACTAAAATCGAGAATGAAGAGAAAACTTATGCCAATTGCATTGCACTCTCCTGACCAAAAGAGTCAAGCAATACTCTATCATCTGAGGCCACTCCAGTAAGTTGCTGTGATGACCCCAGATGGTGACCTAAATCCAAAACATGTAGTTGTTGGTCCTCTAAAACCTCTACCATACCCCGATGCTCTCTAGAAACTTTTACCTCTTGTCTTTTAGCGAGTTTAGGTATTGCAGTATTAACTCACTATGCGATAGTCGGTTTGGTTGGTCGTTTAAGCTCTAACTTCTTGTGAACACTCAACCCCTTACTAGCTTATTCCTTTTTACGCCTCAAATTTACGCCCTCACTAGTCATCACCGCAATCTCAAATTACTTTTGTGTAACCTGACCTTTCTCTACTATTACAGTTACCGTATGGTTACCTCCCTGTATATCAGAATAGACTGTTACTTTCTGAATTGCCTTTCCAACAGCCACTGAAGTAGAATGTAAAAGTACGATATTCTCCTTTACAATCCTACTAGAACTATCTCTAGGGGTAGAAACAACTCCTGGATGCATATCTATCGACTGGGAGTTAGCTGATGAACCAACTCACAAAATTGTTTTGGCCGTCTTTCACATTCTCTCGGCATTCTTGTCCTTGGTAAGCACATCAAAATGCTTGTCTTGATCCATATGAGACTCTGCCTGTCTTATCTCCTCTTCAATATCCTCCAACACTCTAAACTGAGAGCTATTAACAGTCTATGTACCCTCAGCCTGAGATTTTTGTAATGCAAATTCCTTACTTGGCTTCTGACTTCACTGCGGGGCCAACATCCAGGGTCTATATATCTTTGACTCATCGGTAGGGGTAGCTGCAGTTTTAGATTGCACCTCTGATCCTACCTGGGACTCAGATGCACCACACTATTCTTTTGAATGGCCATAGACTCCACATTTATAGCATATCAAGTTCGACCCTCATACTCAATCTTTTGTTTGAAGCCACTGATCTTTAGGTACAATATTAGAGGTTTATTAAGATCGACAATTATCGCAAGCCTAACAAACTTACCTCTCTCGCCAGCCTTCGTATTATAGTCTACCTTAATGACCTGGCCAAGCAAGTTATCAATCCACCGAAATAGCGCATTTGTATAATATCGTAATGGTAGTCTTGGAAGGTAAACTCGTGTAATAACCTGCGAGGGATGCTTTTTTGAGGTGGAGAACGTCTTACTCCATGGCTGAACAGTTAGGTAGCTTCCAAAAATAGTCCATGGTCCAGCCGTTAAAACTTTTGTGTAGTCTTCTTCCTGTGCAAATTTAACAGAAAAATAATCATTTTCCAGATCAATTAATTGAAAGTTATCTGTCGGAGCCCATAACAACAAAATACGTGCATGTAATGCCCTATAACCAGTTGTTTTCCAAGAAGGCGCACAACAACAGTAGTTTTCATTATTGTATCAATGAGAGCATGTATACTGTCAGAGAAACAAATGGATGGGACGGACCCATTATGGTCAATCTTAACGTCCTCAGCATTAACCACAATCTTATCATCTAACACAATAGGTGTTTGACCTAATGGAGGAGTTGCACCACCTTTCACTGCCCCAGCGTATGAGGGCTTAGCCGTATGTGTAGATTCAGCCAAAATTTTCTCTCTAACAGAAGCCAGAGCCTGTTGTTCATCAGTTTTCATCATCACAGAGGGGTTCTCCAAAGCTTGGTTGTCCGAAACAACAAGGGGGATGTTCTCCTCCATCACTGTGCAAGCCAAGTCATCTTTATTTTTTACTTTCTTAGCTGCACGTTGTTCGTCCGAAAGGACAAGAGATCCTGGCCTTTCAAGCACCGGTGGAAATTCAAATCGGATTGCCAGACAAGGGTTAACTACTGTTAAAACATCTCCGATGTTGGCCACGGCCGCTGCCGACTCATTAGGGTTTTTAGAGGGTTCGTCGAGAGCACTCATTAGGGTTTTTCCTATATCATTCATTTATTTAGCTCATAATAATGGATGAAGAAATCATGTTTTTAATAAAAAAAAACATTCATCAAGTGTTATTTATTGATATTTTCACCTTAATATTCAATTTACAAACTTTTAATTATCAAAATATTAAATTTGAAGAGCAAACACATTTGGTCGGTTGGCCAAGCTGCTCATCTATGTTCCTTTATTTCCCATAGGTTATGGGTTCTAGACAGGAGCACCTCATTCCTTTCCCTAGAGTCTCCCCTTCTCCTCTCTCTAGATAGGATTAGGATTAAAATTAGGCATGTCAAAAAAATATTGAATTTGAAATATTAGTGTAGCGACCTTTTTGAAATTTAAGTCGCCAAAAATAAGTAATAGGTTTCATTTTGTTTTCGGGAAAATATTTGGAAAAGTGGAGAAATATTTTAAAAATTCGTGTTTTGGGAAAATAAAGACTTGGAGTCGCCACCGACCACTAAGATAGGTAGGACACCATAAAAACCAAAGATTCGTTCAAAATACGGGTTCGAGAGTTTGTTACGCGTGGGAAAGGATTAGCATCCCCATCGCGCCCGGTAATCGGTACCAAAATATATGTTGCTTTTAATTGATGGAAATTATCAAAATTTAAATTGACTTTAATTAAATGGTTCGCTATTGAATTTAGACTTTAATTAGATGAGCTTTTGTCAAATTGGTGAATTTGAATTAATTAAACATTTAATTCATAATGGTGACGATACCTCGGACCATAGATTAAACCGACATCGAATAAGCCCGACTGCCATGTTAATTTATGGTTCGAATTTCGTTCATCACCTTTATGCATGATGCAAGCAATTAAGAATGATGTTATGACTTGTCAAAAATTTATCCCAAATTTCATTTACCTTTAGACGATAAGAATTAATTCGAAAATTTGGTCAACATCCATTGAGTCAGGACTGTTACGACACAAATATCGGAATTAATAAATACCTCCTTTTTATAATTTAAGTTAATTAACCATATGCATGTCCATTAAAAAATTAGAACCATATGAATGACAGTTAAAATGTATGGCGTAGAAAGGAATAAAATAAAACCTAGGTCCACTAAAGTACTAACCTAAAATGACCCAAATTATGAAAATTCAATTAGTGATCTAATTATTATCTAGGTTAATCTAATATTAACCCTAAATTAATTAAATCCTAAAAACTAGAAAACCCTAATATTTTATGGATTATCTTAAATAAAAATAATTAATTTGATTGATTTTAAACTAGTATCCCAATAAGCCAAGGATTCTATTTAAAATAAATTGAATTAATTAATCATGATTTTAATTAGGTGTCCACTTAAGTCAAATATCAATTTTATCCTAAAAGGTAATTAAGAGATACTCAACTAATTTAATGAATTTAACATTTATCCTAATAAGCCAAGGATAAATTTAAATTAATTAAATTAATTCGAACCTTAAATCTAACTATGGCTCTAAAAATCTAATCCTAAATTTAATTTAATTAAATTAATTTTAAAATTATGCCCCAATAATCCGAGCGTATAATTCAAATTAATTAAATTAAATTAAATTAAATTAAACCCTAAACTAACTTAAAGAGGCCTAACCTACCACCTAAAAATCTAAACTAAATTCATTTTAATTAATTTAAACACATACCCCAATAAGCCAAGGGCATGTTTTAAATTAATCAAAACAAATTCTAAAAAGCTAAACTTGCCTAAAACACATGCAAGCAAATAAAAAACTAAACCACATCCAACAAACAAAATAAATACATATATCACAAAGAAATAAATTAAGCAAAGACATAAGAAAGAAACTCAAAAAAAGAAAAAGGAGGATCATCAACAAATCTCATCAATATTTATATTAAACCATAAGAATGGATTACACATAAATAAACAGGAGAAGAAAATATCAAAACCCAAATATATGCTCGATCGATCAATTCACGGATTGTTGTTGTTGGGGTTGAAAAACTTAATTCAAGAATTTTTTTTTATGGTTCGAATAGTTTAGTGTTGGAGGGTTGGGTGGTTTGTGGAAATGAAATAATGGGGATAGGGGCTGCCGTGTGTGAATTTGGGGAAAATGGATGGCCCGGTTTTGGGGAATGAATCAATAGAAGGGTTGGGGAAAATGGAATGAAAATGTGCGGTGGCCGGGTGTTTGAGTTGAGTGGGGGGAAAAAAGTGGTTGTGTAGTTTTAGGGTATATTATATATATATATATCATATTTTTTATCATATAAAATAGAACTAATGAGATTCAAGACTTTACTCACTAAGTTGTTCATCCAATAGGATTCAAGCATCCATCCAACCAATAGGAGTAAAGCCTTAATGAGGAAGAAGTTGTGATTTTTATTTCTTTTTTGTATTTCTTTTGTTATGTAAAATCATAGGTAATGAGCCATGTTTGATGTGGGTTATTGGGTTAGGGTATAATGTTTTGGGTATTGAGAGGGGTAATGTGAATTGATCTTATTTCGAGCATTTTAATTTAGACTCGGACAAAATTTAGTGTCTACAATTAGTATCAAGAAAATTATTCAATACACAACATACAACAATCCTTTATATTTTGAGTTAAAGATATAGATATAGTTCAAGATTTATATGTTTAGTTTGTATAGTTTAGAATTTAGGGTTAATAGTTAGATTTAGAGTTTATGTTTTAAAGTTTTAAGATTTGAGATTTAAATCTTAGTTTTTAAAAAATAAATATACAAGTTAGGTAAAAAAAATTAGTTGTATATAAATATACAAGTTCTAATCTCTTTTGCGTAATGGGGGAGCTAACGAGAAGGAGAGTTTTTGCTCTCTCTTTTTTTTCAAAACTTTTTCTTTGTTTTTGATCTAGTTGGAGTTTGCTCTATTAGTTTTTCGTTGTGCAGGTGTTTCGTTCTTGGATAGTGGTGGTCTAGGCTCTTGCTATACCCCATCAACTGATGACCAAAGGCTAGGCTCTATGGCGTCTCTCCTCTTTATCTTGATCATTTTGTCGTCGTCGATTTTTGGATATGTGACATGATGATTTTAAATGGTTCGTCTCTCTGCATTTTTATCAATGACTTATGTTTTCGAGACCCCAAAAATGACATGCAGTTGGAGATTGACTTGTTGGCTTGTTTTTTGTTTTGGATCTCTTGTCGGCCAATTTGACCTGGTGTTTTATGTTTATGTTTTTTTTTTCCGTTTTTTGGTGTTGTTTTTTTATGTTCTCTGGGTTTTTTTTAACTAAGTTTATGTTTTTTTTTTTGAGTTTTTTACCCTCCATGTTGTATGCTTTCTCTTGTGTTTTTAATGTTAAGCCGACATTTTTGATAAAAAAAATAGATAAAAGAATTATGAGTGTCGAATACAGATCTAAATTGACTTGTTAATGGACATAAAGACCGAACAATGAAAATATATCATTTAAAAGTTAAATAACATTTTACATTAAAGATGAATCTTAAAAAAATATGACATTACATGAACTATACACAAACATGTTAACAAATTATAAAATAAAAAATGCATAACCTCGTAACCAAAGTAATGAAATGGATAAAATACACTCTAGGTCATTTGATTAAGTGTTTGATTTCAAATGAGTTATTTTCCTCTAAAAGTTACAATTTAATATAAGTCGTTAAAATTAAAATGAATGTCTAATGTGGCTTGGTATAGTAACAATTTTAGTTCCCAAAAGTTTTACATTCTATTATCTTTCTCATAATTAGAAGTAATTCATTAAATTTAACCATTCATATTTAAAAATTTATTAATGAAGTGATTGTATCTAATAGTAGGCGACATTAAGGTCATAATGAGTTTGTTCTATTAGTCTGTCAATTATCCAGTAGTAAAGTGGTTGTGTTTGTCGAGCTATTCCATATGTTGGTTATCGAACTGATGGACAATAGAAGCGAGTGCGATAAGTGGTCTGAGAATTTGTTATGAGGGTGTATGTAGTGTTGGAAATTTTAAATATGAATGGTTAAATTTATTGAATTATTTTGAAATAAAACTAAATTGCTAGAATGTATAAATTTTAGGGACTAAATTTATTATCATATCATGTTTTAGTTTTAACGGTAAAATGACTTGTGTGTAACAATATTTTAATTAGGGATGACAAAATTACCCTAACCCGACCCGATTTACCTTGCCCCGCTTAGGTTTTCCCTTCTTGAATTTCGGGTTTGGGGGTGGGGGGGGGTTGGAAAGAATTGAGTCAAGGTGGGTTGGGTTTAGATTAGTTATAGAAATCCCCTCTCTGCCCTAATATATATATATATATATATATCTAATATTTTTAGTAATCTTTTTGAGGTGGGTTGAATTTAGTCATATTTTTTAAAATTTTGAGGTTAAGTCAGGGTTGGGTTATGTTTTTTTTTATGTCGAGTCGGGCATAAAATGTATTAAACTCGGAACGAGATGAGGTCGAGTTAAAAATTCTAAATTTCAAGGCAAGACGAAGTCAGCTAAAAACCGCTCTATTGTCATCCATAGTTTTAATAAAATTATTAAATTATAACTCATAAAAATGACTCATTAATAACCAAACAGATAACTGAGTGATTTTTAATGTATTTTACCCTAATAAAATAAACTTGTGTTTTTCAAGTCATATGTTGAGCCAGACCTTGGGCTGCTTCATCGAGGGCTAATTTTGGAACTCTAAACTCTGTTTGGAGATTAGTATTTTGACCAGGAAGAGTCCGCCTTCCTTCTTTGTTTGACCGACACCACTTAGGCTCTTAGCCGCCATTCGTCAAATATAAGTAGAATACACTCACTCGCTTCTTTTTTCATTCACCCACGTGCCCAATGCCCCAACTCCAAGTCCAAGTACTTCTACTCGTCTAAATATTAAAAGCTTTGCTTTCACAGCAACTTCCTTTCACTGCCCTTTTAAAACCCCCTTTCTCCACTCTCACACTCACTCTTCAACTTACACAACAACTCCTTTTCATTCGATCCAAGTACTCAGAAACTTTCTTTCTTTTTTAGCGTTGGAATCAGATGGCTCTTAATTCCCCGACACCCGCTACTGCTACTTTTCACTTCCGGGATACAAATCTACACTGCCTGGACTTAATCACCAAGGGGAAACGTTCCAAGCGACCGCGCTTCGACGATCCAGTTCCCACCGAGGAAGAATACCTCGCTCTCTGCCTTATCATGCTAGCACGCGGCGATGCTCGACAACGCTCTCTTACTGCAGCTCCCGCACCCGTCTTGACCGACCAAAAACATACCTACAACTGCAGCGTTTGCAACAAGGCGTTTCATTCTCCCCAGGCTTTGGGTGGCCACAAGGCCAGCCACCGTAAGCTTTCGTCGGGAAAAGCCAACGACGAGCAATCGACGTCAACGACTGCCGGTGGAGTTACGTACTCGGCCGCGTCGAACCCGAGTGGTAGGTCCCATGAGTGTTCAATCTGCCACAGAAGCTTCCCTTCAGGCCAGGCCTTGGGAGGTCACAAGCGACGTCACTATGAAGGTGGGGCTGGGAATAGCGATGGCGGTAGCGGCGTGACGACGTCTGAAGGAGTGGGCTCAACCTCGACCAATAATGTGAGCCACAGCAGCCAACGAGGCTTTGACCTGAACCTCCCGGCTTTGCCGGAATTCTCACCGGCTAATTTATTTGTCTCCGGCGGTGATGAGGAAGTGGAAAGCCCACACCCTTCTAAGAAACCACGTCTCTTGATTCGGATACCATACAAAATCCAAGTCAACTAAGTTTTAGGCCAGATTCCATGTATTTTTTTTTTGTACATAGCACATGGACAATTCATCAATTAGTCTTACTTGCTGTAGTTTTTAAATTAATTAGACCAGATTGTTTGTTTGATTTCAACTTTGCACTAATAACATCATAGAATCTTACAGAAATTGTAAAAACAAATCTTATTCTTACAAGATTCATCCCGTAAAATTAAACCCCAAACACAATACTACCTTAACCTCAAATGCTATGCAATCCGTATTACTTTATAGGGGGCCCAGGCCGGAAATTAGAGAAATGAGAAAGGTGTGTTTTTGGTTTTAGATATGTGAAGAGGTATCTCATAAGGTGGGAACAATATTATATCTTCGTTCGGGTTTCATTTAATGGCGGAAGACGAAGGTAAAGAACAAAAAATAAAACGTTCAACACTATTTTTTATAGAAAACGTCCAATGTTAGATTCAAAAAGTTTAAGATATTTTTTTGGTTAAATAGATACGGATTTATATTTAGGAGGGTGAATGAGTTTGATGAGAAATTTTGAAACTCATCGACTGTTATCGTTGACAACCAACTATAGTAGGCACAATGATTAGTGGCAGAAATTTATACAGTTTGAGAAGAAGAAGAAGAAGAAGAAGGGGAAATGAAAAAAAGAGATAAATAAGTTTTATATGAATTTTTATAGTCATCGCTCTTATTCGCGGTTGAGTTATGGTAATGGTCGTGTTGTCAACGTGTCTTATTATTATAATATACATTTTTTTAATATTGTTTGTTGATGATTTTTACCTTTCATTGTTGAGCTTTGACGATGTTTGTATCTATTTTGTTTCAAATCTTGTTTATTTGATTTGTAAACTCTTATTGTATTTCGAGATTTTTCTCTTTTAATAAAACTAGCGTACTCATATTAAAAAAAAATCCAAAACGATATCATTTTGGTGCATATACCATATCATAACTGCCATTAACTATTTAGGGGGTAGAGTGACAAAAATAACCATTTGAAGTTGAGTGATTAATTTAAAAATGTTTAAACTTTAGTGGCTAAAAAATGAAAATAAGAGTTGAGTGATGAAATTTGAAATTTATCCTTTATTAATATGTGCGAATTACTAAATTTTATAAATTCATATATCATTAATGTATCAAATATAATTTTTTAATAATATCTAAATCGATATACACATGATAAAAAAACCAAGATGATTAATAGATTGTTTCTTATCTTTCATAACTAATTAATTAGTATTTGATTTTATGTCAAAAAAATTAGTATTGATGTTTTTGGTATAACCACAAGTATTCAATTTATTAGTTGACTAATTCGGATCGAGTAATGTAAAGATTCATTATAAAGATGACCCACCCAACTTAATTTATTCTATTTACAACATTAAAATTCGAATATTTGACTTACTTAAAAGATATAATGTATTATCTCATCAGTCTAACCGATTGTCGGAACTTATTGATTAAGGGTGGAATTGGGTCATCAACCCATACTTTTTAATGGGCTTTGATCCATTGCAAACCGGGTCAACAGTTGGTCACAAAATTAGTTTATTGCTCTGTCTAGTGTCTATGAACCACTTCCCTGTTTTTTCGACCCACTGTAAAAAAAAAAAAAAAACTGCCCCCCCCACCCTCTCTTTCTCATATCTTCCATTTTAAATTTCAATCGTTTTCTTCTCAGTATTGTTTTCTTAATCTTATTTAGAATTATTGTATATATATATATTTGGCATTGTGAGCTGAAGGATTCTACCGTTCACAGGACTAAATCAATCGTAATGGATCCTTCCATAGTAAAGTTCTTCGAAGAAGATGAGGTTTCTCGTTCTTTTTTCTCTGCAATATTCATGGAATTCGTAATAACTTAAGATTGTTCTTTATATTTTATGTTTTTTTTTGTCTTTCGAAACTGATCATAGGACGAGTCTATGCATTCTGGAGCTGAAGTTGAGGCGTTCCAGGCCGCCTTGAATCGAGATATTGATGGCGATGCATCCGCTTCTCAGCCACCTGATTCAAATAGCGGTATCACTTTTTTAAATTGTTCGGTTTTCGTTTTTGTTTTGCTGAAGTTTGATTTCCAATTTGAAATGCCAAGAATCTGAGGTTGATTTCAGGAATAGTAACGATAGAGTTAAATTCAGTAATCATGTATATTGTCCAATTTCTGCTTTGCCGAAATCTGGTTTCCAATCATATTTTGACGGTGTCCATTTTTTTTATGTGTCCTTTCATGTCTGACACTTATTCTATCGAGTTTGAGCCATACCTGATACTTGGATGCTCCATTAACAGATGTGTCCATGACTCGTAGTGTAAAGATCTTAATGAGAGTGTCATTGGCTTTCCTTTTATGTTAGTTCTAATTTTCGAATTGCTTCTACTGGGAAATTCCCGGATGATTTTTAAAGTACAACAGTTTTGTCTCAAGGAAGCAATCGAGCTTCCAGTCAGTCACTTGCACAATGGCCAACAATGAGGCAAGAGGGGAACGCTAACTTCCAAAACCAACAAACTGTTCAAAATGCGCATCAACAGCAGCAGTGCTCGTCCGAAATGGAGCAAAAGCAGCAGGGAGTTCTTGTTATGGGGAGTCTACAACAGCCAAATGATGTTCTGCAAGGAGGTAATCATCTACCACCGCAACAAAAACAGCCCCAAGATAATCGTCAACTAGTAGCTGAACAAGTTTCAGCTCGGGTTCCTCAAATGACTGGGATTCAGATTACTGAACGAAGTCCGATCCCACGTGAACCAGAGAGAACCAATATTCAAGACAGTGAATCACAATATGCGAGATTACAGAAGATGAGTAATCAACAGGCCAGTGGAACAGAGCAGCCAAATAATCAAGTGAATCGAGGAAAACAGGTTCCATTTGCTGTGTTGTTGCCTTCCTTACTGCCCCAACTCGATAAAGACAGGGCAATGCAGCTTCATACTCTGTATGGTAGACTAAAGGTAGATTTCTAATCTCAACCCATTTGCTACAATTATACTGTTTCTCTACTAATGGATGCAATAGCCAGGATGGATTTTTCCTTGTCCCTTATTCTGAATTTTCTGTTGTGTTTACCTGTCAGAAAAACGAAATTGCGAAAGACAGATTTGTCAGGCACATGAGAGATATTGTAGGAGACCAGATGTTGAGGTTGGCAGTTAATAAGTTACAGGTTCAGGTGAGCACAAATTTCTTATGGTATTAAAGTAAAAACTTAGGCTTTAGTTAATTGTATGTTGATTTTGATAACAAGCTAAAATTCATATCCATACTTTCAGTTGAGCCGAATACTCCACGGATGCCATCAGTTGGTGGTGCCACACAGTTTGGTGGTCCACATTCATTGGCTCAGCTGCATCAGAAAAGCCCTAATTCTCCTGCCAATTCATCTCATCCTCCCCCTCCTTCGGTCCTCATTCAGAGTAATTCAAGTTATATATCCATTGAAAACAAGGTTCAAAAATCTCAAGAGATGGACCGTCAATCAGATTCTTGCTTTGGAGTGTTAGGAAGCCAAAATCCTTCCTCCAGTTCAACCTCTATGAATCAAGAGAGAGATCGAGCTTCAATTCCAGTACAAGGAATTAACATGCTGCAGCAGCAGCAGCAACAACAACAACAACATTTGAATTTCGCACAAACTTCTTTTGCTATGTATGGTAGTAGTAATTTTCATACATACTCTGAACCAAATGCTAGTAATTCAGGTTCTTGTCTAAAGCCGCAACCTCATGATTCACAAATTAGACAAATTGCACATCATCAAAGCATGGGATCAAATCCTGTAGGAGGACCAACCCAGGCAATGAACATGATGAGTGGGCCTAAGCTTGAGAGGCAAAACTCAACTAATGACCCAAATAGATTGCAGGGTGGATCAATTTCTCACTTTTCAAGCAGTTCTGTTTCTTGGCAACCCTCATCAAGTAAGGAGCTGAATCCTGGCCCTTTGTCATCTGTGACATATGTGAAACAGGAATCTGTCGATCAAGGTGCGGAGCAGCAGCATGGACCATATTTGTCTGCAGCCCTGGGATCATCTAACACGATAGTTGAAGAGGGAAATGCAGTTACAGCTACTCCCAAGGATGAGTTTTTAGAGCAATCGTCTAGAATTGGCTTCTCAACACCTACTAGTGTGGTTCCTCCTAACTTGGTTTCTCCTTCCATCACGACACAAATGGATTCTAATGTTCCGGTAATTTCATCTTAGTCTATGTTTTCTTGTTGTGATATCTTGATATAAGATTGTGGATGCTTTTGCTGATGCCTATTAGAAGCACTTCGTTTAAAAGTCTACATGAAAATTTATGCATTAAATATTTTCCATCTAAGAAATATTCTTTAGTTATGAAGTTCGTATGTGCATGAATTGCTAGGTATAACCAATTTGATTCAGGATTAGTTGTTTGTCAGATACTTGGACAGTCTTGGCAGGATTTTTTTTTTTCTGTCTCCTTTGTTTTTTCCAGGGCAAGTGACATTGACATATGTTACTGAATCACGTAGCGGTACTGCAAGCTTTTTAGATTAAATTCCTTAGTTAGGCAAACTTCCCAATATCTGTCCTGCATAACAGGGTGGTTGAAACATGCAGTTCCATATATATGATATTATTCTTGAATTTATTTACTTTCTCTTCTGTTCACATATTGGAATTTCTCTTCATCCAAATGAAATTTATATAATTTAATTTTTCCCTAGTGAAGTGAATGCTTACGACTCCTTGCTTTCTTATGTCAAATTTCCATGTTCTTTCTATATTTATCAGTTGGGTTCTCACTTCTCAGAATCCGTCAGTGCCTGCCACGGGTGGGGTCAATGCAAGAGCAGCTCAAAAAAAGCCCAGTGTTGGCCAGAAAAATCCGCTTGAAGCCCTTGGTTCATCCCCGCCACTTTCAAGGTTAAATATGTTGCATTATAGCCTGGAATGATTATCAAGGTCATTTAACAATCAGTTGATTCCTTTTTGTTGTATAAAGTTTTACTTGTATTCCATGGGATTTCCAACAGTGAGAAGGAAAAAGTATCTGGAGGCTTTTCAGATCAGAGCATTGAACAACTGAATGATGTAACTGCTGTCAGTGGAGTGAATCTCAGGGTACCATACATTATGGTCATCTCTTCCTAAATTTAATTCATAAGTAGTTATGTAAAAAAACATAAGCCCTAAAATATGAGTCACATCCTTTTGACATTCTACTATCAAATAGGAAGAGGAGGAGCAACTATTTTCTGGCCCCAAGGATGAGAGTCGAGTTTCAGAAGCATCAAGAAGGATTGTTCAAGAGGAAGAAGAAAGAGTTATTTTGCAGAAAATCCCTTTGCAGAAGAAACTGGCTGAAATTAGTTAATATTCTTTACACCTCCCTGGTCTAAAGTAATTTACAGTCTGATTTTCTTTATAAGCTGCATCTTTCTTGCTATTTCATGTCTGTTTTCCGTGTCTTCGTGCAGTGGCAAGAAGTGGTTTGAAGAATATAAGCAATGATGTTGAACGATGCTTGTCCCTGGTGAGAGTCTAGCTTCTTAGCCCTTTTTCTTTATAACACATTTATATATGTCCTTATGTATCTGAATCTCTAGTGTGTAGAAGAAAGAATGCATGGGCTGCTATCCAACTTAATTAGACTATCGAAACAGGTCAGCCTCAATTCCTCTCAATTAACATGAATTTTCTTTTATATTTTTCTAATTTGGAATGAATCTCTTGTAGCGGGTTGATGTTGAGAAGCCTAAGCACCGGACACTTATTACGTCAGACGTTCGACATCAAATTATGATGATGAACCAGAATGCTAGGGAAGAATGGGATAAAAAGCAAGCTGAGGCAGAGAAGCTGCGGAAACTTAATGATGTGGGTGCTGTTTCTATTTAGGGATATTATTATCCGTAATGCAATAAAAATAAATTCAGAGATTATTAATTCGAATGAATGCGCCAAGAGACATAAGATTGGGGCATGCTATATTTATGCTTAACATTGCATTCGTGAAATATTTGTGGATGCAGCCTGATGCTGAGACTGCAGTTGACGGTGACAAGGAGAAAGATGATGGCCGAGTAAAAGTAGTAAAGGTATTATTGACGGGTAATTTTCCCGAGCATTGTATGTTCTTTGATCATCCAAATAACGGGGTAGGTAATGTCCAGGTAAACAAGGAGGAGGATGACAAGATGAGGGCCACTGCTGCAAATGTTGCCGCACGGGCTGCAGTTGGAGGGGATGACATGCTGTCAAAATGGCAACTTATGGCTGAGCAAGCCCGCCAGAAACGCGAGGGGGGAACAGATTCAGGGTCTGGTTGTCAAGCAGGTAAAGATGTGAACCGCAGACCTCTATTTGCATCTGGAAATACAAGGGACAATCAAGAGTCGGAGAAGAGGGGCCCACTCAGTCCTCCTGCATCTGGTAAGCTTGTTTCATGGCTAGATCTTTTGGTTCACGGTTAATATGGTTGTAAAGTTTATCATGCATACTGTTGCATTAGATGGCACTGTCATGAATGAATGCTCGTGTACGACCAATCAGTTCCCATTATGTTTAATCATATTGATTGGTAGTTCACTGGTTATGTGATTTACGTGAAATAGATTCGAGTCTCGAACTATAAAAACCATGCGTGCAGTAAACTTGACAGTGATAAGCTTTCTATGCTAAGACATGCTTAGTACTTTGGGAATTTGTTTTTTTTTTATCCGAACAAACCAATTATCTGTGTTAATATCATTTTTGAGCATTTGAATGACTGTAAAATAAAATGTACTTATATAAACTGGTGCCGACATCTAGAACTCTATTTGCTTTGTTTTTTTCACTCAATTTCCTTTCATCAGGGTCGAGTAGGAAATCTGGCCGGAACCAAGGTGCCTCGACCTATAGCGTGGCCCGTTCTATTTCTGTTAAGGATGTGATTGCAGTTCTGGAAAGAGAGCCCCAAATGTCCAGGTCTACACTAATCTATCGCTTGTACGAAAAAACCTGTTCGGAGGCCGCAGCCGAGTGATTATGATGCACCTTTACACCATGGTATGATGTCTCAATGTTTTCCACAAGCTATCTCATTACAGATAATGGAATTTGAGACGTCCATGGCTTTATCTTCAGCTTAATTGTATGAGAAAACAATCTGATAACCGGAATTTCTAGGGTTTTCAGCTGCAGTATTAACCCAATTTTACTGCATTAACCAGTCTTCAGAACCATGGAAGAGAAGCTGGATTATTTTTTGTTCATTCTTTTTTGTAATTAATACGAGCTGTTTTTTTTCCTGTGATAAAATAATGTTTTAAAAATAATTGTAAGAAATGTCACTTTTCTCGTTGTAAACTTGTCCATTGATAGTCTGTATTATTGATGTAAACTGTGCTCCCTTATTCATTTTAGTGCACATGCACTTCACTGCACTAGGCACGACAATGATTGCTTGTGTAATGTGTCACGGATTCCAAGCCCGCGACCGAGACAAGTATAATTATGGTAGTCCAAACTTATTTTTACAGTATTTTGGGCTTGTCAAATGGCCCAAAAAAATTAACCTTTTACCATGATAAAATGAACAAGCAGAGTATTTATTATGGTAAAATCCGATAAGGCGTCTTACTTATTATTTTTGTGCTTATTTGTAAAGATAATTCTCATTTTATCTCTTATTTGAAATTCAAATGTTATAGATAGGATAGGCTCTCATCTAGACCATTGATCCATTGTAATCTTGATCGTTGATTGTACTGAGCTCTCACTATAAAAGGAGACTCAACCCAGGTCATTTCATCATTCATCACTTACTTCAGTTTGTAAGTTTTTACCCAGAATAATACAACTCAGTATTCACTCACTTTCTCTTGTTCTTTTGCCATCGCTTTTTTTTTATTTCGCAGCGGTTTTTAAGTATTCCTACTTAGGAATTTTTCAGGTGACTTAGTATAGTTTTCAATCGAGAAAGCATCTAAAGCCGCGCAACCTGTCTAGCAAAAAGACTAGTCCGTGTCAAATGCGAATTTCTGATGATTTACTTTTTATGTTTGAAAAGATGGTGCAAATATTATTATTTTTTTCTTCTAAATCTAAATTTATTATCCGCTTAATTTGTAACATACAAAAAGTTTTGTAAAAAATAATCACTGAAATGTTAAATTTGACAATTTTTCTATGAAATAAGTTAATTGAATTCGAATATTCCATGAGTTGAAAAGATAAATATATTTAATTTGATTTAGATAATAATATACGGTCTAATACCTTTTAAAAAAATAATATACGGTCTACTGATATTTTTTACTTGTTTTTTTTTTTAAATCTTTTGACCGGATAAGTTAACATTAGTTATTTTCTTTATTTTTATCAATGTTGATACTATATATTGTATTTTGTGAAAGTAATAATAATAATAATAGTAAAATATTAAAAAATGTAAAAATATATTTATATTAATAAAATTTTTAAAAATTGGAAAAAAATTAATTGAGATCAGTTTAACAAATTTATTGTTTTTCTATCAATTAGTTAATTCGACAAAAGGAAAAATAAAAATTCGAACTCTAAAAAGATTAAAAAAAAGAGAGAATTTAATGGATAAGATTACTTTTGAGGACAAAAATATTATTAGACTATAAGATATAAATTAATTAAATACAAATACTAAAGAGAATATTTTATGCGCTAATATTTTGAGAACGAAAAACATGTTTTCTACGAGCAGGTTTAATTCGAGATTTGAAGGTTAAATATAAAGTTTAGATTTTAAAATTTTGAATTTAAGGTTAAAATTTACTAATTAGAGTTTTAAAATTTATAGCGTAATTTAAAAATACGATGATCATCCTGCTGTATTTACAAATTGAAAGCGACCTTATCCAATAACAAAATTCTTACAGTTTACAGTTTCTACTTTACCTTGTAATTAGTTAGTCAAGTAAAACTATTACATCCCGTCAAAAGTTGCATTGAACTTTGCCAAACTCCCTCTTCTTTAAATCTCCATCTTCAAGATAAAATGGGTCATGAGCTTTTATCTAGTTTACCATATGGTGCAGCAGCCACGCTAGCTTTTACCCTCGGACCCTGAGAAAATTCACAGGCTTCAGCCATTGAAGCCAATCTTAATTCATCCGGAGGTATGAAACAGTCCGCAGACAGACCTGGAACGTTGAATGCCACTTCTTCTATTGCCCATGCTTCTTCCATCCTGGTCCGAGTGTGGCTCATTGCAGTATCACCAAACCGGAAAAGGGTCACCACGGAGCGACCTGAGTGAGCAATCATTATTCCTTCAACAGGTCTGTAGTCTTCAAGAAATGAATCGATTGTAGTCTCCCAGTGCACAGCGTCTCCACCGTTGCTTTGTATTCGGGTTAAATGCGAGTCTTCCAAGTGCACAAGAAGGCCCGTTTTCTGGCTGAAGTAGCCGAATAAAACATGTCTAATGATCTCAGCAGGTCCTTCACTCCTGTCCTTCAACGTCGCGGGATTGGCACAAAGCTTGAGGATGAAACAATCCTCCCCATTGATATTCTTTTCACCACTACATCTTGCATTTGTAAACATGCTCGCTGTTGTCCTCGGATCAAGACCCTGAACAAAGAATACAATTTTGTACCATTGGATGAATGATTATGCACACAAAAAAAATTAATTTAGACGAGAAAAAAGAAACAAGTTAAGACATTAACGTTACCTGAAGTGCTCGACGAAGTGGCCTAACAGGCCCTCTAGCAGCATGTGCACCGAGCCAAGGAGTGTGCCGCCACACAAGCTTCCCATTGCAACCTGCCTGAACCTTGCTAGCACCAAGTGCGAGCTCGACGTACCACATGTCTGGATTCATTTGCCACAAGACAAACCCACCAGATTCTGCAACTTTCGAAGAATTCCGGTTCTTCGTGACCTTGTTAGTCGTCTCAAACTCGGAAGCTACCATTCTCACCCTACCCATAGCATAAGCATTGTGGATGGAGTTCTGAAGCTTTTGCCCACCTGAAGCAGCAGTATACTGCTGTAATATGTACTGAGCAGATGAAGATTCCTGGGAAAAAAATAGAACATAAAACACATTACAGATAATTCCTTCCATGAAAATCTAGAGCAACTAATCAAATTATTCAATTTAGCTTTATTTCTGTTAAAATAGTATTAAATTACGACCAAGACACAAAGTTTTGAAGGTAACCACAAACTGCATTTAAAATCATAATTATTTTTTTAGAGAAAAATTATGCAGCAAAGTCTGCAACCGCAATTTAATATTATGTGACCACCCCCAATAGCAGATCTAAACAACCCCCATTTAGCAGCCATATTATAATCCATCAAAATCCCACCTTTTATTCTCCTTGAAAGAAATTAGCAGATCGAACACTATATAAAAATGAAGAACTTAATATTGATTTCATTAAAAAAATTTAGCAGAAGGCTTTAATAAACAAAATCATTGAACATAAAGTTTCACCTGACTTTAAACCAACGAAATAAATGCAGAATTAGGGGAAAAAGAGAGGGGGGGGGGGGCTCACAATTGGGGTGTCTTTAATGCTGAGGTAAGGAAATGGCTCCAGCGCGCTAACATGCACCGGCGCGAGCGGCGCACCCAAGACTCCAAGCAACAACCTCAGATCGGAGCGTTTACACGTCGAAGACGAAACGGAAGGACCACGTGACAACTGACCTTTCATCCACTGGGCCCACCTACCTTCCGTTTTCGTATCTTCGCCGTCCATTCCATCCGGATCGGGACCTTCTCTCAACGGCGACAAAGCTTCCGCCGGCCTCAAGCCCCCCGACCTAAAGAAAAACGGCTCCGGATGGTGGCTGTAGTTCTTCCTCCTCCGCCGCAGTATGCTCGACATTGGCGATGCACTCCTCGCCGGACTTTTATCTCGCGACCGACCCGGAGACAACCCCTGCTTTCTCTCCATTTCGACGACGAAAACCCAAAACCGCTAGAGCTTGTCGTTAAGCTTTGTTAGCCTTTTCTGGTATTAAATCGCGCCAATGACACTCCAAGAGTGTAAAAGAGAAGGAGAAGAAAGATGTGAACAGGGAGAAGAATTGAACACTGAAAAAGCAGCTAAAGATAATGAAGAAACAAAATACAGTTTCTAAATAAAAAGAAAAAAAGAGAGAGAGAAATATACTAAAACAGATATTAAAAAGAAAAATACTAAATTCGCAATCGCAGTTTATTCCCGCGAGTCAAGGCCGAGTTAGGTAGCCCTGTCCGGCCGCGGGTTACGATTCGAATCAATTGCTTACATTATATTTAAACTCTAAATTTAAACACTAAATCTCAAATTTTAAATATTTTTTATACTTTTAAATTATAGAATTTATATAAATTAAATTTTATACCTTCTTTATATAATTTCTATATATATATATTATAATATTTTTTATTAACATAAATTTTAAAATTATTAACTCAATGTCAATCACTTAATTTAATAAGGGTTAAATATACCTTTATGCTTATGTTTAAAAAATATATAAATTTGATATTTAAATTAAATATTTTTTAATTGGTGTTTAAAGAATATTTGTTCTTAAATTAATCGATAAAAATTTTGGTGGTGGAAAGTAATATAAAGAAATGAAAATTATATAAGAGATTTAGAGTAGTTCAACTTACTCAACTAAATCTATATTCACTGACTTAACATTCACATTAAAGATTTTATAAATTTACTAATTTGTCTTCATTTTTAGAACAAATAGTAATCTTACACAATTCACTGAGAATTATACCCAAAATCTTGTGAATACCTTTTTCAAAGATAAATATAAAAAAACAAGCTTAAAAAATTCTCACAAAGAAAAATGTTTTCCAATATTAAGCTCTCACACACTCAAGAACACTAGTGAATGAATTATAAATGAATGAACAAAATTGGTGCGCACAAGAAAAATACAAATTGAATTTTTATCACTTGAATATTTGGATTGGATTTTTTGATGTTCTTTTAGTGTTGGAGGTCTCTTTCATATAATTTTTTTTTAACTGTTATGGGACTTTGGATGGAAATTAGAGCCATTGAAAGTCATTAAATTTAAGCATTTAATACTCACATGCACAGAAATATTAAAACCTTTGTAAAAGCTTTGAAACTTTTGGACTAATAAATTTATAAAAACTAACCCTTATATAAGGGGCATAGAAAACTTTGTGAAAGGTTTCGAAATCTTTAACAAGAATATCGAAATTTTTGTCAATATTTTGATCTCAAAAAAAATTTGTCCGAAATATTTCAAAATCACCAAAGGGTATCGAAACCTCCTGATAAGATGTTAAAATTTTGACTTAAAATGACTTTTAAAAGATATGTTCAATGAATTAGTTAAGTCAAATGTTTTAGAAAATATTTTTACAAGTTAAAAAAACAAATTTAAAAGTGTTACATTGATTTAATAAATTTTAATAAATAGGTCTTTAAATTAATTAGTTATATCAAAATTAAAATAAGTCTGACAAATATATTCTTATTTTACCATAAAACAATTTTATTTGTTTTTATGAATGTAAAATCATGGTATTGCACTCTTCGTTTCACCATTTTTATTTTTATTTTCTCTTTTTTCAAATTAGGTATTGCACTCTTCGTTTCACCATTTTCAATTTTTTTTCTCTTTTTTAAATCTAATTTGAGTGATAATTTTCTTTTTCTTTTAATATAAATGCTGGTAATATATTGATTAAAGAAGGTAAAACGGGCCTTGGGTTACAGAAAGTAAATAAGGGTAAAAGCGGGAAATAAAGAACAAAACTTAAAAACTGGAATCGAAAAGACAGAACCCAAGGTAACCTTCTTCAATGGAGACACCAGTTTCTTCATCTAAGATCAAACTCTTCGGGCAAGAGAGAAAGATAAAGCAGGGACATGCAGAAGATAAAGGAGATCGGAGATTAAGATATCAGATTCTCCGAGAAATTCACACAGAGATTGCATTAGTCAGGCGGAGTATCCCACCATCTGTCTCTCTGGATTGCTTCTTCAACCAAGTTCGGCCCTTCCTCAATCCATATTCTTGGAGACGAGAAGTGTAACGCCCCGAATTTGGGCCTATGAGTTATATAGGTAGATTAGACGGTTCGGGAGAACATGATTAGTCGGTTCGATCTAGTTGCGGAAATTAAACGTAATAAATATTTTTAGCACGAAATAAAATATGGAAAATTTGTGAAAAATACTTAATTATTATTTTAAGGGTTTTGGTAAACTCAATTTGATAAAATAAGGTTTGAATTATGGAAATTTTGTCCTACTGACTAAAATGTAAAGTTTGAAAACTGTTTTTGGTGACTAAATCGTAAAATGGCCAAAACTTAGAATCTTTAGGGAGTTGTTAAGCCAATTAGTTTTATCAGACTTTTTTCTTAATTTGGATATTTTTAAAATAGTTTTAAAAGGATTTAATAAAGAAGATTAAAGAGGTTTGTTTTTAATTAACCAAATCATTTTCTTACATAACTACTTTTTCTTCTAATTTTTTCTCTCAAATTTTCAGCAGCCAAACTACCTTTTATTTTCTAAAAAGCTCAGGAATCAATCTTTTTAATCTTACTTTTGATTTCAACACTTGATTCCTTTGTTCTACTTTGGATATTGTATTTCTACTTTGGAGATTTCATCAAAATCAAGCCAATTGAGGGGAGGAGTCTACTATTAGAGGTGATTTTCATTTCTCTCCTCTAATAAAAGGTTTTTTTATTGAAATTCTCAAGTTCTTATCCTTTGGAATCGATTTACGTTATGTTTTAATGATTAAATCAAGATTTAATGGTTTAAAGTTTATTTTGTTAAGAAATTTATTGAGTTTGGTTATTGATCTGAATCATTGCAATCTTCATTGGTTTAGATCATGATTAAAGTGTATTTTGATGATATTTAATGAGATTTATAAAAGGAAACCCGAAACTAGTTGAATTGCTAATTTTCTAGGTTGTGAATAGTTAGTTTTTGAGGTGTTTGTGGTGTTAAGATGTTGTTGGAGGTATAAGATGAAGTTAAAGTGTTTTTAGATGTTAATTGATGTTGATTAGATGTTCAAATTGTTGGCTTATGGCTAGACTTTGTTTAGGTTGTGTTTGGTGATGTTTTCGGTTGTTTAAAGAGGCATGTTATGGTTTTTGGTGAGGCGATGTTGGGAATTGATGTTGCTGAAATTATGGATGCATAATGATGCATTAATCCTCTGTTATGACGTGAATAAAATAGGGGAGATCAATCCTACAGTGTTTGACGAAGGTTTGGAAGTGTTCGACGCTTGATTTCACATCGACAAGTGGAGCTTTGTGTTGTCGGTGAGTAGAAACGAGATTTACAGCCTTGTAAAGGTTTGAAAGTAATTTTTGGGAGTTTAGATTAAGCTTGAGATGCTTGTCTAAGCTTGGAAGTAAGTATTAGACAATTACGCTAATTTTGGTTTGGCAAAGTTAATTTTCTCATGCCTATGTTTATGATTTGATACATACTGTTTATGCACGTTTTGGAAATAAATTATGATACAAATAATCTTATATGAAAAATAGTGAGGTATCATGTTTAATATGGAATATATTGGCAAGTGACAATGATTAAATATTATCGGATATAGTTGGCATGACATAGGGTTTAAAGTGCACTATAATAAGTCGCTTCATGAGTGTTGAGGGGTTGTGATTGTACCGTATTCTCCACCATGAGTACCTCAGCGGTCAGGGGTTGTGATTGTACCGTTTTCTCCCGTTGATGGGTATTGTAAATTGTAACCTTCGAGGGGATTTATTGTATAGTTTGCTCCGTTAAATGTGTAACACCCTCAACGTATATTCGATGATTAAATACACATTGAAGATGTTATGAAATTATTTAACTGATTTCTTGACTTGTAATATATATATATATATATATTTTATAATCTTTTCTCGACTTTCGAAGTATTCATAGCCTTTTTGTATATTGCTAGTTTTGACCCTAAATTGATTTATAAAACATGTTAATCAGTTGTTAAAATAAGTATGTAACTAAGGGTGAAAACTAGATATACTCCCTAGGTCCTTTCTTGAATTTCAAATCGTTACGTGATAAACGAAAATTTAAAATTTTACTTTTAAAACAACTAACGAATAAACTGATACATGCCCACTAAAGAATATCATAAATTAGAATGTCTTACTGATGTTTGGCAGATTGCAGCTTGATTAACATGCTTGACTCCTCTTCCGGTAAGTTTCCAATAACCTACGTGTGAAACAGCACACGCTAAGTATTCACTTAGTGATGCAACTATAATTAAAAATAAATAGTTTCAATGTAAAGAATCATATAAAGTAGACTTATCAAAGTCATTCCTCTGTCATATAACAGTGCAATACATTTCCTGCAAAATGGCAAGTGATTCCAGTACAACTTATATCATATCATAAAACAAGTATAAATTTCATGTTCTTAGTATTTATCAATCATCATGTAATCATTTGCAATATAACCTTCCTTTAGAGATAGCCTAAAGTATATAATATGAGATCAAGGTACATGAGTCATCTTGATAAGACACTATAGTGTCTAACATAACGTGAACATGAGTACGTATTCGATGACGCTCTTTGCTCCTCATAAAAGCACCTCGTTAGTGCCATTAGCACTATGGGCTTGGATCCCCAGGGTGCAACACCAAGGGCTTGGGTCCCCAAGGTGTATGTGACACCGTAGTAGTCACAAACATGAAACATAACATAACTTGCATGATACTGTTGCTAAGGACTCTATGGATATCCAACAATACCATGAACTCGATATCATAATACTTGAGCATTTCATTTCATTATCATTCATGTAAACGGGCAATTCACATCTCATATTTCATCATAATTTTTCATTTATACTTGTCATTACTGTATTATGCATCAATGTAAATCATATAGTCGATATTAGGCAGTTCATACCCAATATCTATAATCCGATTTATCTTAGATAAATCTTTATGCCATATCAATGTATTACATATGCCATTTAATATTTTATGCCATTTGTATAACTTTGATCAACATACTTTTTCATTAATATCAAGGTTAACTCATCACAAGTCTTCCTCATATATATATAATAGGTAAAGATGCACTCACCTTGGCCACTTAACATGATGCCTCACTAAGTCCTAGTTCGATCATTTCTTTCATAGTAACTCGAACCTTTTCTAATTCGAACTTGAACCCATTAATCACATAAATACAATAAAATATTTGTTAGACTCAAATCTAACAATACCTTAAACTTGCTTTTTAACATAATCATTCAAAAAATAAAATTTCCAATTAATTTCCTTTCTTCCCGGTACTTTTCGAAAACTCATTATGGTCCTCAGTGACCATTTTGAACCTCAAAATATTTATTCATCCTTAAATAGTAATTATTCCAAAAATTCCTTTGTTATATACTAACTTTCTTTCTTTACCCTTTTTAACCATTAACCTATACTTAAGTGACATTTCAGTCACTAACTTCACAAATGTACTTGATTTTATGCTTAAATTAACCAATTAAGCATTTCTAAAAATTTTAGGAAATTTTTCTCTTTATCTTAGGACCTTGACCAAATTGGTCCCTTAAAAAAAATCTTGGTCGAAATGGTTCATCTTTATTTCACTTGTCACTTCAATCATTTTCTTACTAAATTTAATTCTAACTTTTACATACATATTCAAATCAAATACTTGCATACTAAAAAAAATTTCAACATTTTTCCTCTATTTTTCTTCCTTGGCCGAATTGAGCACTAACCTTCCAAAGGTTTGCATTTTGATCATTTAGCTCCCTAACATACTTAATTTGATAATTCCAACTAATATTCATTAATGGAATATTAAACTAAAAATTTAAGAATCATCTCCTTCATCTCTTCCTCAAACCGAAATGGTCCTCTATTTCACATACATTTTATTTTGGTCCAAATTACCAAATTAAGCTAGCATTATTATAATCCCATCAAATCCAATGCTAGAATAAAATTTCAAAATAATTTCCCTTAATTAGGCATTCTAGCCGAAATGGTCACTATTAATTTCTAGTGATGAATTTTCCATTTTAATATTCAAATTAGCCTTGTAACATCACATTGTATCCATTTCCATCACCAAAAAAATTATTCAAAATTTCTCCCCTATATTTCTCCTATATGCCGAATTGGTCACTTGGGTACACCAATGAGTTTTGATCATTCTAACATCATTTTTATACTTTAAACATCATAATCACATCAATTCCATCCTTAATTCAAACTTCTAATTCAAATTTCCAAATCCTAGGGTTAGGGTTTATGATTCCACCATAGGATTTAAATCAAACTAAAGCTTGTTTACATGTCTACAACATCTATTCTAATCAAATCAAGCCTTAAACATAACTAGTGTTCATAAATTACATCATCATCTTCTTCATTAACATAAACTATATTTAGCTTTTCCATGCATAATTACCACTAAAATGAAGAGAATTAAGCATAGATTAATTTACCTTAATTTATTTTACTTGAATCAAGCTTAAAAACCTTCAAAATTAGCTTGGAAATGGTGTTGTGCTCTTCCTCTCTTATTTCTCCTACTCCACAAAATGTTGGAGAAGATGAACAAAGTTTTTGTTCATCTTTTTTTTCTTATTAATACACATGCTATTTTTTTATTCAATCATAATATTCCACTTGTTTTAATTAAAATGAATTTTAAATTCATTTCTATCTTTGTTCTAAACTTGCCCTTCCATTACATATCTAATTACAATGCTTCTTTAAAAATGCCATTCCATAACATTCCAACTAATTTAGTTGGAATCCAACCGGCCACCCTTCAAATATACCATAAAATAATATTTTATGATTTTTATTCGATCCAATTATTCGATATTCACCTTCAATTTTTTTTTTATCAAACTATCACTTCTAATTAGAAAAATTCCATATTTTCAGAAATTTTATAATTAAATATTTATTCCATATAAAATATTCCATAAATAAAAAGTCAGCTTAAAATTTTGACTCGATCAAAAATACTGATATTTACCCGAAATTTCTATCAAATAAAATTTTTCGTAAAATTTCTTCGTCAGATATTCATACGAATTATTCCTAATTTTTCTGATTCCTTTTATTCAATCAAAAATTCGATTCCATGACACTTCCCAGAAGGTCACTCATCATTGAATTTATGTGACCTGAGCACGTTTAACAATCTTATTCTATCCAAATTCGATACATTCTACTGCATTTTAAATTTCTCAATCTGATATCAAAATTCTTATTTTGATCATATTTATCCTTATACGGACTAAAATCATCTTTTAGAGAATTTACACTTAAATCCTTAAAATTTTACAAAGATGTCATTTTGATCACTAAGTTAGCCGTATGCTATAACTTTAGTATTAAATGACCCTGAACTAGCTTAGCAAATTTTTGGGGCATTACAATTCCTCTCCCTTAAGAAAATTCATCTTGAATTTTAGAACATATTCGATTGAAAAGATGTGGATATTGCTTCTTCATTTCTCCTTTGCTCCCCGAGATACTTCTTTAACCTCATGATTCTTTTACAAAGCTTTGACCAATAAAGTTTTCTTATATCTTAACTTTTTGACTTCATATACTAATATTTTCACTAATTCTCCTTCATATGTCTAGTCCATCTATAATTCAATTTCTTCAAGAGTGATGACATATAAAGGATCTGATAGGTACTTTCATAGCATAGATACATAGAATACATCATGCATCACATTCTTCTATGGAAGTAAAGCTACTGATTCATCTCTTTTCAAACTATTATAGTAAATCTTAGCATCTTTTCCTTAATGATACTTTTATTTCCATCTTTGATTCTAATATTCTTTCTCGTTTCTACATATGACTATTGTCAATCCATGACAGCTTTAAGATTATTCTGAATAATTTTTATTTTTATCATCCTTGTACTATGACCAGATTAATTTCTAACAGACATATTGAATTTCTCTATTCAGACTTATTCCATGGGTACTCTGGCTTTGCCCAATAATTTCATACTAATAATCATAACTAGTATGAATATCTTTTAGAATTTAAAAGATAACAAAATATTTTTCTTTCGATACCAGTCACCAATATTTGGGTCTTTTATACTTTTATATGAGAATTTTCTTCAGATTGCCTCTACGGCAAGTACTAACAGTGTGGCATTAATTCTACCAGATACAAACATACTTCCTTTATTTCGACCTTATTCTTATCGACTTTTCAGTATTAGCACTTTTCAGAGCTTTTAATACAAGTCTCTTAATCTTCTAACTTCAGATGAATAGTCATCAATTCTCTTTTACTTATGAGTTTAAGGAAGCACTCAAAGTCTTAAACTCTTCAATAAGTCATTGTCTTAATAAATACAGATGCCAAAGTTTTTAACCTCATGTATACTTCTTTCAGTATCTAAAGTACTATTTCTTACTCTTATGCTTGAGCTCTTCTTTACATAAGTAGCTCAGCCAAAGCAGAAATTAAGAAAATATCATTCTTCATTTACTATTGCTATTACATGTTTCTTTCTGACCCTCGTGATTCATCATATGACGAAATTCGACAGCGATTAATATTTCTTATTATAAACAGTATCTTATTCAGAATATTAAGGAGCTGCATTGAGTTATACAATCAACACATCAGTAATATGACATTCTAGGGGCACGTCTTTACTGGTAAACTTATAACAAACTTGGTTTAGCATCCAGAACTGGCTAAACATGTAGCTCTGATACCATTAAATGTAACACCCTCAACGTATATTCGATGATTAAATATATATTGAAGACGTTACAAAATTATTTAACTGATTTCCCGACTTATAATTTATATATATATAGATATTTTATAATCTTTTCTCGACTTTTGAAGTATTCATAGCCTATTTGTATGTTGCTAGTTTTGACCATGAAATGATTTATAAAACATGTTAATCAGTTATTAAAATAAGTATGTAACTCAGGGTGAAAACTAGGTATACTACCTAGGTCCTTTCTTGAATTTCAAATCATTACGTGATAAACGAAAATTTAAAATTTTACTTTTAAAACAACTAACGAATAAACTGATACATGCCCACTAAAGAATGTCATAAATTAGAATGTCTTACTAATGTTTGGCAGATTGCAGCTTGATTAACATGCTTGATTCCTCTTACGTAAGTTTCCAATAACCTACGTGTGAAACACTACACGCTAAGTATTCACTTAGTTAGGCAACTATAATTAAAAATAAATAGTTTCAATGTAAAGAATCATATAAAGTAGACTTATCAAAGTTATTCCTCTGTCATATAACAGTGCAATACATTTCTGCAAAATGGCAAGTGATTCCAAACAACTTATATCATATCATAAAACAAATATAAATTTCATGTTCTTAGCATTTATCAATCATCATGTAATCATTTGCAATAACCTTCCTTTAGAGATAGCCCAAAGTATATAATATGAGATCAAGGTACGTGAGTCATCTTGATAAGACACCATAGTGTCTAACATAATGAGAACATGAGTACGTGCTCGTACGCTGAGTCATAAAAACACCTTGTTAAGCCATTAGCACTATAGTTGTCCCGGTAACAAGGGCTTGGGTCCCCAAGGTGAACACACCGTAATGCCTAATTTGAACATGACGATGAGTATGTATTCGAGTACTTTCTTTGCTCCTCATTAAAGCACCTCGTTAGTGCCATTAGCACTATGGGCTTGGATCCCCAAGGTGCAACACCAAGGGTTGAGTCCCCAAGATGTATGTGACACCGTAGTAGTCACAAACATGAAACATAACATAACTTGCATGATACATTTGCTAAGGACTCTATGGATATCCAATAATACCATGAACTCTCATATCATAATACTTGGGCATTTCATTTCATTATCATTCATGTAAACGGGCAATTCACATCCATATTTCATTATAATTTTTCATTTATACTTGTCATTACTATATTATGCATCAATGTAAATCATATAGTCGATATTAGGCGCCTTTCATACCCAATATCTAAAATTTGATTTATCTTAGATAAATCTTTATGTCATATCAATGTATCACATATTCCATTTAATATTTTACGCCATTTGCATAACTGTGATCAACATACTTTTTCATTAATATCAAGGTTGACTCATCACAAGTCTTCCTCATATCGGATATATAAAATAGGTAAAGATGCACTCACCTTGGCCACTTAACATGATGCCTCACTAAGTCCTAGTTCGATCCTTTCTTTCATAGAAAATCGAACATTCTCTGATTCGAACTTGAACCCATTAATCACATAAATACAATAAAATATTTGTTAGACTCAAATCTAACAATACCTTAAACTTGCTTTTGAACATAATCATTCAAAAATAAAATTTCCAATTAATTTCCTTTCTTCCCGGTACTTTTCGAAAACTCATTTGGTCCTTAGTGACCATTTTGAACCTCAAAATATTTATCCATGCTTAAATAGTAATTATTCCAAAAATTCCTTTGTTATATACTAACTTTCTTTCTTTACCCTTTTTAACCATTAACCTATACTTAAGTGACATTTCAGTCACTAACTTCACAAATGTACTTGATTTTATGCTTAAATTAACCAATTAAGCATTTCCAAAAATTTTAGGAAATTTTTCTCTTTATCTTAGAACCTTGACCAAATTGGTCCCTAAAAAAATTATTGGTGATATGGTTCATCTTTATTTCACTTGTCACTTCAATCATTTTCTTACTAAATTTAATTCTAACTTTTACATACATATTCAAATCAAATACTTGCATACTAAAAAAAATTCAACATTTTTCCTCTATTTTTCTTCCTTGGCCGAATTGAGCACTAACCTTCCAAAGGTTTGCATTTTGATCATTTAGCTCCCTAACATACTTAATTTGATAATTCCAACTAATATTCATTAATGGAATATTAAACTAAAAATTTAAGAATCATCTCCTTCATCTCTTCCTCAAACCGAAATGGTCATCTATTTCACATACATTTTATTTTGGTCCAAATTACCAAATTAAGCTAGCATTATTATAATCCCATCAAATCCAATGCTAGAATAAAATTTCAAAATAATTTCCCTTAATTAGGCATTCTAGCCGAAATGGTCACTATTAATTTCTAGTGATGAATTTTCCATTTTAATATTCAAATTAGCCTTGTAACATCACATTGTATCCATTTCCATCACCAAAAAAATATTCAAAATTTCTCCCCTATATTTCTCCTATATGCCGAATTGGTCACTTGGGTACACCAATGAGTTTTGATCATTCTAACATCATTTTTATACTTTAACATCATAATCACATCAATTCCATCCTTAATTCAAACTTCTAATTCAAATTTCCAAATCCTAGGGTTAGGGTTTATGATTCCACCATAGGATTTAAATCAAACTAAAACTTGTTTACATGTCTACAACATCTATTCTAATCAAATCAAGCCTTAAACATAACTAGTGTTCATAAATTACATCATCATCTTCTTCATTAACATAAACTATATTTAGCTTTTCCATGCATAATTACCACTAAAATGAAGAGAATTAAGCATAGATTAATTTACCTTAATTTATTTTACTTGAATCAAGCTTAAAAACCTTCAAAATTAGCTTGGAAATGGTGTTGTGCTCTTCCTCTCTTATTTCTCCTACTCCACAAAATGTTGGAGAAGATGAACAAAGTTTTTGTTCATCTTTTTTTTCTTATTAATACACATGCTATTTTTTTATTCAATCATAATATTCCACTTGTTTTAATTAAAATGAATTTTAAATTCATTTCTATCTTTGTTCTAAACTTGCCCTTCCATTACATATCTAATTACAATGCTTCTTTAAAAATGCCATTCCATAACATTCCAACTAATTTAGTTGGAATCCAACCGGCCACCCTTCAATATACCATAAAATAATATTTTATGATTTTTATTCGATCCAATTATTCGATATTCACCTTCAATTTTTTTTTTATCAAACTATCACTTCTAATTAGAAAAATTCCATATTTTCAGAAATTTTATAATTAAATATTTATTCCATATAAAATATTCCATAAATAAAAAGTCAGCTTAAAATTTTGACTCGATCAAAAATACTGATATTTACCCGAAATTTCTATCAAATAAAATTTTTCGTAAAATTTCTTCGTCAGATATTCATACGAATTATTCCTAATTTTTCTGATTCCTTTTATTCAATCAAAAATTCGATTCCATGACACTTCCCAGAAGGTCACTCATCATTGAATTTATGTGACCTGAGCACGTTTAACAATCTTATTCTATCCAAATTCGATACATTCTACTGCATTTTAAATTTCTCAATCTGATATCAAAATTCTTATTTTGATCATATTTATCCTTATACGGACTAAAATCATCTTTTAGAGAATTTACACTTAAATCCTTAAAATTTTACAAAGATGTCATTTTGATCACTAAGTTAGCCGTATGCTATAACTTTAGTATTAAATGACCCTGAACTAGCTTAGCAAATTTTTGGGGCATTACAATTCCTCTCCCTTAAGAAAATTCATCTTCGAATTTTAGAACATATTCGATTGAAAAGATGTGGATATTGCTTCTTCATTTCTCCTTTGCTCCCCAGATACTTCTTTAACCTCATGATTCTTTTACAAAGCTTTGACCAATAAAGTTTTCTTATATCTTAACTTTTTGACTTCATATACTAATATTTTCACTAATTCTCCTTCATATGTCTAGTCCATCTATAATTCAATTTCTTCAAGAGTGATGACATATAAAGGATCTGATAGGTACTTTCATAGCATAGATACATAGAATACATCATGCATCACATTCTTCTATGGAAGTAAAGCTACTGATTCATCTCTTTTCAAACTATTATAGTAAATCTTAGCATCTTTTCCTTAATGATACTTTTATTTCCATCTTTGATTCTAATATTCTTTCTCGTTTCTACATATGACTATTGTCAATCCATGACAGCTTTAAGATTATTCTGAATAATTTTTATTTTTATCATCCTTGTACTATGACCGATTAATTTCTAACAGACATATTGAATTTCTCTATTCAGACTTATTCCATGGGTACTCTGGCTTTGCCCAATAATTTCATACTAATAATCATAACTAGTATGAATATCTTTTAGAATTTAAAAGATAACAAAATATTTTTCTTTCGATACCAGTCACCAATATTTGGGTCTTTTATACTTTTATATGAGAATTTTCTTCTTGATTGCCTCTACGGCAAGTACTAACAAATGTGGCATTAATTCTACCAGATACAAACATACTTCCTTTATTTCGACCTTATTCTTATCGACTTTTCAAGTATTAGCACTTTTTTGAGCTTTTAATACAAGTCTCTTAATCTTCTAACTTCGGATGAATAGTCATCAATTCTCTTTTTACTTATGAGTTTAAGGAAGCACTCAAAGTCTTAAACTCTTCAATAAGTCATTGTCTTAATAAATACAGATGCCAAAGTTTTTAACCTCATGTATACTTCTTTCAAGATCTAAAGTACTATTTCTTACTCTTATGCTTGAGCTCTTCTTTACATAAGTAGCTCAAACAAAAGCGAAAAATAAGAAAATATCATTCTTCATTTACTATTGCTATTACATGTTTCTTTCTCGACCCTCGTGATTCATCATATGACGAAATTCGACAAATGATTAATATTTCTTATTATAAATGTGTATCTTATTCGAATATTAAGGAGCTGCGTTGAGTTATACAATCAACACATCAAGTAATATGACATTCTAGGGGCACGTCTTTCTTTACCGTAAACTTATAACAAACTTGGTTTAGCATCCAAATCTAAACATGTAGCTCTGATACCATTAAATGTAACACCCTCAACGTATATTCGATGATTAAATATATATTGAAGACGTTACAAAATTATTTAACTGATTTCCCGACTTATAATTTATATATATATAGATATTTTATAATCTTTTCTCGACTTTTGAAGTATTCATAGCCTATTTGTATGTTGCTAGTTTTGACCATGAAATGATTTATAAAACATGTTAATCAGTTATTAAAATAAGTATGTAACTCAGGGTGAAAACTAGGTATACTACCTAGGTCCTTTCTTGAATTTCAAATCATTACGTGATAAACGAAAATTTAAAATTTTACTTTTAAAACAACTAACGAATAAACTGATACATGCCCACTAAAGAATGTCATAAATTAGAATGTCTTACTAATGTTTGGCAGATTGCAGCTTGATTAACATGCTTGATTCCTCTTCTGGTAAGTTCCCAATAACCTACGTGTGAAACACTACACGCTAAGTATTCACTTAGTTAGGCAACTATAATTAAAAATAAATAGTTTCAATGTAAAGAATCATATAAAGTAGACTTATCAAAGTTATTCCTCTGTCATATAACAGTGCAATACATTTCCTGCAAAATGGCAAGTGATTCCAGTACAACTTATATCATATCATAAAACAAATATAAATTTCATGTTCTTAGCATTTATCAATCATCATGTAATCATTTGCAGTATAACCTTCCTTTAGAGATAGCCCAAAGTATATAATATGAGATCAAGGTACGTGAGTCATCTTGATAAGACACCATAGTGTCTAACATAATGTGAACATGAGTACGTACTCGATGACGCTCTTTGCTCCTCATAAAAACACCTTGTTAGTGCCATTAGCACTATGGGCTTGGATCCCCAGGGTGCACACCAAGGGCTTGGGTCCCCAAGGTAGAAGTGACACCGTAATGCCTAATTTGAACATGACAGATGAGTATGTATTCGAGTACGTTCTTTGCTCCTCATTAAAGCACCTCGTTAGTGCCATTAGCACTATGGGCTTGGATCCCCAAGGTGCAACACCAAGAGGTTGAGTCCTCAAGATGTATGTGACACCGTAGTAGTCACAAACATGAAACATAACATAACTTGCATGATACTGTTGCTAAGGACTCTATGGATATCCAATAATACCATGAACTCTCATATCATAATACTTGGGCATTTCATTTCATTATCATTCATGTAAACGGGCAATTCACATACCATATTTCATTATAATTTTTCATATGTACTTGCCATTACTATATTATGCATCAATGTAAATCATATAGTCGATATTAGGCAGTTCATACCCAATATCTAAAATTTGATTTATCTTAGATAAATCTTTATGTCATATCAATGTATCACATATTCCATTTAATATTTTACGCCATTTGCATAACTGTGATCAACATACTTTTTCATTAATATCAAGGTTAACTCATCACAAGTCTTCCTCATATCATATATATAAAATAGGTAAAGATGCACTCACCTTGGCCACTTAACATGATGCCTCACTAAGTCCTAGTTCGATCCTTTCTTTCATAGTAACTCAAACCTTCTCTGATTCGAACTTGAACCCATTAATCACATAAATACAATAAAATATTTGTTAGACTCAAATCTAACAATACCTTAAACTTGATTTTTAACATAATCATTCGAAAATAATATTTCCAATTAATTTCCATTCTTCCCGGTACTTTTCGAAAACTCATTATGGTCCTTAATGACCATTTTGAACCTCAAAATATTTATTCATGCTTAAATAGTAATTATTCCAAAAATTCCTTTGTTATATACTAACTTTCTTTCTTTACCCTTTTTAACCATTAACCTATACTTAAGTGACATTTCAGTCACTAACTTCACAAATGTACTTGATTTTATGCTTAAATTAACCAATTAAGCATTTCTAAAAAATTTAGGAAAATTTTCTCTTTATCTTAGGACCTTGACCAAATTGGTCCCCTAAAAAAATTATTGGTGATATGGTTCATCTTTATTTCACTTGTCACTTCAATCCTTTTCTTACTAAATTTAATTCTAACTTTTACATACATATTCAAATCAAATACTTGCATACCAATTTTTTTTTCCAACATTTTCCTCTATTTTTCTTCCTTGGCCGAATTGACCACTAACCTTCCAAAGGTTTGCATTTTGATCATTTAGCTCCCTAACATACTTAATTTGATAATTCCAACTAATATTCATTAATGGATTATTAAACTAAAAATTTAAGAATCATCTCCTTCATCTCTTCCTCAAACCGAAATGGTCATCTATTTCACATACATTTTATTTTGGTCCAAATTACCAAATTAAGCTAGCATTATTACAACCCCATCAAATCCAATGCTAGAATAAAATTTCAAAATAATGTTGCTTAATTAGGCATTCTAGCCGAAATGGTCACTATTAATTTCTAGTGATGAATTTTCCATTCTAATATTCAAATTAGCCTTGTAACATCACATTGTATCCATTTCCATCACCAAAACAATATTAAAAATTTCTCCCCTATATTTCTCCTATATGTCGAATTGGTCACTTGGGTACACCAATGAGTTTTGATCATTCGAACATCATTTTTATACTTGAAACATCATAATCACATCAATTCCATCCTTAATTCAAACTTCTAATTCAAATTTCCAAATCCTAGGGTTAGGGTTTATGATTCCAACATAGGATTTAAATCAAACTAAAACTTGTTTACATGTCTACAACATTCATTCTAATCAAACCAAGCCTTAAACATAACTAGTGTTCATAAATTCCATCATCATCTTTTTCATGAACATAAACTATATTTAGCTTTTCCATGCATAATTACCACTAAAATGAAGAGAATTAAGCATAGATTAATTTACCTTAATTTATTTTACTTGAATCAAGCTTGAAAACCTTCAAAATTAGCTTAGAAATAGTGTTGTGCTCTTCCTCTCTTCTTTCTCCTACTCCACAAAATGTTGGAGAAGATGAACAAAGTCAACTTAAAATTTTGACTCGATAAAAATATTGATATTTACCCGAAATTTCTATCGGATAAAATTTTCCGTAAAACTTCTTCTTCAGATATTCATATGAATTATTCCTAATTTTTTTGAATCCTTTTATTCGATCAAAAATTCGATTCCATGACACTTCCTAGAAGGTCACCCATCCTTGAATTTTCTGACCTGAGCACGCTTAACAATTTTGTTCGATCCAAATTTGATACCTTCTACTGCATTTTAAATTTCTAAATCTGATATCAAAATTCTTATTTTGATCAGATTTATCCTTATACTACTAAAATCATTTTTCAGAGAATTTACACTTAAGTCCTCAAACTTTTACAATGATGTCATTTTGATCACTAAGTTAGCCTTATGCTATAACCTTAGTACTAAATGACCCTGAACTAGCTTAGCTAATTTTTGGGGCTTTACAAAATGTATGGTTAAGTTGTCTAAGGAACCACTTGTGAAATCCGTGTATCCGATGTGTTTTGATAAAGGAAAGAATTGGTTTTGGGTCATTTTAATTCCAATATATGAACTAATGTACCATGATGGATGAATTATGTTTTGTATAATATGATTTATACATGTTTTGCTCTTTAAACTTTGCTATTGGATGAATAAGCATGTGAAGGATTAAATTGAGGTTTGCATATGAGATTATGCATGAGATCCATGATACATGTTTTGCATATGGTTTAATGTGCATATTTTGGAAAGGTAAAAATGGCATGAGATGTTTTAGCATGAAGTAGAAAATGTGGTTTGACTCAAAAGGTTTTAAATACATTGATGAGTGTTTTTAGAGCGTCTCTCACTAGGCATTATATGTTTACGCTCTCATTTCTCTTCATTGTAGAGATGTAAGCTTTCGGGGCAGCAATCAAGCAAAGAGGAATCCAAGAATCGATTTACTTTCAAGTATGATTTTAATAAATGAATTTGTAGTAATAAAAGGCAATGTGACCAAGTTGTAATTGAGAGGGTTGTTTGCTTACTCTCTGTTTTGGACATGTTCTGTTTGGTATTTTGGACTTGTATGAGGTTATATGATTTGATTTGTGGGTTTGGGATGAGAATTGCATGCTTGGGTAGAGACCATGCCTATAGGTTCTCTTGAATGATTTGCTATGGATTGAATATTCATCTAGCATGTTTGGTTGGTCGTGTAAATGATGCTAAACATGTTATATGATGGTTGTTTGATGTTTGAAGCATGTTGGATTGAGCCTAAGTGTCATATGTTTGGCCAAGAGGTCATTACAGGCCTAGTCGTACCGATACTGGTTCCCTAAGATCGGTACACGGGGTCTGATACGGCTTAATTTGGGGAAAATAACAAAGGGGTATCGGTACAAGTAGTCGCCGTATCTATACGCCCTTGAGAATGTTTATACTGGGATCGGTACACGGGGTACCGTATCGATACAAGTTTTAGCTACTAGAATCCCCAGTTTTGAAATATAGCAATGGGTATCGATACTCGACCAAACGTACCAATACTAGCAAACCATGTGGACTCATACCGATACGCTGCAAGCCTGTATCAGCACGGGGTTAGTTAATTCTGGTATTTTCATGTTGTGTTTTGGTTTCATTGTAAATTGGTCACTATTTTTTGTAACGCTCAATTAATGATGCTATTGTGATTCAATTTTGACGCAAATTCGCATAGAGGCATTTAATGGAACTAATTAAGGGATGGTAACATAAATTTTTAATTTAGTACTTTAATTAATAGAATTTATATTTTGGTCCCTAAAGTGTTAAGTCTTGCAAATCGAATGCTTGATTTGTCTTCTGCTGTTGTACATCATACCTTAGGGTTAATTCAGCATCTAGGCAAGATAAAAAGGGAAAAAAGAGACATGTTTAGGTTATTAGTTTGGGTTTGTTTCGGTAAACCTAATGTGCCATCCTTAATTTGGTCTTAGCGGCTAGGCCGAGTCAAGGGGTTACAATAAGAGTTTACCCACCTTCGCCAAGACATGTGCTGGTTCATTATGACGTCGATTAACATGGGTAAAGGAAACGGCTTCAAAATCATTGAGTCTTTTCTTGATATTACTAATTTGGGCAAAAGTCTCTAATTTATCAATCGATTGAGATAATATCTTCTTGATACTGGATAAGGTATCACCTTCAAGAGCAAGTGGTTAAAGCTCTCAGTTGACACCCTCCTATTCCCCTAAGTTGTGGGTTCAAGACACAGTAGGAGTAAAATTCCCCTTCTCCTCCCCCTAGGTAGAAATTGTTCAAAAAGAAAAATAATCATTTTACATGCCAAGATCAATTTTAAGATGGACTAGTACAATGTTTGTAACAGAATATTAATGCTGGTTTACAGCTAGGATTAAGTTAATTATGCCAACTAGGATTAGTTAGCATTCTTTAACCGTTTCTTTTATTGTATAAATAAGACCTCTTTATACTTGTTAAATTAATAAAAAGGTTTATCTGTTTTTCTTTACTCAACTCAGTAATTCCCCAAATATACAAAACCCCTAGACTCTAACATGGTATCAGAAGACGATGATTCCCGTTCATCGGAGTCTAATTGGGTCTATAAGTCTGATGATCCGTCCGACGAATTCTATATTCATCCCAACGAGAATCCAGCTTTAGTCCTTACGACCAATCTTCTTCTCGGCAGCAACTATCATAGCTGGGCAAGGTCGATGAAAATGTCCCTAATTTCCAAAATCAAATTCGGATTTGTTGATGGCACCATCAAAGATCCTGGTAAAGATGATTCCAAGTACCAGGCTTGGGTCAAATGCAACAACTTGGTACTCTCTTGGCTTCAGATCGTCCCGACCTTGATATAATTAAAAGATTTATTTAAATTTAATTATATAACATCTAGATGCTAATATAAAATAGAATTTACATAAAATGACGCTTTACTCCAAATGTTCAATAACTCTAGTTTCTTTCAACAACAAAAATCAATAACTCTAGTCAATAATCTACATCATTGGACAAATTACGAGACTTAAGAAGCAAAATAACATTAAAAAATGACCTTCTACCAAACCAAATGGATAATTATTACAAATTTGCTTCTTTTACCTCAAGTTAAAGTTTGATCAATGTATTGGTATTATTTTAATCTATCTATATATATAATGTATTACGTCTAGTGTTATTGTATTTTATATCATATTTAATTGATTTTAATTTTTTATAATATGAATTTGAGAAGGTTTACACCATTTACCAGTTTGTCTAGTTGGATGAGATATTGAGTATCTTAAGCACAACCGAATCTTCTAATCTTAATATTGTGAATAGAAAAAATTGAATTAGGATGAGCGATCTCATAATGAACCTATGTAATGTTCAATTTAGATTAGCTGAACACCGGATCGAATAAGATGACTATAAAAAAAATTATGAAAGTTTGCGAGGGTCAAACAATGATTAAAATTAGAAAAAGGAGCAGTGGGAATGTGGCACTAATAACAATCAATTGTGAGCATGCTAAGCGTGAGAGGCTGGAGTCTTCATAATGTTGGAAATAGGTTGTAATTACTAAGCTTTTCTTACTTTTTTATTTCTTTCTAAATTTTATTTTAATTCAAAACGATCTGTATTTTAAGCAACATATTTTTTTACTCATTTTTTATATAAATCTCGTATCATTTTTTATATTTACATTTGATATATCAAGAGTGTATATACATTATAGAAATGATGTTTTATCATTAAAAACAATTTATATTTAATTTTAAAATTATTTTTATGAAATAAAAATTATATGCATCAACTGTAAGCCTTTTATTTTATACAATATAAAATAAAATATCTAAATTAATCATAATTTTATTTTCATTAGGCTCTGTATCTTTTTAAAAAATACATAAATAACTAATTAGTTTACATCCTAACCTATTAAATTATATAAAAAAGACAATATTTTTTTTTTGTCAATAGGATGAGGAGTGACCCATAGCCATTAATTAATTATTATGATTTGCCTAAATAACACTCAATAAGCATACTTGGTACTCAAATCGGTTGCAATCATGTTTAATTCTCTATTTTATTATTGCATTATATTTCATGCACTTAACACAAATACCATGATATATACATGAATAATATAATAAGATGATATATAATATTTGTTAATACCGTTTATCATTGAGTACATAAATCCCATAAAATACACAAACCTTTTATGTATTTATTCGTTTACAACGTACAAAGTACATGTATCATAATAAAATAATGTTATTTTTAATGAAATGGTGTCATCTATTTTATTGATTATGTATTTATATATCAAATATAAATATATTCTTTTTTTAATAATTTTAAGGTGATTATAAGGTAGTATCTCTTCATATAGACAAAGCGATTTGAACCCGGATCTTCTAAGATGAATATCATCTGTTTTTTCATTAGGACCACTTGTTTGATTCAATTTAAATATATTCTTTTTTTTTGACAAAACTTAGAAGGGAGGGGAGGTGAAGAAAAACTCTAAGGGAATAAAGGGAATGCTCTTGGTGGGTCTAGAACTCATGACCTAAGAAAAATGAAAAAATAAAGATGAGTAACTTACTCAATCAGTCAAACGTGTTTGCTCAATATATATATATATTTAACTCTATCAAATCATGCATTTAAATTATATTACTAAAATTTAATATATAGTGACAACATATTCATATCATATGATATGATAGTTTGAATTCAATCCTTAATAACTTTACTTTTCAATTATCAACATAATAATAGTAAGAAGAAGAAGAAGTATAAGAAGAAAAGTGTAATAAGAAGTACTATAAGAAGAAAAGTGTGAAGTGTACGAGTTGCTTACCATGTAATACTTGTTGCACGTGGACCCGACAATATGAAATGACTGATGTCAAGTATATTTCATGTAAAATAAGATATTGGCTAAAGGGCTTATTTTACCCTCGAATTCGACCCCAATTAATAATGTTGCTCATGGCGCAAAAATGCGTTCAATTAGGTCTTCGAGTTCGCACATTGAAGCAAATTAGTCCCTTAACTAACAGAACCTTTAACTCGCCGTTACTCCGTTAACGCGTTAGCCGTCTACGCCATGTGGCATACCATGTCATCGTTGAAAAGTCAAATTGCTGACGTGGATTGTTGATGACGTGGCATATAATAAAAAAATAAAAAAAAAATTTACTATATTTTCTCGATCTCTATAAATCGAATCCTCGCATTGATTAAACACAAGCCTCCATCTGCATTGTTTCTTTTTTGTTTCTTCTTCTTCCACTGGCGTCGACTTCAAATTCAGGTAATCTAACACCATTTTTTAAATTTTTTTGAGTATTTTAAAATTTAGAAAACCCAGACAGTTGTTACTGTTCATTGGGTATTTTGAAATTTAAAACACCAGTACCCAAACAGATGTTGATTACATGGTATACAAGTAAGTAAAAAAATGAAAAAGTATACATGTTCAGTGTTGTTTACATTATCCTTTTGGAGGCATTTATTTTTCCTATGCCTAACTTGCTTACAATTACTACATGTGACTTTATATCCACCTCTACTGGCCTTGTCATATTTAATCTTTACGAGCTCATCTTTATCCTTTCTCCTCTTCTTCTTGGGCCTAAATACTTTCTAAAAAAAATCGAAGAAAGAACGATAAGAACTGGTGTTTTAAATTTCAAAATACCTAATGAACAGTAACAACTGTCTAGGTTTTCTAAATTTTAAAATACCCAAAAAAAATTAAAAAAAATGGTGTTAGATTACTTGAATTTGAAGTCGACGCCAGTGGAAGAAGAAGAAACAATGCAGATGGAGGCTTGTGTTTAATCAACGGGAGGATTCGATTTATAGAGATAGAGAAAATATAGTAAAAATAATTTTTTTTTATTTTTTTTATTATATGCCACATCAGCAACAACCCACGTCGTCAGTTTGACTTTTCAACGCTGATATAGTATGCCACGTGGCGCAGACGGTTGACGCGTTAACGGAGTAACGGCGAGTTAACGGTTTCGTTAGTTAAGGGGCTAATTTGCTTCAATGTGCGAACTCGATGACCTAATTGAAATTGTTTTCGCGCGAGGGACAACATTGCTAATTGGGGTCGAACTCAGGGGCAAAATAAGCCCTTTAGCCTAAGATATTCAACTTGAAAAAAAGAATAAAGATAAAAATCAATAATTAAAAATAAATAAATTAGTCAACTGAGTATAGTTTGATTGATATTATTATTAGTATAATATATAGGAAGATGTGAAATCGAGTGTGCTTAAACGCAGGGACGAAGCCAGAAAATTGACTGGGGAACAAAGTACAATTAGTTATAGAATCCTACAAAATAAATAACCTTCATTGCTAAAATAACTTGAACTAAGTATATGCAAAACTAAAAAAAATCAATTATATAAAATTTAAAATATGTAAATATATAATTTAAAGAGTATATAAAATTAAATAAAATGAAAAAAATAAATAGACTCCCACCCATGTCTCTTGGGAACCACCACCCAGACTTACTGATTTTTCACAAATCGCACAATAATATTAAATTATACATTGTGTGGACTGAAATTTTAAATTCTTTAAGCAATTGAGCTAATATTTAGAAATTAACGTACGGCACTTAGTTTTATAGCATCAAACTTGAGCTTGTGTTGAAAATTGCACATAAATGTACTAGTCAAATATAGTGAAAAAATAAAGCATGGTCACAATAATTTGTTCTAATATCACTACCAAACACTAGCTAGTTGAATCATTGCCAAACAATAAAAAGATCTAAAATAATATAAAAAATTAAAATATCATAATATATAAGATTTTTTACCAAATAACAATTCCAAAATTCTAAATCGCCACAATCATGCATAAACATATATAATATAAATTATTAGTTTTGATTCTCAAAAGATTTACACTAAAACAAATAATTTACTGATTTTTTAGTAAAAAAATGTAAAACTTTGATACACTATAAAAACTCAAATCCTAAATTATTAACTCTAACCCTAAAAAACTAAACCCTAAATCTTAAACTCTATACACTAAATTTTAAAACTAGCCTTAAATTATAAACCCTACAATCTAAACCCCTAAACTTTAAACCCTAAACTAACATCTTAACCCCTAAAATTAAAAAACATGTATAAACTAAATTTTACACAGACTGTGTATTAAAGTTTTTTTTCAAAAAAAATTGTTTGTTGCAACTCATTTGATAGATACAACTACTACTCTACTATATTAGAGAAGAATAAAATAAAGAAAACAATTGAAAAACTACCTATTTTTTTTAGTCTTGTCCTCGGTGGTCAGGTGCTTTGTTTTGTGTGATTGTGTCCCAACTTTGATAAGGTTTGAGAGTTTGTACAAGTGAATAACAGACAAGACAATCGATTTTTTTTAAAAAAAAATTGAAAAGTCGAGACTCTAAAGAAGGAAAAATGGGTAATAGAAGCTATTTTTTGTATTTTAATTTATTCAAATAAAAAATATTGTATTATTCTATAATACTATAAATATTTTTTTTACTTTATTACTTAGATTTTTTTACTGATGTTGGCAGCTACTTATACACTGTCCATTACGTGGCGGGAGGAAAGGGGGCAATGGAGAGTAACCAAAAAGCTGGGAGGGGCAGCAATCCCTATTTATTAATTATATTATATGATATAAAAAAGAGTGAAAAATATAAATTGGAGGCTCCCACCAATCAAACACCTCCTTCCCTGCTTAAACGTACAAAATTCGTCTATTTATGAGTGGAAAAGGGTCTAAATAGTATAAATATTATATATCGAATGTTTAAAAATATAAAATAAATTAGTGATATCTATAGAATTATTTTAAATATTGATAAAGAAACTACTCAAAATGTATACAACATTCAGAGACAGTATCAAGATCAAATGTTTGTTTATGTATTTAGTCATTCGATTGCACTTATTCTTTTAATATTTTTCCTTTTAGAAAAATCAATCGTAATTGATTATTTCATCTATAAAATTAAACATTTTTATATTAATTATAAATTGCAAATGTAACATATTAAATAAAGTAGTATGAGACAAATATATAATACATATATAAACACTGACACTAAAAGTTTAATTATTACAGGACTTAAAAGATTCGGATCTGACATTGGATAACTTTAAAGACTCATCAAAACCTAATTCTAGGTGTACTTTCTATTTCTCATTATCATTCGAGATGTGTGCACATGATTTTAGGTTGAGGGAATTTTTTTAGAAAATTAGATCAGAAATTTAAAAACGTATAATTATTTTGGTCTTGTTTGATAATTAGTGAATAGTTAATAATGAATAGTGAATTATATTATTTGATAGTATTAGTTAATTTGATTAGTTGATTGTATAAAAGTGTTTGGTAAAATTAATTGGTAGTGATAACTGTTTAGTTATTTGAATAAGTAAAATGACAAATAAAGACATAATTATATTCAATATTTGTTTGAATAATTTATTAGTTATCAATATTTAGTATCTATTAATATTAATTAGATTTTAAAAATTATTTTTTAATGTCATTAATAAAAATATACGTAGAATGTATATATTAATTTATTACTTATGAAATTATCTTTTTTAATATAATTTTAATAATTATTAAATTTGTATGTATATAAATATTAATTTTTTATTTATGAAATTATCTTTTAATTTTATTAGTTATTCAAATTTATGTTATTAAAAAAATTGTAACTGTCAAGGACAAAAATATCTTTACAATTATGTTATCCAAACTCTGAATCAAAAAACTTCAAAAAGAGCTTTTTCAAATTAAGAGGTTTCACTCCAATCCGTTATTATAATGAATATAATCATCTATTTATCAAATATCTAAATTAACGGATTTGACTGATCAAACCTTTAAAATTGGTTCAAACCTTTAAATTTTCTTAAAAAGTTGTTTACCAAATATGGTCAAAGTTACAGAGATTGTAAAATTATATTATTAATAAAAATATTAAAAAAATACTTAAATTATACTTCATTTGTCCTAATAAAAGTGTCATTTTTGTGTTTTAAAATTATCCCATTCAAATTATCACTTTAAAAAATTTAACCAACTTTTTTAACATAAATTTACTTTTCTATCATTTTTAGTTTTTCAACAAAAATAAAAGTTAATTTTCTAAGGGAAAACTGATCATTTAAATTATTTTATACTACACAACTTTTTTTATTCAAAAATTTTGTAAAAAGTCAACATGTGACACAATAACTGATACGAATAAAGTAAAATTTGGAAATTTTCAAAGGTGAGATCCTCGACATCGACTTTTGGTCAGCAGTAATTGAAACCAAAGGTTTTGACAAAGCTTGTCTAGGGGTGCATTATTTGGTTTTAACCAAATTAATCGAATGAATTAAATTTTTTTGGGTTAGTTTTAGGTATGATCGGTTAACGATTAATAATTTTTTTAAATTTTGATTATTGGTTAATTCGGGTTGGAACCAGTTAATTAACCGAATTAACTGAAATTATTATATATTAAATATTATATATATTACATATATTTATTTTTTGTTACTGAACTTTTAAAAGTTATAAAACGGTCATTAAATTTTTTGATATATTATAAAATGATCATTAAACTTTATTAAATTAGCACAAAATGATCATTAAATTTATTGAATTGTTACAAAATGGTCCTTAAAATTTTCAAAATTTATTAATAACTTATAACATGCAATTAGTCAATGACCATTTTGTAATAGTTCGATAAGTTTAATTATTGTTTTATAACTTCTGAAAGTTCAGTGACTAAAAAGATCAGTTTAGAATAGTTTAGTGACTATTTGTGTAATTTACCAAATTTTTATAACAAATTTCGGTTAATTTGAAAACCGACCGAATTAATCAAATTTTTTCGGTTTAGTTAAAAATTTTCAAAAATTTTTTTGATTCGATTGCCAGTTAAAAAAATCAATTAATAGATTTTAGATAATTTAATTTGGTCGATTAACCGAACCGACGAAATGCACACCCATAAACTTGTCTATTGAATTTGAAACCCACTTCTGGCATTAGTAGTCTGCAGATTTTGACATTCCACCTTCTTGAATGCTTGATTTATTTAATTTTTGACATAACTTGAATGCTTGATTTTGCTTTAATGGATATGAATCATTTAATTTATCATGAAACTACAAGGTGCATGTTTTGGTAATCTGATTTAATCTCCAATGCAACCAAATCCCATTTCACCAATTCAATCCTAATTAAAGTTCATGTCCACGCTTTCTGAATCATTAATACTCGTAGCTTTTATCCAAAGTTTTTAAACCATTTTAGGTTCAGCCGGTACCGATTAGGGACTGAGCCAAAATCCTAATTCGAAGGACTAAAGTATAATTTACATAAAAAGTGAAGAGGAAATTCGCAGTTATTTTATAATTTTTTAATTTATTATAAAAATTAAGGAAAAAAAATAAGTAAAATGTGGGTTGGGGGCCGGAGTCCCTTCTACATGGAAAGTAAATCCGTATCTGGTACGGATGTTTTTGTACATCCTTTAAGATTTAGAGATTATTATGTTTTCTTTAAATGAGTATAATTAAATAGAGTTTACAATTATTTTTTCTCTCTCTTTGTTTTTTTTGTGTTTGGCTGACGACATTAGTTTTAAAAATAGTTGTCAACCGTTTTTTTTTATTTTATCTTAAAGTTGGTGGTCAGCACACTAGAAATTTATAATGAAGGATAAAAATCAACATTAACAACTAAAAATGCATATAATCCTAAATATATAAAGGTAATTATTTGATGTGATGTAAGTGAAAAATATTTTTTCACAAACGGGTTTCGAAAAATTATCATGTCCCTTTCTATGGTCTCAAAACCCTTAAATTTTAAACCATAAAATCTATTCTCAAGTCTTAAAATTAACCACAAACAAAAAAAATTTAATATTAAACCTTAAAAATTAGATGTTTGTATAAAACAAGTTTTTCACTTTAAATTCATAGAATATTTTTCCAATATAGGCATATAAACGTAATAAAATTTACACATGAGACACGAACTCGGCGATCCAGGGCACACTCATTGAGTAATGTTCGTAACAATCGAATCCCACTAGATCAAATAAACCCTAAACATTAAATCACAAATTTCAAACCCTAAACAATAAATCCCAACCCCAAACCTCAAACTCCAAACCTAAAACCATGAACCTCAAACTACATACAATAAATCCTAAACCTTAAATCGTAAACTATAAAATCCAAACCCATGAACTCCTGAACCACAAACCCCAACCCCTAAATATTAAACCCTAAACATTAAACTCCGAATATTAAACCTTGACCTATAAACCCTAAAAATAATATTATATTCAATGTCAAAACAATAGGAAAATATGAAGCTAAAATTTTAAAGGTAAAAAAATACATTCATATATAACATTTAACTTTATTACAAATTTCACAATCAGACGCTTTGATGTTATAACAACTATCTTTTTAATATATAAGTGTTATTTAATTTAATACATATATTTTATATTCGTTGTACTAAATGAGGCGACTGTAGTTTAATCCTTACATTAACACAATATGATATAAATATATAAACGAAATAAAATCTACACACGAGACGCGAACTTGGCGATCTACGGCACACTCATTGGGTAATGTTCGTAGCAATCGAATCCCTCTAGATCGGATATAACATGGCATAGTTGAGATGATGGCAAAGTACACAAGGGAGGCCATTATAGCTTTGATGGGCACCGAATTCATGGAAAGTGATGTATAATAAACTGATATTATAATAGTATTATTATTTAATATATATAGATAGTAAAAAAATAATTTTATAAATAATAATAAATGTATTGTTTATTATTATTTTTAAATAAATATATTTTAAAGATACTTATCATCATCCTTTATTATACTATAGCTTTCTGTTCTTATCTTGTCTTTCCGACAACCCCTGTTAGCCACACTCATAGACCCTAAATGATGGAGTTGAATGATGAAAACCAAAAGCACTGGAGCATGTCTTTACTCATTGATGATCAATCCATAAATCTGAAAAAAAAATATATCAAAACTTGAGCATGGCAGCTGATTTGAAGGCATAGATGAAAGGGGTGTGAAAAAAAATTTGACCCAATCTAAAAATTTAAATATTCAATCTGTTATTTATTTTTTGAATAATTTAAATTAGATATTTAAAAATTTTGAATCGAATATAGATAGTTATTTTCCATTAGAATTGGATATCTGAAAATTCAAAAATTCAAATTTTTTTATGTATATGAATCTTATTATATTTGATAGTTTTGTAGTTACATATGAAATATTGAAATTTCCATAGATACAATCTTGTTATATTCAATGATTTGTTACTTGTTATATTTAAAAATCTAAAATATTCATGGATAATAACGTTAAATTCAAAAAAAACTTAAATCAAGTCATGAATTCAAATATTTAGATCTTCGATTTTTCGAATAGAATACAAATCGCTAATTTGCCAATCCAAAATCCGAATTGCACACCCATAGATGATGTACAAGTTCATATTTCTCAATTAATTTGGTTTATACAATGATAACATCTACAATTATTTCAATGAAAATGTTTAGGGCGAGAAAAAAACTAATAAATAGAATTATTATTTAGTGTACTGTTATTAGAAAAATAATTCCACAAGCATCCGACATTTATTCTAAATTTTTTAAAAACAAATAACTAGTTACACTTATCATATTTTTTTGTCATACAAAAACAATAAAATTAGTGATTATCCTGCAGTTCTTTGTCCACGAACTCTCTCACATAGCTTGGAGGTGTCACGAGACTCGTAGGTTGTTTATATTTAATATTTATCATTGTTATAATATTACTTGTAGAATTATTTTTCGCCCATAATACACCAAATAATTATCTTAATAAATAAATAATGCAATTAAAAAGTTAATTGATAGTGTAAATATATTTGGTCGATTGTTCAAGCTGTTCATTTTTGTTCTCTTATATTTCTTTAGATTATAAGTTATAGACCTACTAAGAGCACTCTCTTTTCTTAAAGTCCTTTTCCCCTCCCTCTAAATATAATTAAGATTAGAATTAAAATATTAAAAAATAATTGGTAAAATATATAAAAGGCTAAAGAGTTTTATTCACACTTTCTATATCATTATCTCATTGTAAGTTGAAAAAATAGTTGGTCATAAAATTACCTAAGAAATATCACTTCATTAAGGTAATGTAAGATTATCTAAGAAATAAATGAGAATCTAATGACAAAATCTTACACTCTTGGTAATTAATGATTTAAAATTATATTAATGAAACATATCTATCAAAGAAATATGATTAAACTTTATCAACTATATTATCTTTATTGTTTTGTTAAGAAAATTTAAAAGAATTAAATTGTGGGTACGGTGTGGCGCTTGATTTTAAACAATAAATACAAAAAAAATTGAAGAATATTACATCATTTTTACCATTAGATTGAAGAAGAATAACATGGAAAATTAAATTTGGAAATAGTTAAATTTTGAAAAAACAATTAAATTTTCAACAATTTCTACTTAAGGGGAGGGTGAAGGAGAAATTTGCTCATACTAGGTCTAAAACACACTACCTAAAGGTAGGGTTGATCATGGTTAACCGCAAAAACCGAAAACCGATCCGAACCGAGGCGTTTGAACGGTTTATGGTTCATAAGTTTACGAACCGTGGTTAACCGAATCGAACTGAATTGAACCGAATTTAATTTTTTATTTATTTTATAGTTATTTTTATAATGTAAAAATAAGTATTTTATACTTACAATACTATAGATGCATTTTTAATTATTATTTTTACTTAAAATTAAGTTTTTAATAAATATTTATAAAAATACTTAAAAACTTTAACTTTTAATGTTTAAAAATCAAATAAAGTTATTTTGTCAAAATAAAATACAAAATTTCAAAAACTAGCGTTAATATGAAAAAACCGAAAATCGATGGTTACTAAAACAGCTTACTGAATGAAACCGAAACCAAATCGTATACACCCCTACCTAAAGGGAGAGAAAGGTGTTAACTAAGAGACTTTAACCACTTGCTCTAGAGGTTGTTGACAACAAAATTAAATTTTGAGATTTGAAAAATATAATTAAATTTTATAGTTAGATTAATTTATAGGATTTAAAAAGTAAAAATAATTAATTTTAAGAGCTCATGGTGCACCACTAAGAGACCCCACTGCTCACCATGCACTAAAATAGTGGCCCGAAAAAACACGAACTTATGTTAAAAGCTGCAAATTTCCAGCATTCGGAAAGAAAACAGGGAAAAAGAGAATAATCGATCTTGTATTACTTGATGTGAGAGAGATTTGTTGCACATATAAAACTTACATCACAGTGAAAAGAATACAAATATGATCATTTTGTCAAATCATATATTCTCTATTGTTTTCTTTTACCTATAAAAAAGCTGAAGATAATAAAAAGCATTTTACAATAGGGGTTAAATAATTCTTCACCTTGTATCGATTTGGCTGGAATGGACCATCATCGTCATTCTGCGCAACTCCAAAAGCTTGTATTCTATGCAAGATATAGTATACACGAAAGTCGAAAACTATGCAGCAAATGCAAATGATTCTCGAGTTAAGATTGAAGAGGCTGAAGCTCTTGCTCCGGAATAGGAGAAGCAACGGGCTCATAAGCAGTGATTGATTCTCGTCTGAATCGAAGAAACAACCATATCCCAATAGCTGACAAACTAAGAGTTGTAATAAATCCGAGTACCACAGCTAGATAGTGATGTCGCCACCATGACCTGTAAAGCTCCGGTAAGAACCCAATGTTATTTCTGGAGCTATACCATATGGAACAATATATATCGTAGGAAAGAAACATCCTCAAAAAAAATTCGGGCTGTATTGCCTTCAATCCGTACAGAGGTACAGATTCCTATTTCTAATGTCATTGCATTAGAACCATCCCAACTACAACTGTATTGCCAACCTACTCCATATTTCTATTATCAATAGCATTCTGGCATCCTAGTCCTACCATTCAACAGTGACCTTAACTTCATTGTCCAAAATGCTCCAAGTATTTGTTCATCATCACAATGGAATACTAGCCAATTTAATCCACAGTAGTAAAAAGCAAAAAACGAATAATGAAAGCGGAATGGCAAAAGAGAACATACGACTTCCTTTGAGGTTCAGCATTCCATTCAACCAATTTATAATTCCCAAATCTCTCAGGAAACTGCATATGGTGATCCCTTAAACGCAGAATGATGCTCTGCACATGATAAAGGAAAATAAGATCAGTGCTGTGGTAAATAGATGGAAAACAATGAATTTCAACTCACTAATATGTGTATCTCAGTAGTGGTAATACCAATGCAGTGGAATTAGAAATATAATTAGCAGATGAAGCAGGGAAAATGCCCCATGTAACAAGGTATTCATTCCCCTTGGAAGTGACATTCAGCAGGCGAACCTGAAAAATTGAGGGAATAAGATAAATATGGTGAAATAGATAAAGGCTAATTGAACTGTCAAACATAAGCAACAAACAAAGACACTCGTTAGACTGATGGATAGACCTATCATTCTAAACTGATACTGGGAGTTTTATCTTAGTGCTTAGGCTAAGTGCATATAGTGGATCACCATATTCCCATACAACAGTACCCAAGAAAAGAAGCCCACATAATCACATGGAAGGAAAGAATAATTCCAAGTTTAAAGTTAAATACTAGAAATGTCCATGGCCTAATTAGAGTTAGGTTTGCATAATATCTAGAGCCCAGGCCAGAAAGAAATCTTTGTCTGAGCTCGGATGTTTTTTTTATCAGGCCTAACTTTTCTGTCTAAGCCCAGCCCATCCAAATTTTGGATGGGCTGGTAGGCTACCTGACAGTGAACACATTTACTTAAATCTGCAAGTAACGTATTGACAAAACCACAAGATTCCAACTGTGATTCAATATATATGACATCGTGGTTAGAAATATGATTTAGATTACATTGCACCAATAATCAAATAAGATATTTCTTCCTAAAAGTGAAGCAATAAATAAAATATTTTAAAAGCACTCCAATGCACAAACTCAAATCTAATTCCCACAAGTCCTAAAAAACCTGGTTAGAGTCAAGGTAGCTGCACCTGTGAATTATTGACTTCCAGCTCCTTGGAAATTAATTCTCCAAGCTCCTTGAAGTTGAGCTCCAATTTGGAATCATTTGTGCTAATTGACATATCAAAGGTTATCAATCCAATATGAAATGAACCTGATTATCATGTTTGGGGAGACAATATCATCAGAGGAAATGTACATTTACAAGATCAATTTGTATAAATGCTTGCATCACTATCACTAAAACTACAAAGATTATCATCAGTCTAAGTGTCAAACAATAAAAAAAAAAAAGCACCGCATCAAGCAAACACCATTATTCCAAAGCAATCAATAAGCTCATTCTGCTAGTACAAAATGATGATCATAGACTAAACAAGATTATAAAAAAGGATGTGATACAAAATTAGGCCATCTCAACTATAATAAGCTTTACATGCACGCACATAATTTGTATCTGACTAGAAACCGGATTATAAATGAGAAACATGTATTTTCTGTAAGGGTTATCTTGGATACCTTGCAATGGAGATTCTTAACACTACAAGTGGGGTTAAAAGGCCGCCACATGCCCCATTTATTTATTTTTAATTCTTTTAATATACCCCAAGGGATATGTTTCATCCTTCTAACCCTGCTTCTGGAGTCTAAATACTCCACTGGAAGTGTATTAGATAACTTCTCATACATATAATATCCTTGGGTTGCATGTATGCTATTTATCAGTAATTATAAGCCCTTTTAATCTGCACGACACTTTTATGCTTATTAGGAGAACAATCTAACTTCATGAATGGCACCGTCTTTCTATGATTAACAAATTTTATCAAGATCACAAAGCAAACAAGTCATCAGCCTCCTTACAAAAGGTAACTTCTTTCTAGAAAGAAAAAGTTAAAAAAATAATGAAAAAGAAAGAGAAAGAACTCATTCAACTATCATCGAGGTGGCTGAAAAAACGGGTGGGTCTAATTAGCAATTAAAGTTGACTGACTTCTTGGAGGACTATTATAACTATGGCGTTGTTTTGCAAATACCAACAAGATCCTTCCTTTGTGTTTCTAATTTCCATCAATGTTCCGCACCAGCAGAAGTTTCAAACCAAGTAAAGCATCTCTGTTTATTTTTGTAATTTTTTGTCCGCCTTAATTTTTCGTTCACGGGAAAAGAGCTACAAACCTATATAGAAGAAAGTACATAAATTGTGGACATGATACATCAATTCATGGAATGGAGCAAGGGAAGAAACCAAGGAACACAAGAAACATTGTGAGGAAGCAAGTAATATGCCATGCACCTGGAAGAACACTTGGTGGCGATGCACTTGGGGTTGGTGGCGGAGGAATTTCCCTGTTAGTATCATTGCTTTGGGAGACTAAAGGAGCTGGTGCAGGTGCACCAGATGACTGCACTCTCCTCCACAGTTCAGAACAATTAGTTTTCAAAAAGCCTATCCTGTCATTACCCCGGTCATATGTCACTAAGGTGTTCCGGACAACAATTCCTGATGCAAAATAAAATTATAAAAGAGATTATTACTGCAGTCATGCAAACAAACAAGATATATTGGGTTGGAAAAGCATAAGGTCCAGGCAGGTCCATGTATACTGCAAAAACCTTGGACTTTTCAAAACTATATAACTTACTATGCTGCGTACATGCATAGTTACATACAAAGTTGCCCATACATAGAGGGAGAGATGGCTTTTTGTTTCACGAATGAAGTAACATACCTCCTAAAAGAGTGGTCGATTCGGTATTTGGGAAAATTCCCAGGCAATATGCACCACTAAGCTTTATGTGCTACAAAGCATGTCATTTAAGAGACAGAAACAAAAGAGATATGTGTTAGATAGCAATTTGAAAAGCTAGCACAGAAAATAGATGATGCAAGAATGTCGTATAACCAGTTATATTAGCTTTGCCACCAACCAGGGACACATTTTGGGATTCAAACAAGTAAAGTTTTTTTTTTTTTTTTAAATATCCATTACCCGGAACAGGTAGTTTTCTGGAGACAGTAACAACTTATTTCCATTGTTAAATACCATCTCAACCTCTGGGAATTTTTTTGAAAGTTGGGAAACATTCCTGTATTACATTTCAAGAAAAAACCATTAAGATGAATGGAAGACAATAAATTTCAGCATTCAACAAAAGGTCATTGGCAACACCTTCCAGCACCGGCAACACATATATCATCAAAATTAGGGTCAGGACCATGAACCCTTTTGAGAAAATGAACTTCCCTTAGGATCTGCATTAACAAAGTCAAGCAAACATGCAGAACAGATCTGAACATTAGCATGCAGGTACATACATAGATGCTGATATTTATGTCAATAAAGGTTAAGCTTAAAAAATTAAAGACAACTACAAATAAACTCAGAGTCTCGAGGAATATTTTGAGTTATGGTCGGCAGGTAAAGAACACATCAACATTAAGTATTAAAAAAAACAGATTAACCATAGTAGTTGCCATAATTTTTCTTTTCAAGATGGAAGCATAACCAAGCAACTGTTGATGGAATACTAGACCCTAAATGACTAGACCGCAGAATCAATCTCCAATAGTCATAGAACATGTAAATTATTCAGGGCTTCTACATAACTTAACATATGCAAATTACACTAAGTCACTTAATAGTTTACCAGTACTTTATTTTTCCTTGACAAAGTACAATGGCCAGTTTCCCAACAACAATTTAAAAAATGGACATACATGCTTAAGGAAATGATCATGCAGAACAGACACGCTTCAAACTTCAGAAAGGAACGGGACCCATAAATGAAAAGTTCCAAAAATTGGACGATTATACAGATCGTGCTAATATTTAAGAAGTAGCATCTCCAAGTACTTGGAAAAAATAAAGCAGTTTTCATAAGGATGGCAAGTTTATAAGACATTGTAACAGATATATTAATATGTATCTATACTCAGTCTCTCCACAGATCCCTTGTCATATAACTCCTAAATGGTAAATGCATAAATTTCCGACTCTATCTTCTTGAAGTAACAAAGATTAGAACAAATGACAAAATGAGTAGTCAACCATCTATTAGAGAACGCGTAAATGCAACAGAACCCCATGTTTTTATATCTCGCAAAATCTAAAACTTTTTCCAAACCTCAAACAATAATTCCGGCTTCTGTAAAGCAATATTAATCGTAGAATAAAAAGGAGAACTTGACTAGCGAAAAAACTACACATAGCATGAAGCTCAAAGCAATTAGATCATACAGCATCTCTAAATGCAACAAAAGCATCTTTCGGTAAGTAAGCATATGTTGTGCCACTGTCCAAGACTGTTCCATGCCTTCCATCAAAGACCCCAGCTGGTAATTTCAATCGCTTTCCGGCAACATGCATTTCCTTAAGCTCAATGTTATAGTAAGGGCTGTTGAGGTTCAAAAAGTACAGTAAATGACTAAGAAGAAACAGATGAATTCTTAGGAAAAATTCTTCCACAAATACAATACTGTAAAAGATGTGTACCTGCGGAAAGGGTCTGAATGGGAGAACACCATTTCAGAGGGAGGAGTGATATTTCCGAGAACCATCGCACCTCCACCAACATCCATCCCACCGTAACACAAAGAAAACGAATCACCAATAACATTCTTATCAACAAGTTGATCCATGATACTAAGCTGCCCCCGACCCAAACCCATTATACCATCAGCCCTTTGGCTGTAAAGGTCACCCGTTTCCCTATTTTCACAACCAAAAACAGCACGCTGTGGAACAAGTTCACTTTCATTCCCAAAAGAAATAACATCCTCTCCAAGCACACCACTGCTGGAACTCATCTCAGCATAACGTCTATCATAAGTGCATTGCTTTTGCTCATCGTCACAATTACAACTAGGATTGCATTTTACAGGTTGATAAGTGCCGGACAAATCAGGTTGGAACCTTGGATCCTGGATTCCAACAAGAGATTAATATTGCCAAAAAAATCATCAGTTCCCCAAATTAATTTCTAACCAACAGATCTGTAAATAAATAAATTAGACAAAGATTTAAAATTAGAAATGAAACATAACACACTTCCTTAACACAGAGATAAAAATCTAAGATTCAAAATCGCCGTAATTCTACTAAACTAATAACTCGCTAATTTCAAATCGATCAAAGTTAACTAATTATCTCAATCTCAATTCAAAACAAAGGCATGGATTTTCAAGTTGATTAATTCTAATTAAAATTAGGAAAGTTAAACTTTACGACTTTGATAAGGAACCGAACCTGATGCTTGCCGCAATGTGCACAACTGGAGCAAGGAACATAAGTTACAGTACTTCCGGTGTCGACGATAAGAGCGAATTCCTGAGGAGGCGTTCCTATCCATAATCGAGTAGTATAATAACTGCAAATCACAAAAAAAAAAAAACCCTCAATATTTCGAAAAATCAAAAAGAAAATAACTAAACGTTTTATTTATAGGAGAAGGACCCGTTGGAGAGGAGATCATCGTAGAGTCTCATGCGAGCGTTTGGAGCGGAAGGAGAGAGTCCCGATTGCTGGAGATGACGGCGGATGTTGTCAAAGTGCCGTTTCTGTGAATGATTGCGTGAGGATAGTTGCAGAGGGAGGAGCATCGGCCGTCGGTGATGGTGTTTTGCATCGACGGTGAAGAGATTGTAGCAGATCACAGCACTGAGAATTAGAAGGGAGGAAGTTAGGTGAAGGCCGGTTCGAGTCATGGCGCGTTACGGAATGGGGTCAACGACGACAGACCACTGTATACAAATTACAAAGGACCTTAGAGATAGATTGCACTCCCTTTAAAAATGGAAATGGATCTTTTTTTCTTCAAAAATCCACTGAACGAGACTTATAATAGTCAAACTTTAAATTTTATTATTTTCATAATTCTATAAAAAGTTATTATCTTGATTTTTTTTTTCTTTACTAACAATAGCAGTATACTAAATAACTGTTTAAAAAAAACAATGGGTTATACCTTAAAAATTTTAAAACTTTAAGATTAATCTCTCTTTTTTTTTCTAATTTTTTATGTTGTCATGAATAGTATTAATCTTATTTTAATTGTCGGCAATAATATTAGTCTTATTTTAATTGTTGACACTGACACTAACCTTCTGCTTACTGCCGATCACTAATGATCTTTTTCAAGTATTTTATTTATTTTTCTCTTATTTTTTTATTATTTTTGTTTCTAATAAATTTTTTTTTTTGAATTCATTTTTTTCGCACATTTTGTTAAGTTTTTCGTTGTGGTAGTTTAACGTTGTATCGATTTGTTTATTGAGTTTCTATATATAATAAAGGATAAGGAAAGTTTTAGTTTTACAATTATAACATTTAGTATATATTTCAACTTACAATTTTTTAGATACACATTAAAATTCAAAAATAATTTTATACTAATTAAATATTAAAATAATTAGTATTATTTGATATACTAACATTTGACTGTGATTTTCTTTTAATTCCATAAATAGGGTTAAAGGGCTATGATTATTTAATCTCATTTGTGGAGTAAAAAGAAAAAGCTTTACTCCCCTCCCCTACCCTCCATTTCTTTTAATCTGTTAATATTAAATACATGTTTAATCATCTTTCACAAGATGACTTTCACCTTAATGTATAGATCGTACAAATTTGACTGGTGATAACTTTCACCCTTCACGTCCTCTTAAATATCATATCAACAATCCTACCAATCGAATAACAACAATATACACATCCAGCAGATTTAGGATTTAAGTTTTAGATTTTAGACACAACACAAACATAATACGGCTACATTAATATCTCGAAATCCAGACAATATAAAAATTATTAACCTCTCAAAATTTATATCACACTAATAAGGGCTGTATTTGCCCAATATCAAGGGAAATACAGAAAGATAACAACTTAATAATAAATAAAAAAAACAGACTGCAGCAGATAACAAAATTCTGGAATAAAGGAGTATGATACAGATCCAATAAAACGATAATCGTAAAACTCATTTCCTGTTGTATTTGTATTGTCCCTTCAGGGAACCAACTACGGCCGTTTATGGTACATGTGAAGCTGTTATCCCAAAGAATATGGAACAAAGCAGTTTCATGATCTAACTTCATCAAGAATTAAAGGGGATTTCAAGAAATGTTATCCTTACATGATTTATGAGATGAAAGACAACTCTGTGCAGCTTTGATACGCATGAATGCAGATGTCAGACGGTTGGACCAGCTGCGTTCTATGGTCTGCCTGTGTATACAAGCTCATTGAAGTACAAAAGAATGCTTCGTTATTCGAAATATTGATAAATTTCCATCATGGTACTTGGAGGCTTATGTAAACTCTTTTAACTTCCAGTAACGGAGTATCGCTTGGATAGTTCTATGTTGAACCAAGTGGAAGGAAGAGCATGGCCATGTAAAACAAGATAAACAATGAATGATATATATGCAGCTGTCCATATACAGATCATTAGTCCAAACAACAGTCCCTTGACTTCGGAAACAAAGAAATCAAACAAAAGATACCCATTGATTATTATTACAAGCGCAGCCACAGTCCAGGCAAGTCTCTGCAAAATAGCACAACATAAACCATCAAATTTAGCTATGTTTTTAATCAATACACATAAGCATTTGTTGGATCTATTAATTCACTCAAGTATCATCAATCACAGCAGTCCAAGCAAATGCAAATGAACTGCAGACACCACAAACAAGCTAAAAGTTTCCATTTTCATTTTCCGAAACATGGAAATCAGAAAGCTTGCTAAGATTTTTTTACGAATTTTGCACGAAGTTGAAATATTCATTTTGAACCTTCATTTTCCTAGAAAGGCCTTCACCAAGTGGGAAAGATTGAATAATCAAGAATTACAACAGGGTGTTAGAAAGAGTAATACATAAATATTATTATAAAAATGGCAACCAGTAAACTGTATACACTGATGATTGAATTACTGTATGGGTATCTCCATAGGTTCATATACAGCTGTATCTCCAGATACCACACAATGTCACAAGACAATCAATCCCACTAGAGCCAAATGCTCTAAATGAAATTATGTCTAGGAAAAGGAATGGATCCTATTTGGTTCCATGGAACTATAAAGTGGGGACTCTTTGATAATACTGTTTGAAAAAAAATGCAATTATTGGTGAAATCTCCTTTGATTTGAGGGTTCTTTGGAAGTCTCTCCAGAACAAATTGCCGTCTTTGTCTCCTCCATAAAACTACTGTACTTAGACACATAATCCCCATCATTATGGTACTAAAATATACTTTGCAGATGAACGTCTAAATGGAACAACCAAAGGATAGCAAACAAGTATGTCATGAGGTAAATTGGGATTACCCTCCAACAAATGCCATGAATACTCACATATGCTTCCTACATAGAAAAGCAAGCATCCACAAACCAGCCAGCTTTATTAGTTTTCACTGTTTGGCCTAGAGAGTAACAGTGCTGACAAAATGAGGGCAGTGATCCTATAGATGAGTACGTGCATATGGAATATCAGTAAAAGGAAATATGGGTCCTTTGGTTGCAAGTTTTGCATTACTTGTATCAAAACTTTATAAATTTTTGGTTCCAGGGTAGAAAACCAATTCAGGTTACTTGCGTTAAATGACAAACAACTAGGCACAAAAGTGAAGCAAGCTGCTTCGGAGATAGCAATAGAAACTTGTGGCAGTTGCCCCAGTTTGTTGGCATGTTCTATTTGCAATCAAAATGTTTGAAACAACACAAGTATCTATACTAAATTACTAATAAATGTAAAATGACTCGGTGTTGATTTCAAACTAGGTAACTGCAGATATGCTAGTTATTATAACTTGCAGGCTGAACTAAACTACTGACAGTAGCCGCTAATGTGAACAGAAAATACATATAAAATTGGAAGATGAGTGAAACAGAAAGCTTACCTCAAGAATAGGACCAATCCTAAAGACCCCCATGACCTCCTCCTTCGAGATCAAGGTTAGAAGTGGTATGAGAGCAAAAGGAATCTGTATAGACTGAAGTACATTAAGCCATTCATTCAAGATATCCAATGAGGCTTCGGATGTATTAAAGACAATAGCTACAATAATTGTTGGCACAATTGCAAAGCTTCGTGTAATCAATGCCCTCAACCACTTCTTCAAACCAAGATTTAGAAAACCTCCCATTATAAACTGGCCAGCATATGTGCCAGTTATTGTACTACTTTGCCCAGCTGCTAGTAATCCAATACCCCATATGGATAGAATCGGAAAAAGTCCTCCACCATACTTCTCCTCTAGATATTGCCCTGCATTAACTAATCCTATGCTATTCGCTTGTTTTGTACCATGGAATCCCTTGGCAAAGATTGTTGTCACAAACAAATTGATCATGAAGGAAACCAGAAGAGCAACTGATGACTCGATCGTGTAGTAGTTTAGTGCCTCTTGAACTCGGCCTCTCTTTTTCGGATCAATCTTTCTTGATTGTACCAATGCCGAATGCAAGAATACGTTATGAGGCATTATAACACAACCCACTACCCCCACAGCCTGCCGAATCGTTTTTGAGCTAAGTCTAGGAACCAAAATACCTACAACAATGGCAAAAATAAAAGGATACTCAAAAATGAAACATTAACTTCATACAAAATGATTGTTTTATTAAAATGTAAAAACAAACCTATTAGTAGTTCTTTTCCACTAGGTTTTGTATCACCAAACATCCAAGCAAATGATAAAGCCATAGTTGCAATTAAAACAGCAAAAACAGCTTCCAGTTTCCTGACTCCATAATTCTCCAGGAATAAAAAGATAAAACTGAAATAAGAGAGCGGTTAGCTATCAGAAAACCTAGAAAGGCTCAAACTTTAAATTCAAAAAAATATAAAATTATATCACCCGATATAAAGAACAGAAAATTCGAAACATGGAAATCAATTCAAAATTCAAGGAAAAGGGAGAAGAAACTCGCAAAAATAATGACTTTTACCAATCCGATGCGGTTATTAAGACACCAGCCCATAGCGGTAAAAACCCATTACTCAAAATTTGGATAGCTATAGCACTCCCAATAACCTCTTGAATGTCAGCCCCAATAAGCGCCAATTCCGCCATGAACCATAGCACAAAACGAGCCCAAGTCGGATACTCCTCCCGGCAGAGTTCCGCTAGATGCCTGCCAGTAGTCACCCCGAGCCGTGCCGATAGCAACTGGATCAGAAGACCCATGGCAGTAGCCAACATTAACAACCAAAGCAGCGAGTAACCCGCAATTGCCCCAGCTTGTAGATCACCTTCCAAATTCCCCGGATCTAAAAACGCTATGCTCATTAAAAAACCCGGTCCCGTAAACAACCATAGCTTTTTCCAGGAGAAGGGAGGGACATAATCGACATTTCCGATGGATTCCGGCGTTTCCACGTCGACGATAACAATTTTTTCTCGGGATTCGAATGCGACCTCGTTTTCATCCTCGGATGAGGAGGAGGAAGGAGACTGGGATGGTAAGAGGCGTTTGGATTCGGATTCCTCCGCGGTGTCTTTGTCTTTGTCTTTGTCTCTGTCTTTGTTCGGTTCTTCTCTAGATGACTCCTCCTCTCGGGTTTGGGAATTCATCGTCGGAGGAGTATTGTTTATGCCTGTCTAGATGCCGCGGATACGGCTCCGTTCAGGCGCGGGAGGAGAGATCTCCCGTCGTGTGTGGTAAGGTGTTGAAATTTATGTCGGCTTAAATTAAATACCTTTCCTTGTTATCGTTATTTTTGGGAAAATGACACCAAAATTGACAACTTTTTTTTGTTATTTCCAAAATATATTTTTCCCATTATTTATGGGTTTATAATTGTACGGGTAGGAAAAATGTTATAGGATATTTGACAAACAGCTATAGCTAATTATAGTGATTGATTTGATTAGCTAATTTTATTAATTAATTTAAAAAATTAATTATATAAAAGTGTTTGGTGAAATTTAGTTGATAGATAATATAGATAAAATGACGAATAGAGGTATGATACATTTAATTATTAAGTACATATATATTTAGTGGATATTTTCAAATATTTTGAATATATATTTTTTAAATTTAATATTTAAAAATATTAATCGTGTGGAGATTGATACATACTATTAACCTTGTATAATATCTACACTACAATTTTTTTCACTTTCATGTTTTGCTATATTTTTTAACTAAAATATACTTGATAATCTACAAGTAAAAAATAGAATAATAAAATAAAATTTCACCAATTCATCATTAGACGTTACATAAAAAATATTTTACACACGTTCATTGAAAATAAATTAAGATTATATAATATTCAAGAGATTCAAGTAGATTAGAACAGAGGCTATTTCATTAGATTATGTTTTTATGGCAAGGATGTAAATATGAAAATAACATGGTCAAGTAGGTCATTTAACATTTTATTTTGCAAATAAGTTCTTTCAATCTGTTGGATTTTTCAGCGTTTCTCTTTTAGCTTATTTTGCACAATCAACTCTTTTAAAAAGGTGTTTACCAAACACTATAAATGGAGTGTTTGACTATCAATGAGCTATGTGTGCCCAAATAAGCTAAAAAATCTTCAAAAAGTTGTTTACTAAACACCCCATATATATTTTGATATATAGTATTAGGGGTATTCGCAGAAAGTTAATTGTATCGGAATATCTGTTAGTACGGTTATTGTAAGTCTTAGTCTGATATTTTTTTGTTGTCCTTCATATTCTCATGGTTTTGCCCTGACTAATCCGAATTGACCCGCATCGCACACCTAGTTTTGGTGAGTGAGTTTTTCGGTGGAGATTTTCTGCATATACAAAGCCTCGAACTCGAGACCTACTTAAGTAATATCAAGTTGCTTACCACTTGGATCAACCATTGTTTGGGACATTTTAATGAATTATAATTGTAGCGTTTAAACTGACTATCGCCTAAATAGTTAACCAGTTTATTCATCGCAATTAACCATGAACCGTTTTACATATTGTATTATAAATAACATACCTATTTATTACTGTTAATTTTAGTTGCCTAAAAAATTGATGCAAAAAAATGAAATAAAATATTTAATATTTATAATATTTATGATATTAGACCCGACATAAACATAAGAAATAGTAAAAGAAGTCAGTAACTCAATGTAATTCGTAACTTAGTAAATAATTACTAAGATTAATTTATAATTTTTTCGGTTACCGTTTCACCAAACAATCGTAATTGTAACCTTTTTGTTTAACCACTAATTTTATCAATACGATTATCGTACCGTTTTGATCGATTTTTCAGACCAGTTACCTATCATTTTGTCTGTTTTTCAAGTTTTTCGATACAATATATCGATTTGTGCTTTTCTGAACATCTTTACATACTATGTGTAACAAAATTATACAATCCTTCGTTAAACTAAAAAAATTTAAATTATGACCCTAAAACTATAAATTCTAAACTCTAGAATCTAAATCTAAATTCTAAATTCTAAATCTTAAACTAACTCCGTAAACCCTAAATATAACCAATTTGCAGCTTGTTTATGTTAACTGATGATTGATTGTTGATGGCGGGTATGTTTGTTGGTTTTGGGAGTTGTTGATGACGAAATGGTGGTGTAGATGGGTGATGGATAGTGTAGTTAAGTGCGTAGAGATAGTTTAATTGAGAATTGTGGTCGTGACTTTGGGGTGTAGTGATGAATGGCGAGGCTTGATTGCACGGTGGTGAGTGGGGTAATGGCAGTGAGGTCGAGGGTGAGAGTTTGAATTTAATGGGTCTATGGGGAATGTGGTGGTAAAATGCATGGTCAAATTTACGTGGAACAAATGTGTCAGAATAACGGAATTTAATGTGTCATTGTATTCCGAATAACCCATATTAATGACCGAGCGATCATTTTGTTATAAATTGTATTGTTAGTGATCGTAACGTGATTTTTAAAACTTATTTAATACAAAAATTAATTAAATTTAAGTGATTATAAACAGTGGTGTTTATGGACGGTTAATCGTACTAGAACTGTAGGAAGTCTCAGTTTGATATTTTAATAAACTATTATCGTCTCGTTTAAATCGGTTATCGCCTAACCGATTAATCAATTTATTCGGTGCGGTTCCTTGGATAACCACAAATCGTTTTACATCTATTATTATAATTAATATATTTATTTATTACTACTAATTTTAATAGTTTAAAAAATATCAACCAAAAAAATTTAAATAAAATTTTCGATGTTTATAATAAAAAAGTTTTCAGAGTTTACAAAAATTCAAAAAGTTTAGAAAAATTAAAATACATATATTGATTCTGCATTTTATTAATCACACAACTTCATTACACTGGTTGAACCCATTTGCAATCGCGAAAACATAGACTAACCATGCAACTTCATTACAGTAATCTATCCAACGATAAGATATACAATTAATTTTTATCAAATTTTTCGATTAAATGTTTTTCCAAAAATTATAATCATAACTGTCTCGTTTGACTGTTAATTTTACATATACAGTTACCATACTATTTTGGCCAAATTTTACCGATATGATTATCTATCATTTAGTTTGGTTTTTCAAATTTTTCGGTACGTTATATTGGTTCAAATTTTTCTAAACAACAAGTGTAGTTGACCCTTAATTTATGTCTAGGATAAAGTACACAAATGGTCATTAAACTATCCAAAAAAAATAAAAAAAATGATCACCAAACTTTCAAAAGTTATATAATGATCATTAAATTTTAGTTTTTGTTACAAAAGGGTCATCTGAGCCGTTAACCACCGTTAAATGGGTGATGTGGTGTAACGACCCGGATTTTTGAATTTGAGGATCAGGTCAAATCGAAACACGAGCTTCGTGTGTGGGCTGAGTTTATTGGGCTTATAGGAGCCTTTTTTGGCTCGATCCTTGTTGGGCTTGAGTTATTGGTTTGAATATGGGTTAGGAAGAATTTAAGAAGGATAGTTTGGTAAAAGCATAATGGGATGAAAATGGGGCTGGTGGTTGTTTAATTTTCTGCAAATTGTAAGGGAGTAAGGTCACCATTTTCTCCTTTTGCTCTCTTTCCCTACCCATCCTCATCTCCTACCCAAGGTTGGGTGTTAAAGGTAGGATCTTTAAAGTTTTGAGTTTAAATCTCCTTGTGCTTAAGAAGGGAAGTTCACTCAGCATCCGGAGATCTTCGAATCAAGGTAAAAATGGCTGGTTGTGGTAGAAGAAGGTGTTTGGTGAGGGTTTGAGGAAAAAGAATGAGAATGAATCTTTGAAGGCTTCTTCACCAGCTTTAATCCAAGGTTAGTACACTACTAACTCTCATAGTTTCCTGGAAAACATAAAATTAGATATTGTTACATGTTTTGATATTGTTGGTTGAGATTGAGCTTGTGTGCCCTTTAATGGTAACTTCAAGATTTGATGTTAATAAAATGTAAAATTGGTAGAAATCTACTTAATATACTTATCATAACTTGTAGACTTGATTGCGAGGTCAAAATTGATGATTTGGGTGAGTTAGAAGCGATTTTCGAACTCTAGAATGTAAGTTCTGGGTTTGGGTACCGATATCGGTACCCATTTGTAAAAAATGACTCTTTCCAGGCGAAACGCAAGGGGCGTACCGGTACGTGTACTCACATATCGATACCTCTTGCTTATTTGAAATCCCAATAGCGTCTTAGCGTAGCGGTACACAAGGGAACATATCGTATCACTATCCCTTTGAGTTTAAGAATCGATACTGGGGTAAGCGTACCGGTACTGGGTACCGATACGCGAAGGGGGACATATTGGTACGGGCTTGGCACCAATTATTTCGAATGTAATTAGAGTATCAGTACTCGTGGAAGAGTACCAGTATCTAGAAGGGTGTACCGATACCTACATAGAAGTATCGGTACTCGCAGGGCAATCTGCCCAAGAAATGTGAGTTTGTGTTCGGAAGTTCTATAATTTATAGTAAACGGCCCAAGGGGTCCCTTAAGGTACTAAATGAATATTGAAATTGAGAGGTGGAGACTTAAACCCGTATGTGTAATAAATGGTTAATAACTTGGCAAATATTTGAGGAATTACCTTGAGCAATAAGACAATATGGATTAATGAGTCAAATAGGGGATTAATTGAATACTTCTCCATAAAACGTAACAACTCGATAATATTTGATTTGGTTGTAATAGCAACAATAGGGACCCGTGGTGGGTCGTATGATGATTGTGTGCTAGGTAGGGCACTTGTATGGATCCTTGGTGTATCATGTATGGTTACGTGTGAGGTAGGGAACCTATTTGGTTACGAGTCTTTGTTTGGTGGGATCCGGATACCTAGTAAAAGAGTGTTGCAACACCATGGTTGAGATACCGAATGGAGGTTACCGATGCTATGTGACCCGAGCCTCATTCGAAGATACTCGAGGGAGCATTATGAGTATGGGTGTATGTTTCGATGCTATATGACCCGGTCGTACCCAGATAGTAGATGCTCGAGGGATAATTTCGAGCAAGGGTGTATGATCTGATGCTATGTGACCCGACCTCACCCAGGGTGTATGATTCGATGCTACGTAACCCAGCCTCACCCAAAGTGTATGTACCGATGCTTTGTGACCCGACCTCACTCTAAAGTTGTATTATTATTGATGTCGTTTCGCCTTGGTAATCAGTTGAGATCTTGGGCTTGGTTGGGCATTGTGTGCTATAAATGTGATTGCTTTATTGAGGCATGCGTTTAGGCGACTAGTGGTAGCACCATTGTTATCTTGCCATAATATCATATCTTGTAGCATTGTTCTTATTTATGATTTTCATGAAGCATGGTTGAGTGGTTGTGTATCCACTAAGCTTTGTTAGCTCAGCGTTCGAAATCGTTATTTCGTTCCCAGGTTAGTAGCTGTAGCACGTTTTTGGATGAGCACTATCAGTAGAGCATTCCAGCGTCTCGTCTCTTAAGAATACAATACTTAGGTCATTGGGCTATGTATTCGTAGGAACCTATTGTATATTGTAAATTGCATTTGGATTTTTAAATGATCGAGTCAAAGGTTTATAATGTAATTTTTAAAGGAGCTCTACTGCATTTGTTTTTGAATATTTATTATGTTTTATTGGATTGTAATTAAATGGATTTTCATAATGGATTTTTGGATTGGACTAAACTATATCAAAACCTTAATGGTTGAGTTTTAGGCGTGAGGCCCAAATGTGACATCCGGGTCAAGAGCGTTACATTTAGTGGTATCAGAGCCTAGGTTTAGCCGTTCTAGGAAAGCCCCCGGGTGGTTAGGAGTCGTGAATATGTGTTTAGCGAATACGAGCCCATGTTTCTAAGTTGTACTCTTCAAGACTAGAATCTGAATGGTGTACCCTGTGTTCGCGTGTGTCGCTGGTTGTGACATTAAGATAGATTCGATCACGGTCGTGAAGGCCGTGATGATGGCTGATTCCTTTGAGGATGATTCTGAGATTGGAGTTATCTTATACGTTAAGCTTGGGCTTATGAAGGAATGGAGGAGTTGAGGGTGTGCCCTCCTCCCATCGCTTGAGAAGTAATCATGGTTATGTGTCGTAAGTTACCTTAATGCCTTGAGTTCATAGTGAGGACCTCCAATGGTGAGATTCTACGTGTTTGTAGACGACCTTTATAGAACGAATAAGAGGACTTGCTTTTGATTGACCAGTGGTAGAGTGTCGATCGGAGGTCTCATTATTCGTAGTAAGTGAACCTTAATGGTGGGTACCATGTGATGGGGATGTAGCACGCCTGGCAGATATGCGTTCCCGTCTAATGTAGAGAGGTACATGATGGTTGTAAGGTTTCAAGTACGATCTTAGTAAGCTACATGCCCTGATATCTCGAGCAAGGTATGCTTGTTGCGGTTGTTTATAGTGGTGGCCGGAAGAACATCGTGGGTTTTGCGCGAGGTGATGCTTGAGTAAAGCTTGAAATAAGTGGGTGACAAATACAATTGAGTTGTCTTCTAAGTTAATTGATATGATCATGGCCACCGGTTCTTATCTGGTCATGAGCCAGCTTAAGATGACAAGTGTAGTGTTGCAAGCTTCGAGGTTTCGAGGAACCAAACCCAGGGTATGGGAAAAACAAATCACCATCTTCTGAACACGGTTCAGACCAGTTGGGTTGACGGCGCGAGATCGACCAAGGGAGTCGCGAAGAGAGCCATATTTCTTTAATATGAGGAGTATTATTGTTATGAATCTAAGTAAAGTAGAAGGGGTTGAGAAAAGATGGCCGGATAAATCAGATTCATGGTTAAGAAACACTCAGAGTGATCTGAAGATGACGTGGAATAGTCTTAAAGAAATCCTAATTGTATCGTCTTTTTCTCAAAGGCAATGCATACGAATGGTGAGAGACCATATAGTTAAGACCGCAGCCTGTTTTCTCAATATAGGGTGTTTTTTGGGTGAGTCAGGAAAAAGATATATCAATGAAGCTCTTATGAAAAAGATGAGGGATCAGTTCTTGCAGTTAGTTTAAGGTGTCAAACAGTGTTAGATATGAGTAAGATTTTTCTACGGTTGAGCTGTTATGTCCAAAGGTTGTTGCTATCGAAGAGTAAAGGTGGTTGATGTTAGATGTGGATTCAAAGTTGACATATTGATGCACGAGACAACAGTTTTACCTGGAATATTCTATGAGCTAGTCATTAGTACGAAGCACTCGAATGATCTTAGAGCCAATATTGAGTCAGTTGAGGATTTTGTAAACTGTGTTTTAGGGAATCAGAACATCGTAAGATTCTTCTCAGGCTCTAAAGAGGGGATGGTTTGTGCTTTGAGCGGATCAAAAAAGAGTTACTTTAGATCAGTTGAGGGTTGGTCAGAAATCTAAATTGAGGGTGTTGTGAGGGGCTTATCGATTTTTTTCTATAACGGAGAGTGTTGATGGTTCGGCCCTGCCGTTTTTTCCGTCAGTTTGTGAGCCTTGTGGTTGACATCATCTTGAGGTATGTTTCTTGCTTGGAGAATTTGCTATGAGTGCCAGACATCGGGTCACATGGAAAAGGACTGCTCAACGTGGATGAGTATTTACCGGTTCAGTCTTTGAGGTTGACTTCTTCTGAGCATAGTCAAGGTTCTTCGAGAAGTGGTGTTGGGTCATTGTCGAAGTATCGGGGTGAAGGCCAGGTGAGATCTATAGTTAGAGTCATCGCACGAGCTTTTGTTAGACAATATGTTGTTCACGCCAGAAATGACAAGCTTGTTACTGAGAGTGTGTTAAATGATTTGGTCCCATTGTGGTTTTCAGTTTCTTGATGGTAGTTTGATTTCTTGTTCTTACCTTGGCAGAGATTTTATTGAGCGGGTTCAGTGATAAGTTTCCTCGAGGTTGATATTGGTTTGGTAAATTAATAGATTGGTAAGTGTCGGTAAGTAAAGGTTTCACCGTGGATGGTGTGTATGGTTTAGAGTAACAGTCCATACAGACTTGTTAGACTTACCCTTGGTACGGGTTGGTTACGCGAGTGTGAGGGGTGCATTGGTTTCCAAGAAAGAATCTCAAAGTTAAGGTTTAGGATGAGCCAGTTCATCGGTATTGTGCGTGAATAAATCATATCTCTGCATCTTATGTGTTGTGCTCATGTGATTCTAGTTAAAGAGGACCTTGTAGGTTGCAAGACGTCATTGGTTCGCATAGTTGGCGCAAGAGTGAGAGTCTACGGTTTAGAGTGGTGGACATTCAAGTGGTTATTGAGGTGCTCTTCGAGGGTTGAGTGAGATAACCTCTTGATCGTAGAGTAATACCCATAATAAGGGATGTGTTGAGTTCGGTATTAAGCGTTCATCACCTCGTGGTCTAACAATTACCGAACCCCTCATGTGAGAACTCATTGGTAGAGGAGGGGGTGCGAGCGATGTCGCCAAGGGGTTCACCTTGGGACGTGCTTATGTTGGTACAACGAGATATAGTGGTGTTAGCTATTGTGGGTTGATGTATAACAATGAAAGGTCAATATTTGTTTTTCAGGGCTGATGATCTTGTTAATATTGAAGAGTTTTGAGATTCCCGTAAGATCGTTCAAGAGGTTGGTCTCGTAAGTTAAAGGTTAAGGAGAATTGGCGTTAAAATTAAGGTTTGATGCGATATTTGAACTCGAAGGGCAAGTTGAAGAGGGTTTTGGACTTACAAATGCGTCAAGGCAATCTTAAGTTAGATGAGTAGAAGGTTGCTTATTTGGGTTTAAGATGGATTGTAACACCCTGATCCCGTCCCGAATTCAGGGCATCATATTCGGGTCACCTAAAACTGACCTATCAAAATTTCTCATTTAAAACCATAAGTTGGCAATTCTCAAAATGATCCATCTCCATAAAATCCATGTAGATAAAGAGATTAAAAGGGTTTACAAAATATGAATTCCAAATAAAATACATTGTTTGACCAAATAACAGTAAATCAAAATAAAATACAGACTCGACTGTGGTAAGGTCTTACGAATACATTCAGTCCAAACTAAACATCAAGTATTATACTCTAAAACTGGCTCGGTGTTGGGAAATCCTCCTCGATGTGCTCCTCCAAAAGCATCCTATCAACCTACGCACGAAAAAACCACAATTCTGCACGCTGAGCTAACAAAGCTCAATGGTATATTTCTACTCTATCACAATTCATGAATATCATAAAACAAGCATACATTATAGTATAATCAATAGTGCATAGAAAAGCTTCTCAACATCTAAGGATCATCGTCTAGCCTACCCTAGCTAGAGGTTACAACTGTCTCAAGATACCACTATTGCAAGAAGACCACTAAGCCATTCCAGACTTACCATACGCGAGGTCCCACCGACCATTGAGTTACATCACGTACCCTATCACATAGCCCAAGGGTTATCTGGCCTATACTCGAGACCACATAGTCCATCGAGTTACTCGAGCTCACACAGCCCGTCGAGTAATAACCCTACCCTAATCACATAGCCCAAGAGTTAAAATAGCCAACATCTATCATCTATACAACCACGTAAATACATACATTCCCTAATGGCCAACGAAGCCCTACTATTTTTCTCGTGCCCACACAGCCGTCGGGTTACCCTTGATCACATAGCCGTCGGGTTAGGATCATATTCGGGTCACTATAGCCACAGATATGTCTTAGACCTACTTGGATCACAATAACCACAAGAAGTCTTTTCCCGAGGTCACCAAGCCACCAAGTTACTCGAGATCACATAGCCCTTCGAGTTACTCGAGCTCACACAACCTCCGAGTGATATTTCCATATCCTGATCACATAGCCCAATAATAGGTTTCGGACCGCATTCAGATCACATAGCCCATTGATACGTCGGATGTACTCAATCACATAGCCCGGAGTACCCATCCCCTTATTTAAGTGCCCTTGCACTGACTCTAGGACATCCAGATTCCTAACCAAGACACATACGATAACACATGCTCCCCTGAGCATCAATATATCTCACCGAGAGATAAAAAGGCATCCATCCAACCATTACCAATGCCCCAAGGTATGAATCATTTGTTACACTAATTAATATAAGTCTTTAGGATTCATTTACGCCCTTTCTCGTTAGATTTTCTTATTACTCACGGGAACCCGCCTATATGGGCGTCCCTTCAGCATACAACAAGACCCCAAGCTACCACGTAGCATTAACCGATCCACCACGGATCCCTATGGATTACTAGTCCAAGCAACTTACCCAACTATTACTAAGCCATTAGCCATTAATCCACATACGGGTTACTAACCTCGATTTCTATGTTTTAGAGTTTGTTTTATACCTTTAAGGACCCACCGGACCCTTTACCATGAATTATAAAACCCCCGAACGCGAACTCAACTTTCTTGGGCAGATTGCCCAGCGAGTATCGATACTCCAAGGTCAGTATCAGTACTCTCTTTTCGTATTGATACTCCGCCATGAGTACCGATACGCTAACTAGGTTCGAAAGAATTAGACCAAAATCCGTACCGATATGCTACGTGCCGTATTGGTACGCTTCATCGGTACTAGGATCGCCATGTACCGATCCACCCCGTACCGATACTCCCACATACTCGTACCAGTACGCTGAGCCTTTCTCAAGCAATGTAACAGTGCGTATCGATACGCCCCTCGCGTACCGGTACGCCCTTCACAAACCGTCTCCCTTATAACGAAGGCATACCGATATACTACTACCCCGTATTGGTGTACGAGCCCAAATTTTAAAATTTGGAGCTTGAGATTTCCTCAATCCCACCCCTAACCTCTAAAGTTAAAGCCCACATCGACCCTACAAGTTATTTAGAGTATATTAGGTGGTTTTCTATCCATTTTACGCATTATCAACATCTTATCTTTGATTCACCATTAATGGGGGTTTAAAGCTCTAAAGACCCATTTCACACCCACAAACTATAAAACCAAGCAAGGTATACATTTTATGAGGCTCATGAACTATAGGAGTCAGAAATATACTGACCTCAAGAAAAGATTCACGAACTAAGGTAGCAACCAAGCTTTTTCCACTTCTTTTTCCTTGTTCCAATCTTCAAACCCAACTTCCACCAATGCTGAAGATATCCCTCTTGAAAGACAACTCCTCCTCTAGCCACAAACCGTGATTCTTACACCACACTAACAAAATATCATCTTTACCTTGAGTTGGAAGGGTTCTTGAAGGAGAGAATGATAGAGAGAAGAATGAGACATGATGACTTCATCCTCTATCCCCTAATGCAGAAAAATAAAGAAGTCATTAGCCTTTTTCCTTCTCTTGGGAGAAAATTACCATTTTACCCTTTATTAAACCTTCCTTATCCAAACACAAGCCCAACAAGACATGGAAGCCCATTAAGCTCAACTTCTCAGCCATTCATAATTCGAACATTCGACCCGATGTATTGGTCCAAAACCTAGGTTAATGCCCGTTGTTGACTCGAGAAATTCGGGTCGTTACAACTCTTCTCTCATTCAAGAAATTTCGTCCTCGAAATTTAGATGGATGAAAGGGAGATGTAACCAACACGGATATAGCCACTTCACGATTCAAACATGATCACCTTGATTAGGGAGAGTTCTTCCTCAATCTACCTTAAACAGAACCATAGCACTAAACCACACGCTCTTACACTTCTCTTGAGATTTCCGACGACTCATTTTTCAGCAACCAACGACACTTATGACGAACCGCTAAGCATGATAACATAACCAACATCGAGCCACACTGTTCAAACATCCACTTAAAGAACTAACTTCTAAAGGATTCTATCTCGGTTAACCAACCTTTCTACTAGCATCTGTCATAAAAAAACTAAACTTAGACTTCATCTACATCTAAAATGTTACAGCACCCCCACAACCTATTGCTAGGAATGCAACACGTCAAACAACCATATCTCGGTCAAACCATTAAAGGACAAGTAAAACCCTAACAACCGATCACTATCGTTAATCTATCTTGAATCCAATAGCTCTTTTCCCTAGACTTGGACCACCAATACGAGATTTAAACTTCGCTTTATCCAACTATTTTTGACAGGGCCAACCACTCTCGATCCCAACCACTTGGTTCTGAGAAATGACCACCATCACTTAGGAACTCACACAAGAAACCCAAAACTTAGCCATTCTACTTGTGAAGGTCCAAACACCTTCTTCCTAACCCTATCCTCGATCTTAACCATCAAATGTGGAAGGCCATCTAACTGTCCTCAAGGATCGCCAACTGGTCCGTCTAGCAACATTTCTTTGCAAAGCAACCATCCGATTACCCTCAACACAATTATTGATCCACATTTCTACTGTGCCACTCTGATAACTTCCACATTGTTTGCCTTACCGATAACAACTCTGGTCAAACTCAATTGGGCAATCCTCCAACCCCACAATATCTAGCTCAACATGTGCACAAGCCAATCAATTATCCTCACAATTCACCCTTAAGACCTGAACTATGGACATTACAACTTTTATTTACCTTTCTCTACGATACCCTTACTCCGACAAACCACACGCGAAGCTCTCATATTCTATGGCCAAAACAAGGTCGCTGATCTCACGAAACTAGCAGCAGTATTCCACTATTGTACTACGGCTTAACATATCCAAAGCCACCAAACAAACTACTCCCACGCAGACACGATCTTGACGAAGCACTTGGCAACGACACCGAATCGCTCACTCGCACAAGTGTGCATTCAACAAAGAGTTCGTTAAGTACCATACCACGAAGCTATGGATACTAACAACGAACTCAACCTTACTTTTATCGTGATTTTAAACCACAATCAACTGGTAAGATTGCTCATTCACCAATGGTACCTCTATACCCTCAAAACACCTACAACACCAAGACTAGGAACTCTCAACTTTTGCATCTACAACGCAAGCTAAGAATACATTGCAACCTATAGAACCTTCCTTGAGCTAGCACTACGGAACACAACGTCCACCTTAGAGAGGTTAAGATTCTACACAACCAACACTAACAACTAGATTCAAGCAAACTAAAACTTCATAACTTCTTACTCACATCTTACGGCACACATACACTCTCTACAACCATCTACGGTTTCCATCCAAATCAACAACAAACCCAAGGTTTACCAAGATACACATTACAAGAACCAGTCCATTACATAACCGAAAAGCTAAACGGCTAACGCAACTGCTAAAACCAACACAAAACTTAATTACCTGACATATCCTCGGTTGCAACACTATCATCTCTAACCTAAGCAGCATAATGCCTAACAACGCCTCGTGCGCCAACCTTGGCAGTGGATCTCACAGGACCTCCACCTCGATAACCTGAAGGTGCCTTAGCTCCGCCTCTAGCAAAACTCTGATCGCGACGGGAAGTAGCCCACCTCTGAGACTGAACTGATATATCCTTATCCATAACTAGGTAGTCCTTTGCCATGTGTCCCGGTACCCGGCACCTATAGCTAACCCTCTGAAGTAAGAAGCACACTCTAAGGTGATGTTTGCCACAATGCTCGTATGCTGGTAGAAGCGATGCTCTAATATAACCATCCATATTCCCCTCTAAAGCAGAAAAATGCCTCTACGAACCCTCAATTTAGATCTTAAGACGACTCTCGGTAGCTGGACCAAAGTAACACTCTTCGAACTCCTCGAAGCATAAAACCTCTCATGCGGATAGGGAGAATGACCTATGATATTTTGGGTCTCCAAATCATAACCTCTAGAATCCTCAAACTAATCAGATGCTGAACTCTGAAGTCGCTCAAGTGCCTTCGCACTATTGGCTAACTCGGAGAATGTCCCAAGCGGACCTGTTGTCACATATAACTAAAGGTCAACATTCAAGCTTTGTCTGAACCTTTTGTACCCCAACTCTTCTGTGGCAACAAACTATGGGGCATAACGACTCAAATGCAGAAACTCTTGCTTATAAGCAAACACTATTCGATCTCCCTAAACTAGATGGAGAAATTAGTCCCTCATCTTATCCATATGTACCTCGCTGATGTACTTCTTCTGAAACTCACCCACAAAGATATCCCATGTCGGTCATCTAGACTTTAGACCCAACTCTACGGTCTCCCACCACTCGTGTGCATTGCCCTTAAGAAGGGAAACAATACAATCAAAATCATCTTTCGGGCTTCCTTTCATTTGTCTCAAGATTTTTGTGTATCGCGCAACCACTGGTCAGCCTTGATCGGGTCATCCTCACCCAAGCCTTCAAAATTCTTAGGCCTAAAGCGATGAAGCCTCTCTACAGCGGTCTTGCGAGGCATCTCAACTTGCCTCGAGATAGCTTGTACCATACACAAGAGGGTATAGGTAAAGTCACGAAAGTGACCCGCCTTTCCACTACAGGTTCCACCTTTCATCGATCTTTTTCTAAAACACAACAAATGAGGTGGCACATCAGGATTCCCAGTCTTATAAAGTATACTTAAATTTAGGTACTTGTATTCACTAGACACCTTACCCCGACATCTATACCACCCCGGGGTTTCCTAGAACCGACTAAACCTAAGCTCTGATACTATTAAATGTAACACCTCGAGCCCGTCCCATATTCAGAGCATCACATTTGGGTCACCCAAAACTGACCCATCAAAATTTCTCATTTAAAACCACAAGTTGGCAATTTTCAAAATGGTCAATTTCCATAAAATCCACGTAGATAAAGAGATTAAAAGGCTTTACAAAATATGAATTTCAAATAAAATACACCATTTGGCCAAATGACAGTAAATCAAAATAAAATATATACTCGACTATGGTAAGGTTTTACGAATACATGCAGTCCAAACTAAACATCAAGTACTGTACTCTAAAACTGGCTCGGTGTTGGGAAATTCTCCTCGATGTGCTCCTCCAAAAGTAACCTGTCAACCTACGCACGAAAAAACCACAATTTCGTACGCTGAGCTAACAAAGATCAATGTTACATTTCTACTCTATCACAATTCATGAATATCATAAAACAAGCATGCAAGATAAGATGTTGATAATGCGTAAAATGGATAAAAACCCACCTATTATACTCTAAATAACTTGTAGGATCGATGTGGGCCTTAACCATAGAGGTTTAGGGTTTAGGGTTTAGGGTTTAGGGATAAAACCAAGCAAGGCATACATTTTATGAGGCTCATGAACTATAAGAGTCAGAAATATACTAACCTCAAGCAAAGATTGACGAACTAAGGCAGCAACCAAGCTTCTTCTACCTCATTTTCCTTGCTCCAAGCTTCAAACCCGACTTCCACCAATGCTGAAGATATTCCTCTTGAAAGACAGATTTTTGGGTGCTGAACAACTCATTCTCTAGCCACAAACTGGGATTCTTACACTACACTAACAAAATATCATCTTTACTTTGAGTTGAGAGGGTTCTTGAAGGAGAGAATGATAAAGAGAATGAGACATGATGACTTCATCCTCTATCTCCTAATGCAGAAAAATAAAGAATGCATCAGCCTTTTTCCTTCTCTTAAGAGGAAATTACCCCTTTACCCTTTATTAAACCTCCCTCATCCAAACACAAGCCCAACACCCAAGCCCAACAAGACATGGAAGCCCATTAAGCTCACCAACTCAGCCTATCATAATCTGAACATTTGACCCAACGTATTGGTCCAAGACTCAGGTAAACGCCCGTTGTTGACTCGAGAAATTTAAGTTGTTACATGGATTGTTTTTATGTATGACGACAGTGTAAAGATATTCTGAATGGCTTCAGAGAAATGTGAGTTTTGGTTAAAGTTGTATGTGATCGAATTCTTGTGTCGTATTAAGTTGTACTGGGAGAACCATTAGGAATCTTGAAGGACGTGCTAAAGTTTTGGCACCAAAGTTAGTCAGAAATTGGTGGTTGAGAGTGAAATAGAGTGTTTGAACCTTAGAGGACAGTTTGGTGGTTTGATCTCTAGTAAAGCTTGGTTGTGGTAACAATTTTCTTTTGGAACTGAAGTGGCTTGACTAGTAGAACCGCTTGATCATGGATTCACATCTGCTTATGTAATAGAGGGTTCAAGTAAATAAGGCGTTAAGTCCTTTATCAGTTAACCAAACTGTGAAAGAAGGTTGTATTTTTATGTTAGATGGATGATAGAAAATGATTGATAGGGTTGGTTATTCTTGAACACGGGGGTTATGGTGATTATATATGAGGAAGTGCCTTGTGGTATACCTTGAAGAAGTGTCACGTTATGGATGCAGATGAGGGTTGAGTACAAGACTTCGGAAATACTAGTGTTGGTAGAGAGGTTCGTTTACTAAGTTGTGACTCATCCGAAGTGAATTCAGAGTTAGATGTTTGATAATGTTGATGTGATTATCGTTGGTTGATCTGTCTCCAGGTTTAATATGAGTGTTGTTCTGGATGTTGGGAATGTTTTGTTGAGGAGTCTTGTAAAAGTTAAGAGTTTAGGTTAAAGATTTTTGGTTAGGAAGGTGTTGTGGAGAACTTAGGAGTTGTGGGCATGCATGATCAAAAAGATGGTTGATCTTCAGCAATATCATCTTCTTTCCATGTTTAAATTTCAAGGACGAAATTTTCTTTTAAGGAGGGAAGAGTTATAATGACCCAGATTTTTAAATTTGAGGATCGAGTCAAATCGAAACACGAGCTTCATGTATGGGCCGAGTTTATTGGGCTTATAGGAGCCTTTTTGGGCTTGATCCTTGTTGGGCTTGAGTTATTGGTTTGAATATGGGTTAGGAAGAATTTAAGAAGGGTAGTTTGTTAAAAGCATAATAGGATGAAAAGAGGGTTGGTGGTTATTTAATTTTCTACAGATTGTAAGGGAGTGAGGTTACTATTTTTCTCCTTTTGCTCTCTTCCCTACCCATATTCATCTCCTACCCAAGGTTGAGTGTTAAAGGTAGGATCTTTAAAGTTTTGAGTTTGAATCTCGTTGTGCTTAAGAATGGAAGTTTACTCAGTATCTAGATATCTTTGAATCAAGGAAAAAATAGATGGTTGTGGTAGAAAAAGGTGTTTGGTGAGGGTTTGAGGAAGAAGAACGGGAATAAATCTTTGAAGGCTTCTTCACCAGCTTTAATCCAAGGTTAGTACACTACTAACTCTTATAGTTCCCTAGAAATCATAAAATTAGATATTGTTACATGTTCTTATATTGTTGGTTGAGTTGAGCTTGGATGCCCTTTAATGGTAACTTCAAGATTTGATGTTAATAAAACGTAAAATTGGTAGAAATCCACTTAATATACTTATCATAACTTGTAGACTTGATTGCAGGGTCAAAATTGATGATTTGGGTAAGTTAGAAGCGATTTTTGAACTCCATAATGTAAGTTCTGGGTTTGCGTACCGATACGGGCTGGTCACGTATCAGTACCCCTTTGTAAAAATGGGCTCTTTCTAGGCAAAACGCAAAGGGCGTACCGGTACGTGTACTCGCGTATCGATACCCCTTGCTTATTTAAAATTCCAGTAGCATCTTAGCGTACCGGTACGTAAGGGAGCGTATCAGTACCACTGTCCTTTTAAGTTTAAGAATTGGTACGGGGGTAAGCGTACTGGTACTGGGTACCGGTACGCGAAGGGGGATATATCGGTACGGGCTTGGCACTAGTTCTTTCGAATGTAATTAGAGTATCGGTACTCGTAAAAGAGTACCGGTACCTAGAAGGGTGTACTGATACCCAGATAGGAGTATCGATACTCGCAGAGCAATCTGCCCAAGAAATTTGAGTTTGTGTTTGTGGGTTCTATAATTTGTGGTTAAGGGCCCAAGGGGTCCCTTAAGGTATTAAATGAATATCGAAATCGAGAGACGTAGACTTAAACCCGTATGTGTAATATGGCTAATATCTTGGTAAATATTTAAGGAATTACCTTGAGCAATAAGACAATGTGGATTAATGAGTCAAATAGGGGATTAATTGAATAATTTTCCATAAAATGTAACAACTCGGTAATATTTAATTTGGTTGTAATAGCAACAATAGGGACCTGTGGTGGGACATATGATGATTGTGTGCTAGGTAGGGCACTTGTATAGATCCGTGGTAGATCATGTACGGTTATGTTCCAGGTAAGACACCTGTTTGGTTACGAGTCTTTATTTGGTGGGATCTGGATACCCAGTGAAAGAGTGTTGCAACACCATGGTTGAGATACCGAATGGAGGTTATCGATGCTATGTGACCCAAGCCTCATTCGAAGATACTTGAAGGAGCATTCCGAGTATGGGTGTATGTTCTAATGCTATGTGACCCGACCTTACCCAGAGAGTAGATGCTCAAGGGATAATTTTGAGCAAGGGTGTATGATCCGATCCTACGTGACCCGGCCTCACCCGGAGTGTATGTACCGATGATTTGTAACACGGCCTTACTCTAGAGTTGTGTTGTTGTTGATGTCGTTTTGCCTTGGTGATCTGTTGAGATCTCGGGCTTGGTTGGGCCTTGTGTACCATAAGTGACGATTGCTTTATCGAGGCATGTGTTTAGGCGACTAGTGGTAGCGCCATTGTTATCTTGCCATGATATCATATCTTGTAGCATTGTTCTTATTTATGATTTGCATGAAGCATGGTTGAATGGTTGTGTATCCATTGAGCTTTGTTAGCTCATCGTTCGAAATCGTTTTTTCCGTTTGCAGGTTAGTAGCTGTAGCACGTTCTTGGAGGAGCACCATCGGTAGAGGATTCCAACGCCTCATCTCTTCAGAGTACAATACTTAGGTCATTGGGCTATGTATCCGTATGAACCTATTGTATATTGTAAATTGCATTTGGATTTTCAAATGATTGAGTCAAAGGTTTATAATATAATTTTTAAAGGAGCTCCATTGTATATGTTTTCGAATATTTATTATGTTTTATTGGATTGTAATTAAATAGATTTTCATAATGGATTTGTGGATTGAGCTAAACTAGGTCAAAACTTTAATAGTTGGGTTTCAGGCGTGAGACTCAAATGTGACATCCGGGTCGAGGGTGTTACATGTGGTATTTACAAAAATTATTGATTTTAGCCCTAAATATGTATACATTCAATCAATTTAGTCCTAATTCAAAAAAACATTAATTTTAGTCCTGATTATTTATACATTCTTTCAATTTAATCCTATTTTAAACTAGAAATTATTTAATATTTTTTATCCAATCAGATGATGACTTTCACATCCGTTGAAAGAAAATAAATGGAACAAAATATGGGTTCATTGTGGCATCAAACTAGGGGCGGATGCACCCTGGTGCATGGTGGGTCAAGTGACCCACCATTAAAAAATAGGAAGACTACTTTGGTAATTACTAAATTTTTAGGGCGCTTTCACTTTGGTCACTAAAATTGAAAATCCTTTATTATAGTCATCAAACTTTTAATTTAAATTCATTTTTGTCACTGTTGTATTAACCCCATTAAGAAATGATGATGTGGCACGTTAAAGTCTTCTTTTCAAAAAGAATCTTAATTTTTCAAAGTTACAACTAATGTCGATGCCATAATTTTGATTAACGGAATAATCATCGATCAATCCCAACGGTAGGAAAGATTCGTTTTGTGAAAAGTGTAACATAGTTTAGTTTGAAATTGATCTTATGGCTAACACAATTACGTCCGTGTAAGATAGTTCTAATCTCTCAAACATATTTACACGGATCGGTTCTTCAATGCCAACATGTATCTGACTATAAATCATGTTTGCTTGCACAACAATTATGACTAATTAATGTATTATTACAACAGAATAAATTGATTTAAAATTATTACACTGATCGATAAACTACCCAGTTTAAATTTTTGGATCCGTCCCTGCATCAAACCTAGGTGTGTGAGGGTAAATAGCACTTGCTCAACCACTAGGCTAAAAGCCTAGCACTTGATTCAAAATGCAACAATATAGGAGGATATATTTTGTACTATTATGTATGATGCCCATGCCAAGTTCATAGTGAGCTTTGAGACTTGCACGGTGGCGAAAGGAATTTGTTTGTTTCGGCATTGCAATTTGCAAAGAAGCAAAAGAGATGGGTGATGAATAGAAGCAGTTTAAGAAGGTGACAGCTTGGGCCTTGAATTCAGAAGCTTCACTACATAGTTCGTATGAAGATTCTCGGCATATTAATCCCAATAGTGAGCTTATGGAGAAAAAGGGATGTTGGTGTATTCCACGAATTTTTGAGCTTGTCAATCCATAAGAAGACCAAGAGGAACTAAACATCCCGTATAAGTTTACTCGATATATCGGGATTTTCTACTTGTCGTTGAAGTGCAAAAAAACGACCGTGGCGCTCAAGAAAGGGTACTATTGTGAACCTGCATCCTCTTGTTCGTATAAGACAAGTTTTATCACGTAATGAGGATCGACCTTCTTTATCGTGGGAAAGATGTGAATCTGATACCTCAGGAAGACGTTTTGCTGCATAATTTCAGGTACTATTATAATACTGCAAAATATATAATATATTGTTGCATTTCGAATCAAATGCTAGGCTTTAGCCTAGTGGTTGAGCACGTGCTATTTACCCACACACACCATGTTCAATCTAAGGGTGCGCGTTCGATTGATTCGAGTCAAAAAATTTTGATTTATTCGAGTTGACGCGTCATATTTTACAACTCAAACTTTATTTGAATTTTTTCCGATTCGAGTCGAGTTTAAGAAATTCGAGTCGAGTTTTTGAGTTCCTATAAAAATTTAATTGTAATTATTTATCATGTTATAGTATGCTTTGATTCCAATTTAAATCACTTTCTCTAATCATATAAGATATGCATATATATATTTCTTCATTTTTTTTCATATGTTGCAATATTTCTTCATTTTTTTATATACCGGTATATATATATAATAAAAAATTGAGGAACTCGTCTCGAACTTAAAAATGAATACATTAATTACTAAAATTCGAGTTTCTATTTTACAACTCAAACTTTATTTGAAAATTTTCGAGTCGAGTTGAGTTTATGAAATTTCGAGTCGAGTCAAGACGAGTCGAGTAGAGTTATTCAGTTTTTTCGAGTCGAGTTTTGCTCACCCTACTTTAATCCACCCAAAATTCAAATTTATTTTCCTTCGACAGATGATGAAATAATTATTAAATAATTTTTAATTTAAAATATAATAAAATTATCATGTCACGAATTTAATGGCGATTAACGACTCAATGGCCATTTTATAAGAAAATCTAAAATTTAATGACCATTATGTAATTTTTGAAAGTTTGAAACTATTTTATTTTTTCAAATAATTTAGTGACCATTTATGTATTTTACACTTATATCTAACTAAAGAAAGTTGGCCGGCCCATTCTAATTCCACCCATACTCGGCCCAAAATCAATTCCTTTTTTAAAGTTATTTATTTGTTTGCATTTTTTTTATCTGATTAAAAAAACTTCCCCTCCCAAACTCGAAATCGCCCATTTTCTCTACGGTCACTACCCTCAGTCTCTAAGCAAAAGAAATGGCCGAAACTGAATCCACCACCGCAGGGACGGAGCTCCACCAGACCCAGCCTCAAGAGACAGTAGACGACATCTTCGCCAAGCTCAATAACCTTACCCTCCGAATTTGGCCCCCCTCTCAACGAACCCGCGATGCCGTTATCAACCGTATAGTCGAGACGCTGTCTTCCCAATCTGTACTTTCCAAACGCTACGGCACGATCCCAGAGGACGAGGCATCCTCCGTGGCCAAGCTGATCGAGGAGGAGGCCTTCTCAGTCGCCGGAGCGGCGTTCTCCCCCGACGATGATGGCATCGCGATCCTTCAGATGTATTCCAAGGAGATCAGCAAGCGTATGCTCGACACTGTCAAATCTCGAGCTTCTACCGCCGCAGCCTCTGATGCCCCGCCAGGTATGGATGCTCTGAGCGGTGAGGAGATTTCATCGTCGTCCGTTGAGGCAGAGGCTTGAGTTTGAGGATCCTTTTTTCTCTCTTCCTCTCTCTTTAGGGTTCTTTCTTAGATTACAATTGGTATTGCTAGTGTTTGCTGAGATCTGTTTGCTTGGCTATGGATATTTCGAGATGCTTAATTGCTTATATAAGACGATGATAATATCTTTAACTGTAATACCCCCTCCCATTTGATTTTGAGGGTTTTCTGTAATCTTTGTGAAAATGTTTTTGATCTTTATGATTTGCTTGGTTTTTGTTGCTCTATTTATTGCTGCAGTGCAAAATGCAGCATAGAGGGTGCTAGAAATTTTCTTCATTAATGATTGTTTCCCACCAACTCAACAGCATTCTGTTTTACCTTAATTTACTTTTTGTTCCTCAATGTTCTGTTTCAACAAACGAAGTTATTAGCTTCTCACAGGAATTAGGCAATGCTGTTTAGAATTTTCATCTGTCGAAAGCTAAACAATGGAAACCAGAGCTATCAAGTTGAAACTTGAGTCTTGTAAATTGTTGGTGTGTAGAAAGAGCTGCATGCACTAGAATTTTCTATATTTTATATGGATCTGATATATGGTCTTAAATCTTAATATTTCTTATTGTAATCCTTTTAAGGAAAGTAATTGTTGATACAAAAATTTGATGTGTTAGGAAAGATTCTTAGGTGAGGTTTCTACTGTGAATTAGAAACAGCATTCTTATGAACTTATATGTTTAGTATCTCAGTCATCTTAGTAAACAACTGATATGAATTGAATGTAGACACATGCTTATACGACCTGTAATCATGTGCTTCGTGTCAAAATAGCATAATGCTTTAGCAAATCTTCCGTGTGTTCAGTTCTCAAGCTATTTTCATGTTCCATAATTTTGTAACATATGTTTACTTGAGTGACTTGAATACCATTTTCATTTTCTGAATGGTGAATTTCTTTTTTCCTTTTTTTTTGCTTCATTTCAATGCTGAGTTGCATCGTACTCTTCTTATGGTTGCTACTAGTTATCAAACTTGCAGCTAACATCTTGGTTGAAAAAAATATTATATTACTTTGTTAATGCATAAAGCCCCAGTTTCTCTTTTACTTTCTATAGTTTAGGTGGATGGCATCCCAATTGTGCATTTTGGTAGGTAAATTAGATGATCAATATTTACATTGTTTAGATCATGCTTCCCCCCTAGGTAGAGTTTTCTTAATCTTGACATTCGATCCAGAACATCTTACTATATAAACCAAGACTTGCAATTAAGATCTTGTAAAGTCTTTTGTTACACTTGTATCCTTTTAGTTCTTTTTCTTCTCATTTGCATGTGCATATATGAAAGTTTTACAGGACAGAAGGAAAAGTATGTGATTCCTTTCAACCATGAATGCTTTCTAGATCACTATGTTTATTCCTTGGCCTTCAACAATATAGAAACGAATCAGTTTGAGATTGACCGTAAACTTCTTTATGTTCTACATTATGCCTTATATATCTATATATACACACATCTGCTAGCTATATGCTTCCTTAGGGATTGATCATACTTTAATCTGCATTATGTCTGGTGGTGATCACATTCTCAGCAGCAATAACATTGATGTTAGTGCTGCTACGTGTGTGTGTGTGTATTCACTGTGAATTATAAGAGGACTCTCTTCTGAGTGTGGGGAAGGGTTAATTTCCAAATGTATCCCATTTTTAATCATTAATTATTTATATTTCAATTTCGGGCATGAAAAAAGAAATTGGCACTGAAAATTATTCTTGAATTTCGATAAATGTAGATAGTATAAAACAACAGGCGGGAAGTACATTGTGGGTGGCCTATAACCAGTACGAAAGGGATGGATGGAGAAATCAGACCCAATTTATAGTTGTTGTCTTGCCAGCCAGAGGACTTTGGGTGGTGCGAAAGTTAATCTGTCCGTTGCTTTAGGACATTTTCTTTTTAATCAAGGGAACTCCTAGAAACAATAAAGTGTTAATATATAGGCAATTTTTCAGAAAATTTGACCCTTGTTTTGTTTGTTTTCTATGATCCTTTTGTGTATTGGGAAAATTGTATTAAGAATCAATAATAAATTCTCAATCTAATCGATACGTATTGAAAAGTAATGAAAAAGCTAGGGATGACAATCGGACCTTCAAACTGATCCAAGTCCGAATCCAAATTTGAATACTCCAAGTCCGAGTTTGATCCGAGTAGGATATCTAAAACCCGAATTCAAATTCAATTACTTTCAAAGTGACAACTCAAACAAATGTATTTTTTTTTTAAAAAAGAAGAGATGAAAAGGATTGGAACTTGACTTGATCTTGAAATTCTAGTTTCAACCACCTACAATGTTGAGAAAAAGAGAAGTATTTGAAGAATATAGGGTGGTATAGTTGCCCTTTATATATAAATAAGGGAAAACTACATAAATAGTACCTCACATATTCTTGCTTTATTGTTTTGGTATCCAACCATTATTTTTGCCAATATGGTACCTAACGTTATATTTTTCTTCTGTTTTGGTACCGCGATCGTTAAAAATTAACGGAGATGATGACGTGGCTTGGTATAATCACACTTTTACTCTAAAACACTAATATATTTTAACAATGTAGTCCAAAATCTATCCATTTAAAACATCATTTTTATTTTGGGGTAAAATTGCAAATTACCCACTTTTCTTCCTTTTCTCCCCTCAATGATTGAACTGGAATTAGGGTTCAAGAACGCTAACTATTTGACAACGACAGTGAGTTGGTAGAGAAAGACTTGCGACGACAGCTAAAATCAAAGGACAATGCGTAAACTCTCACAACAATAACCAAACACTTTAGAATGATAATGGCAACAAGAATTTTGGCTTACCCTTTGCTCAACATGGAGGAGCGAACGGCGGTGCAACTACAATGAAAGAAGCCGAACAAGGTTAACGTCGTTACTCGTGAACGGCATATGACAAAGGGAAGTTATGACCACAGTTTTGCTCGCAACGGGACGAGGAACATAATGATAGGGGTCGTGTCACTCACAGGGGCACATCGGCAGTGAGGGACTCCGATGGTTCACCACGATTTAGCTACAGTTTCTCTCAATGACGACTATTGACTTTGATGGAAGAAAAAATTGGGAAATTTATAATTTTATCCCCAAAATTAAGATAATGTTTTAAATGGATGGATTTTGGACTAAATTGATGAAATATATGTGTTTTGGACTAAATATTTGATTATACCAAGCTACGTCATTTCTGTTAAATTTTAATAGTCGGGATACCAAAATATGGCAAAAGCATAACGTTAGGTACCATTTTGCCAAAAATAGTTGGGATATTAAAAGAGTAACAGGGGAATAGTTGGGATACTATTTATGTCGTTTTTCCTATAAGTAAATAGCTTTTTAGGGTAAGATCGAACTTGGATCAAAGCCTAACGTAATTCATATTCGACCCGCTTCCTATTAAGGACTTAGACCTTTATTTCGAATTCAAACTTTTTCAATTAATTTTGGAACTGATTTTTTTCTTTGAATTGAATTTAACTCGAATAAAATTCAAACTAAATTGTCATCCTTAGAAAATGCTTTCAATGTGATTGTTCCTAATGTCTAAGTGAGTGGCCCATGGGAGCTTGAAAGCAAAATGTATTTTCTAATATTATATTTTACATAAAAGGTTGTACTTTTAAAATAAAAATGACTATTTGTACGTTGATGGTTGAGTTCTTTTAGTTATCGAACGACTCTAGTTTATCGTCGTGTATCTCTAATGAATATTTAAATAAACAATTATGTATACATAGTGATAAATTAAATTCAGTTGAAAAAAAACTCAACTAATATTATGTCAAATGATTATGTACATAATAAGGATATATAATATAGATGTTGAACTTCAGTTTAGAGCCGGCTAGGTATCATTTCTTAAGATTCGTTGTTTGGGTTTGAAGTTTTCGATAGCCCCAATGTCAAAATATGATATGGTCGCTAGTTTTGTAGTAATGCCTCCACTCGTTGTCTTTGTGGTGGGTTGATGATATTAGTGGGGTAACGAGTCATATGTCATCCACCATCTCCAATGGTTTAATCCAACCTTGGCGACATGAATCGCTGGGTTTCCGGGCGATGGTAGTAATGTTTGAAAACTTTCACCACCATTTCCAACAATTTGAGGACTTCCAATATGTAAAACTATCCTCCACAAATTTCTCATTTTGCTTTCATTTTGGCCCACACTAATCCTTAATTAGTTACACATGTTGGCACCTACAACCCCACAAACTTGTCCAAGTTTATATTTAGGATAAAATATAGTATTAAGATTTAAGGCGGTGGAATAATTGCCAGGATATTGTTGTTAGTTTTTTATTTCAAGGTTTGGTATAGTTTTGTTTTTTATTTCATGATTTATGGTGATTTTTATCTCATCAATAGGGTAACTAATAGTTTCTGCTGAAGTGATGTTAGAGTAACATTAGAAATCAACATGTAGTATGGTCGACTTCTCCTTTATTTGCCTGAAGTCAATATGTAATCTGACCGACTTTAATTTTTTCCGTAAAAGTACAGTATATATGAAAATAAAAAAATTACAATAGATCAAAAAATATTTTTTCAAAACTATATCCGAAAATTTTATTTAGCGTGGGTTTGTGTGTATATAAGACAGATTCAAAAGAACAAAGACGGTGAGAACATGATATAACAATTAGAGGTAGTAAACGGAAGTATAATCTTACTGTGAGTAAAACCATAACTAATCTCATGGTTTTACTCAAATTTATCCAAATATAAAATAATTTAAGTGAAAAAAACATATATTCAAAATAGTAAAAAAGTACAATCTTAAAATTATTCGAATTCGATATCCACTAATTGAACGAGTGGTCAGGGATGTTCATGTTATTTATCTTGTATGGGTTTGAATTCCGTAATTTGTCTTTGGGAGTGTAATTATCTCCACTTAATTAAAAAATCATACGAATCTGAAATGAGCATGTCAAAATTTTTGATATATTCACAGATCCACTAATTGGTTTAGTGACCAAGAATATTTATGTTGCTCTATCTTATATGTGTTCGGATCCCGATATTTATTTGAGAATGTAATACTTTTATATTTAATAAAAAATAATATATTCAAAATAGCAAAAAGTATAATCTTAAAATCATAAATTATACGAATATGAAACGAGCATGTCAAAAAATCTAAACTCATTTCAGCGTAAAATAAACCGAAACATAAAATGATCCAAATCCGGAAGATGGGAGCTTTACATTAAAACGTGGTTTGTGTTGTTTCATTTCATCATGAAAACGTACAAAGATTATCCCAAATTCTAATCAAAAGTGTTACCCTATAACATCACTTTTAAAGGAATGAAAAAAATAAATTCCCTTATATCACCTAGTGACCTAGATGAAGACTAAAGAAAGAGGGACAATACAAGACATGCATGCCGAGCTTCTAAACATTAAACAAGTTGTACAAGAATGGGATGTTAATGTCCAGGACCTCTTCTGCTCGGCCCGGAGGCTAATCTAAAACCCAACCTTCTTAACCAACCACGACTGCGGGAGTCGTTTGCGGCTGCTGCTGCTGCTGATGATGATGATGACAAGACAGCAAACGAAGAAACACTAGCTCCTCTTTGTTCTTTGCGTCCTCCGCCTACATTCTCCTCCACCGTCGTTTTCGTCGATCGAAGAGTTCGTCCATGGACCGCAACGGCCAACTCTGCCGAAACCAACAACGCCATTAGAACCGTCGCAAAAAGAATACGCTTCATTGATGTCTCCGAACTTTGTCTCCCACAACAAATGCTTTGCCAATTGTTTTGAATTGGGTTGTCGTTGAAATATTGCAATATGTGCTAGCTATTAGCTATATTTATATTATATGCATATAGGCATGGAAGTGGGGTTGATGAGGAGACGGTGAAGAGCTTTGTAAAAGTGGGACCTTTAACAGGATTGATTGACTCAGCCTCATTTCCTTTACAAACCTTTAACACTAAATACTAGTATATTTAAACGTGTGAATACTGAACAAAGGCTGGAAGAAACACAGCCAGCTGGGTTTTATTTTACGAACAGTAGATTAATTTTATCGAGTCGAGTAAAATTATAAAAATAATATATCTTTTTCATTAAATATTAATACTGTTGTTTACGATCTCTAGAACAAGGGGTTAAACCTCTCAGTTGATACCCTCCCCTTCTCTTAAGTTGTGAGTTCAAGACCCAGTCGGAGCAAATTTCTCTTTTCCTCCCCAAGTAGAAATTGTTCAAAAATAATAATATTTAACACCATTACATTGCCAAATAATAAAATATAAAACCTTAGGCTTTACTTTGAGGATTAATTTGCGTGGTTTGAATTCGAGTTTATACAGAATATGATGAATATATGAACAGGTATGATGTTAAGATTTACTATTAATGATTAACAAATTTGATACCCAAATTCACAGAAATTAAAACGAATAATATCCGATTTATTGTAATTTATTTATATATTGAATTTTGCATGGTCACGTTGAACCAATAATATTGATTTTAACACGCTTTTTCGAAGATCAGACGCGTGAGTGATTACACCTGGTACGCGGTCTTCAGTCTTCTTTGCAGGTTGAATATCATATTCTTCAATCTCATTATTTATATTTATTATTGAAAAAGTAAAGGCTTAACTATAAAATAAGTGTCCAAATTATATATATTTTTTGTAATAAGTTCTTAAAGCATTTTTTTGTTGAAATATGTGCCTACAATTTTATTTTTGATTAAAATATGTGCCAAAATAGGTGCTCAGTTAACTTTAAAATAAGGCAAAAATAAAACTTTAGGACCTATTTTAGCCAAAAATGAAACTTTAGTCACCTATATTAGCCAAAAAATACTTTAGGCACCTATTGCAAAAAAGAGATAGTTTGGACACTTGTTTTGTAGTTAAGCCAAAAGTAAATTATAAACAAATAATACTAGGGGTCAGCATTTGATTTAGTCGAGTAAAAAACTTTAAGTTACTCGAGTTTATGAAATTCGAGTTGAGTTGTTCGAGTTTCTGTTTAAATTTAATTATAAATATTTATAATGTTATGATTCTAATTTGTTCTAATTTAAATTGTTTTCTACAATCATATACAATATACATATATAATTCTTCATATGCAATAACTTATACCATGCAAAGTTAAGAGACTTGACTCAAATTTAAAAATTAATATACTAATTACTAAAAATTTTAAATTATTTAAATTCTCATTTTATAACTGAAACTTTTTCGAGTTCTAATCGAGTTTCATTCATCCCTAAATCAATAGGAAAGAGGTTGGTTGAACCGTGTTTTTCCATGAGTACAAAGACGGTGCATACAAATATGAGAAGACGTTTTTCCTATGAGAGAGCAGTACTTTTGAACAAATCTCTACCGTGTGCTTCTTTAAGGAGAGGGGTACGGTGATGGATAGGGACGAATTTAGAATTTTATGTAGGGTGCAAACTATCAGAAAGTTATATTAGAAATATAAAAAGTGTAAAATTACAAGAGTTTAGGGATTGCAGAATTAGATTATCAATAGAAAATACAGAAAAAAATATATAAAATATAGAAAAATTTGAAATTTTTAGGGGTGCAGCTGCACCCTAGCACTCCCTAAGTCCGTCCCCGGTGATTGATGATACCTTAGTGTAATGAAAGTTTGGTATAATTTGATACCTAAATTTTGATTTTGTGAATTATAAATAAATTTTGATTTTAAGTTTAATTAATCATAATTTTTTTCTTCTAAAGATTAATTTTGAGAATTGAATTATTTTCATCGTTAATGAGAGCCTCGGTTTATCCGAAATAGGCCCATATATGTATTCCAGCATGACCTTAGAAAGTCCTGCTCGGTTGGCTTTTGAAGCCAATCTTTAATGATTTGGAAGGCAGTGAACCCCTGATCACCTAAAAATCTGCCCATGCCCTTTCCGTTCTGACTGTATAAAGGGACAACTGTGTCCTAAAACCATAACGGTAAATCTCTCTAGAAGAAGCATCAGCCTTAGGACCACTGTACCCCTAAAGCCCATTGGCTTTTCATTGGATCATTTCCCTCATTTACTTGCATGCTGTTTGATTCACTGCTAGCTTAAACACGAGTGTAGTAAACCTATAATCGTCTATGTCAAATACTTATGTTGAGGGTGAATTCGAGACAAGTATTTGATATATCGTCATTTGACAACTCTAAACATATTTAATATCGTATTCCCACTGTGTTTATACTTGGTTTTAGCCTCAAGATTTTATCTCTTGTACCACCAAAGAGTATATGGACCCCACCAAAGGCAATTAAATTGTTCGTTCATGGTGGGACTGGAACCTATGTCCTAATGTACATAGGACCTTTCTTGAGAAATATGAAACCTTTAGTAAAGAGATAAAATCTCAAGACTAAAATCGAGCACAAACACTACAAAAGCACAATATTATGCCTGTTAAAGGATTCACAATGGACTGTCCAACAAACAACACTTAAAGAAAACCCTCAGCAACTTGTAATTTTTTTTATCAACCTCGTAATTAAAGATGGTAAAAATATGAGGGTACGTGAATTTTTGGAGCATTACAGATGGAAAAAGACTATCCCAAATGGAGCCTATGCAGGGGGGCTTGCCTCATGGATTGGCCTGAAATAATATTGATTTGTCTCACTCTACATTTGCTCTTGCAGCAGAAGATGCGTTAATTAATATATACAAAAAGACCCAAAATGCAACACTGTCTTGTAGTGTTCAGAGGCTAATGAAGCATGAGTTTGGCATTACCCCGACGATGGCGACCCATTAAAACCAAACCCCCATCGGATTCTCTTATTCTGGTGTTCTGTTCCCCCATTGCCATTGCCATTGCCATTATCATTTGATCTTTCTTTCAATATTTTGTAGCTTTGCCCTTGCCCTGCCATTCCAGCTTGGAAAAATCCCAAATCTCTGCCTTCAATTATACTACTCACGCATGGAATGTGTATTGGTAATAATCCCAGTCTCATTCAAATCTATGCTCATTTGAATTTATATCCCTTCTACTGTGGGCCTGCTGCCATTCTTCAAAAAGAAAAGCTTGCCTTGACACCCATTGTCGTTCCACCAGATTGGACACTGCCTTTTGAGCTCATGTGTGATGCAAGTGATTTCGCGGTAGGAGCAGTCCTAGGCCAACGCACAGGAAAAGAACAAAAAAAATCAAGTAGCCGATCACTATCACGTTTAGAACGCAATAGGGAGGAGGATGCGGATTTAGAGATATGCGATGTATTCCCGGATGAGTAACTTTTAGTTGCCTTAGCAACCATGGATGCGCATGCCTCGGCAACCCTCGACGCCGCAATAGCTCTTGACGCGCACGCCTCGGCAACCCTCGATGCCGCAGCTACCCTTGACACCTCGGCAACCATAGATGCGCATGCCTCGGCAACCCTCGATGCCGCAGCAACCAGATGCCTCGACAACCATGGATGTGCATGCCTCAGCAACCCTCGATACCGTAACAACCCTTGACGCGTATGCCTCGGTAACTCCAGACGTGTACGTCGCGACAACCACTGATACGCATGCATCGACAACCTTTGACGCGCATGCCTTGGCAACCCTTGATGCGCAGGCCGCGACAAAGCTAGACGCACACGTCTTGGCAACCATGGAAGCAGTCGCCACAGTAGCAAATGCCTCGGTAATACCCTGGTACGCGGATTTAGTTAATTTCCTTGTTTGTGGTATGTTACCTTATGGCCTTACTCACCAAGGGAAGAAGCGGTTCAACCATGATGCTAAGAATTACTTTTGGGATGAGCTTCTTTTGTTTAAACAATGTGCAGATCAGGTTATACGTCGATGTGTCCTTAAAGAGGAGCAACAGAATGTACTTCGGCAATGCCATTCTTCACCCTATGGAGGACATTTTAGAGGAACACGTACCACAACCAAAGTTTTGTAATCCGGTTTGTATTGGCCAACACTGTACAAAGATGCCCAAGAGTTTTACAAGCAATGTGATCATTGCCAGATGACGGGCAATATCTCTAGACGACATGAGATGCCACTCCAAAACATCATCGAGGTGGAATTGTTCGATGTATGAGGGCTTAATTTTATAGGACCTTTCCCATCTTCATTTGGCAACCTCTACATTCTACTTGTCGTCGACTACGTTTCTAAATGGGTTGAGGCAGCTACAATTCCCACCAACGATTCTAAGATCGTGCAACGATTCTTGCAGAAAAACATATTTACACGGTTTGGGATACCGAGAGCAATTATCAGTGATGGAGACAAGTATTTCGACAACAAACTCATCGCCAAGATGTTACAACGCTTTGGTGTATCTCACCAGATTGGCACGACATATCACCCGCAAACCAATGGGCAAGCAGAAATTTCCAACTGAGAATTGAAGGGTATACTCAAGAAAGTTGTAAATCCCTCTAGGAAGGATTGGTCAGTAAGACTAGATGACGCACTTTGGTCATATCGCACTGCATTCAAAACACCCTTAGGTATGTCCCCCTTCTGACTTGTTTATGGCAAAACATGCCATATACCGGTGGAAATCGAACACAAGGCATATTGGGCAATCAAGACCGTGAATATGGATTGGGAAAGTGCCAGGCAAGAGCGTTTGTTGGACCTCAACGAGATAGAAGAATTCCGTGCACTCGCCTATAACAATGCACGAATCTACAAGGAGAAAACAAAGCAATGGCATGACAAAAAACTATTATCGCGGCAATTCATGCCAGGGAAACTAGTTCTCTTATTCAATTCTCGGCTGAAACTTTTCCCAAAAAAACTAAAATCAAGATGGTCGGGACCATTCGAAGTTGTCAAACTATTCTCCCATGGTGTCGTGATAATCAAGTCCATCACCGACGAACATGAATTCAAAGTTAACGGACAAAGATTGAAGCACTACAACGGTGCCCATGTGGAACGTAACAAAGAAGTTGACACCTTAGGAGATGCATGAGCATGCTCTCCTTTCGATATTTTCTTTTTATTTTTATTTTTCTTTTTTTCTCAAACTATTTTTTCTATTATTTTTGGTTATTTTTTTCTCTTTATTTATTTTTGGAATTTTTAGGAGACATTTTATTTTTCTTTATTATCTTTAGTTTCCAGGTTTTCTTTGTTTTCTTTTCTTTTCCACAACAAGACTCACAACCACCATGCTAAGGAAATTCACTGCCGACTACTTGCCACATCAACCACAACAGAGAATGCCCAGGAAACAAAAATGGCTTCGGCAACTACTGATGCCCAGGCAAGTGAACCTGCCTCGGCAAACATGGATCAAATCAAAAGAATGCTATTCACGCGGCACCAGCCACAAGCATTCATCCACCGACCAAAAAATGAATCAAGCAAACGGCATGAAGGAAACTTATCAGTCGAGGTGACGACCTCTTCGACTAACTCATTTCATTTAGTTTCTTTTAAATTTTGTTTCACTTTTACATGCATTGAGGACAATGCTTCTCTCGAGTTTGGGGGGTGTTGGTTTCTAGTTAGTTTCATGTTTAGTTGCATTCATCTTTAGCAAACACATATAGGATGCATATGTTACTTGCTATGCCTTTAATTGGATTTAATTGCTTAAGACTTGTTGAATATCCAATGAGGAATTTTTGCCACTGCACTTAATTGAAAGAACCTTTAATTTTAGGATTGCATGAAAAAACTTAGAATTTTACTATGATGCTGAATTTTTTTACACGGTTATGGCTTGTTGATTGAAAGAAACTTAGTGAACTTAGGTTGCTTAAAATTTGGGTAAATTTAAAATTGAAAATTAAAAGTTAATTTCTTGCTAGAGGTGCCTGAAACTGGCTCTAGTAGTAAATGCACTTTCTTGCTAGAGGTGCCCAAAACTGGCTCTAGTAGTTAATGCACATTAAAGAATCGCTAGAGGTGCCCGAAATTTGCTCTAGTCGACTAAAATAAAATGAGAAATTGTTTACTTTGCTAGAGGTGCCCGAAATTGGATCTAGTGAAAATAAAAATAAAAGCCCCAGTAATTAAATTGATAAAAGCCTATTGTTCACATAGAATCTTGAAAATCAACTTGTACACAACTACGCACACACATTGTCACGAGCATTGTAGTTTGGTTTCGGGTAATTTTTGTGCTATCCGAAAAATTAAAAGGTGATCATACCTTGTGCCACGGTTCCGAGGTTTGAATTCAAGTTTGAAGCATGTCTTTGATGATTAAAGTCTTGGCAGGTAATTGTTAGTTTTCATTGCTTGAGGACAAGAAATAGTTTGAGTTTGGGGGTGTGATAAGTGTTCAAAAGTACTATTTTTATTACCCTTTTTACTCATATTATTGTTAGACTTAGGCTCATATTAGTTGCATAATTAGTCATTCATGCATTAATTCATGTTTCTTTCCACCGTTGAGCTTGATTACATAACTTGGTGATTTTTGTGGAAAAAGATGCTGCTTTGGTGTGTTTTTGTGTGTGTGCAGAATCACTTGCCTAAACAAGGCTGGAACCAGTTGCCAGTGCAGTGCATGAAGGAGATGCCGAGCTAGTTGCCAGGGAAATGCTTGAAGGAGATGTCGAGCTAGTTGCCAAGGCAATTTTCGACAAGGAATAAGATCATATGGTAGTCGAAATTGATGACGAGATAAGCCCAAGATGACGTGGAGCAAAGTTAAATCCCAAAGGAGTTTGATTTCCATGAAGAGGTTAAAGAGAAATTAAATCCCAAGAAGATAGGAGAAGTTCTAGAAGGAATTTAAATATAATAAAGAATTATATTCTTTAAAGATAATTTAATTCCAACTTAACTTCCTCCTCAATAAGGATTTTGACCTAGCCATCTCCTATTTAAAGGACCAAGCCGTCAAAGATCAAGGGCAAGAAAAGAAGAGGGAAAATTTCGACAACTCCAAAGGAACAAGAAGAGAGATTTCGACAAAACTCCAAAGGGGTAAGAGGGGAGAGATTTTGACAAGGGAGAAGCTTTGAGAGAGTTCGATTGGGAGAAAATTCAAGGGGGCTGATCGATTTCTTCTTCTTATTTGCTTCCATTAGATTCATGGTTTGGGGATTATTCTTTGTATATTCTTTGAACCCAACCATGAACTAGCTTGATTGGTTGGGGTTATTGTGTTTTGTTGTTGTGAAAAACAACTGGATTTTGTTTAGGTTTTTGAGTTGCAATTCAATTTTCAAAGTTTGTTCATTCTTGGTTCTCAATCTTGTTTGTGAGTGACTTGAAAGAGGATCTCGTAACTTCATCTATTTATCTAATATCGGGAGAGTTAGATTCAAGAAACGAATGAACATGATCTTTATTCAATCAATTGATGGTGAAGACTAATATGACTTAGAAATAAGTTTATGATTTCAACGGCTAAGAGGAATGCAAGATTGGTTGTTGTTCACCCTTGATTCACGCAGGGATGTATTATCAAGGCATGCACTAATAGCTAGAGTTTCGACTTAGGGATAAGAAGAAACCATTGAAGAATGCTTCGCCGAACTTTGGAAGTGAATACTCAATTGCCTAGGCAATCGAACCATCTTTAATTGCCCAGGCAATCGTGGGAGCATTGCCTAGGCAATCTGATCAGACAACGATGGGGAATTGCCCTGGCAATTGACCAGGCAACACGGCAGAATTGCCCTGGCAATCAACCAGGCAATTGCAACCAAATTGCCTTGGCAATCAACTAGGCAATCATAACAGAATTGCCCTGGCAATCCGGCTGCTACTCAATCACCAAGATGATCCAATCAGCTATCACACCTCAACTTACGATAACCTGGCCTATTCCCTCTTTTTTGATTACATCTTTATTTTATTTACTTGCTCTTTTATTTTATTCGTTAGTTAGAACTCCTACAATTATCAGTTGTGTTTTTACTTTTACAGTGCGATAACTAAGACAAAGTGGCCCAAACCAATCCTTGTGGAGACTATACTCGATACTTATCATATCACTTTATTACTTGTGACGTGTATACTTACACAATTGCCATAGAGTTTAAGAATTTGAAGTGTCCAAGGACTTCGAGCATTTGCTCATCTTAAATAATAAAGGTGGAGTAAATTTAATATGGCGAGAGACCAATAGAGTGGCATTGAGGAATTTGATCACTGAAGAATTAGAGAAAAAAACTGTTCAGAAAGAATGAGAGCATAAGAGCATGAACAAGAATAGGCATGTCTTTGTAATGGTGAAAAATAAAAATTAACGATAGAAGCAGAGTGACCAAAATTAATTGAGGTCTTTCTTGATAATGGTTAACAGTGAACTGCATGAGATATGTCTACAATTTTAGGACCGTTACAGAGTAAAACCCTGAATCATCCCAATCGCTTTTGCCCGCAAGCATTGGGAGTCCTTTGTAAGGGAGGTTATTTTGGTTTATTTGCCTATGATGATTGTTTCTTATATATTTTTCTCTAATGGCAAACATTTTACAGTCTTTGATTCTTTTAATATTTTGTTCATTTTTTGTTATGGGTTAGTTTTTGTTCTCCCATACGTATATGTATATATCTTCACTAATATTTTTCTTAGGTCCCGAGATATTGATTGTAAGAGTGACCTTGGATCAAATTCAGAGATCAATTTCAGGAATGTGACTCCCTTCCATTTTACTTAGACCAATGAGAAGATATTAATAAGTGTTCAGGAATCACGGGAAATGCCAAATACAAATTTTTGAGTGAATTGCCTCTTAAGCATTGTTGGCTAAGGTCTTTGAATGAAGTGATAACCCAAAACATCTTCCACCTGAAGACGACTTTTCTTCGAAGATATCCAAGTATGGGAGGACATTTGGCATTCCTTCATCTCCCTTCACAAAGAAAGAAAATAAGAAAAATATCATCTGTTGTCCCCTTTGAGCCTGAGGATTTTATTTGGATTCAACCCAAACCAAGGATCACCCCTACACTGGGGGCAGAGAGGATAAAAGTTTGTTCGCAAGTGAAAAGTGTTCAATTATGATCATGTTAAGTTAGCACTGCCTTGTGAATCAGGGGCAAATGAAACAAAAGTGAATATATCCAGCACAAAATATAGAAAGGTAGGATGAATGAAGAATAATAATATGAATTTAGTCAAAAAAGAAAGAATAAAAAGAAAAAGGAAAGGAGAGGAGAGAAAGGAGAAAAAAGAAGAAAAGAAAAAGAAAAAAAAACAGTGAAAGTTTGTGTTCAGAAGCCAACTGAATCAAGTTGAAGCAAAGAAAGCACTCAAGTTGAAAAAGTGCAAAAGAAAAGCAATATATACATGTGAGGTCTTCCATTCAACCAGTCTCTATCTAAAGGAGAAGCGGAAGACTGATTTCAAGAAAGGAAATGAACTTTAGGGTGAAAACCTAGAAATAGGCAGTCTAGAGCGATCCACAAAAAAAATAAAAAATGAAAAGAGTATTTCATCCGAATATATTCAAATCAATGCAAAAATGATGTTTCACTTGGAAGAAATGATCCTTGGTTTCATCACCCTTAAATATTTATTTGATCTTATATATCCCTTTTTGGCAGCCGTGAACCACAGGCTACATTACAAGCCTCAAAAGACCATTTTGACCATATACGAGTATTGGAGCAAATAGAGTTTGTCTTAAGAATACATCACGCCTATCAGGGTTAACCTTTTTTCAAGGACTTCCAGACTTCTAATGCTTGATCGAGATTGAAAAAGATGGAAGGATTGGGGCAAGGTGAGTTAGTGAGGTAAAGAGTGCCACTTTAAATGGAATAGAATTAGGTACACGTGAAATGTTTCTCCTATAAGTCTAATAGCTTAGAAGGGGTCATATTGGAGTTGATCTTTGCAATTTGGTTCGAAGGCTCTGTTACATTTGATGTTTAGAGGGCCTAATCTTGATTTTTGTTGTTTGCTAGGACTTGTCAAATTATTCCAATTTCTCAAATCTAGTAAAGTATTATTTTGAGCCATTCCTTGTCTTTTCAACGGGCATCTTGCAGATAAATAGATTAGATACAAGAAAAGCAAAGAATTTCGTGGGTATTACTATGATGTACTAATCATTTAAGTGCAAGCAGAATATGAGGTGGCTTCGATACTTGTTTAATGATGGAAAGTATGACGAGGAAAAGACGCAACTCCGAGTGTCAGTAGCATTCAAACAAAGCTGCAAGGGAATGACACAAGTAATTCTGGGGCAAAAGAAAGAGAATGAGTCATCTTTTGAGAGAAAAGATACAGCCAAATCAATCTGTTGAAGGTTTTTGCCAAGAAAGCGAAAAGAATATGAGCAAAAAATAGTAGTTAAAGTCAACCCAGAGTGGGGCAATGCTGCAAAAAGAACCTTACAGAGTATTACATGTCGGTAAATAGAGTCTGCAAGCTAGAATAACAATGGATCATGATTTCTTTAGAGCTATGAGAAAGAATTTTGTCAAAGAAGCTAAATGAAGATGCAGCAAGAGCAGCTTTCTAAGAAAAGACCGATTCCCAGTATTCAAATTGTAAGAAACGCATGGTGAGATGCGGCAAAAACGTCTACGTATTACCCATGAAGGCAAAAAAAGCTTCATCAGAACGAAACAAGAAAAATATTGTTGCAAAAAAGAGGAAAAAGAAAAAAAGAGGAAAACCGAGGTAAAAACCTGAAATGGCGCATTGAAAAGAAAAAAGAAGAAAAGAAAAATTTAAAGTGAAAACCTGAAAATGCGCTTTAGAGCAAAAGATGCAGAGATCCTGAAGATTGAACCTGAGTGTGAGATGGGTTATTCTGTTGGTGGAAAAAGTTTTAATGAGAGAAGAAGCGAAAAAACTTAGAACTCCCCAGCAGATGAAAGTTTGTCCAAGTGATCCTCAATTGACAACATTCATACATCATATAGTTAGGCATCTATAAGAAAGAGCATGCTAATATTATACATGCAAAGCATTTTTGCATACTTTGGCAGGAATTTACAGATTCAATCTGGGAAAAACGAAGATCAATTTATAGCGGGCAGAAATCTCGGAGAATAGATTTAGTTAAGAAGGAATAAAGATCTTGAAGAATAAGATCTAGCAATGAATGGACAGAAATCTTAGAGGAGAAAATTTGACAACGAATATAGATCTCAAGATATTCCGTTTATAGAGAGATAATTTTCTCAAGATATCTCGTTGGAAGAGGCGGATCTCAAGATATTCCGTTTATAAAGGCAGATCTTCCTAAAGAATTCTGTTTCTAGAGGCAAATTTCTCTAAGATATTTCGGTTGCAGAAGAGGATATTAAGATATTCTGTTCTCAGAGGCAAACTTCAATAAAAATATTTCATTGGCAGAGGCAGATCTTAAGATGTTCCGTTGGTAGAGGCATATTTCAAGGTATGTCGTTTATGACGATAGATTTTCATAAAATATTTTGATTACAAAGGTGAATCTTTCTAAATATACCATCTGCGGATCTCAAGATAGTCTGTTTGCAAAGATGAATTTCAACAAATATCCCGCATACAGAACTGGATTTCTGCAAGACATTCTGTTTGTGGAGGCAGATGCTAATAAGAGGCTCCATTTGTATAGGCAGATTTCTATAAATATCTCGCTTACAGGGGCAGATTTCAATAAGAGGCTTCGCTTGCAAAAGTGAATTTCAGCAATATTCTACTATAGAAGTGGATTTCAACAAAAAGTTTTGGGTAGATTTCAGCAAGAAGCTCCATTTGCAGAGACAGATTCCAACAAGCATTTTGCTTACAAAGAAGCAGATTTCAATAAGACATGCTGTCTGAAGAGCCATATTTAGCAAGATGAGAATAGTAGACTTCAGCAAAAGCTCTACAATCCTAAATCCTTTGGGTCATCAGCAAGTTTTGGGAGGCATGATGTTAAGAACTTTGGATTGATACCTTTGGAAATGATAAGAACTTTTTGAGGGTTGTCAAAATAAGATGGTGGGGCATGTTATTAGAAGATATCAAGCTTTTGGGTTGTCTGTTCAAGAAAAAAGTAGAAAAAGAAAAGGAGAAAAAGAGATAAAAGATAAAAAGAGAGAAAGAAATGAAAAAAACAAGAAAAAGAGAAAAAGAAAGAAAAAGAAGAAAATGAAAAGAAAAAGGAAAAAGAAAAGGAAAGAAAAATAACAAAAGAGAATAGAAGAAAAAAGAAAAGGAAGGAGAAACAACGAAAATGATTCAAGTTGCCAGATCGAAAAGCAAGATAGACTAACTTCAAGCTCAAACGAGGAAAATTCGTTGTTTCAGCGTCCCTTATTGAAGCATTTGAAGTTTTTGAATGATATACCCAAATTGTACATTTTTACAATTGATGTTGGAAGATTAGTGATAAATTTGACTTTTGCAGGCATAAAAGAAGGTTGTCCAACAGAAAAGAAAAATAGAAGACGAGATCCCAAATGAGCTTCATAGAAAGATAAAGATACCTTAGGCAGAAAAGCAATGGCATTAAAGAACTCAATGCTTCAAGCACGATATTGAAAATATTTTATCATACTTCAAATTGAGTTTGAACTAATTGATGATGTTTCTTTTTACATGATTAATTGTTCCCCAGAGGAGAATCAACATTCTTAGAATCTAGAGTTCTCAGTGAGAATAGCTCAACCAGCAAAGAATTCAGAGTTCATAATAAGAAGAACTCACCAAGAAATATTGAAGAGCTCCTAATGAGAAGAGTCCGTTGGTTGAAGAACGATGAGAGTTCCTAATGAGAAGAGCTTACTTGTTCATGCCTTTACAGAGAGATGGACCAACAAAATTGAAGAACTCCTAATGAGAAGAGCTCGCTCCTGAATTCCTAATGAGAAGAATTCGCCCAGTAAAGAATGAAGAACTCCTAATGAGAAGAGTTCGCTCCAGAATTCCTAATGAGAAGAATTTACCCAGCAAAGAATGAAGAATTCCTAATGAGAATAGTTTGCTCCAAAATTTCTAATGAGAAGAATTCGCCCAGCAAAGAATGAAGAACTCCTAATGAGAAGAGTTCACTCCAGAATTCTTAATGAGTAGAATTCACCACGGAGTTCCTAATGAGAAGAACTCGCCTGATGAAGAAGGAAGAGCTCATAATGAAAAGAGTTCGCCCTTGTGAGGAATGAAGAATTTTATAATAAGAAGAACAGCTTCAAACCTCAAGAGATAAAGAATGTCAAGAGCAATTCTGGGTCTTGGAAGATGAAGAATTTCATAATAAAAAGAACATCTTCAGATTCCACAGTTCGACAGAAGTTTGAAGAATTTTGAAATAAGAAGAACAGCTTCGAGATTCAATAGTTTGGGAGATGGCCAGTGGATTTGGACAAAATTTGTGTATTTTCAGTCTTTGCTTTATCCTTGTTCTACAACAATGAGCAAAGAAGGGCAGTTGTCATGCCCGTATTTTGACCGGGGTACCTGCATATACATAAAATAAGGCCAAATAGTGAATAATAGATAAATAATAATAATAAATAAATATAATAAATAAATAGCCCATAAATAATATCAAAACAGTCCATGAAAGTCCAATTTACATTCCTAAGATCCCAAAGCCCAAATACAAATTCGTAAGGCCTAATTTACATCTGTCTTTCTCGCCTAAACTAGCCTAATTATAGTCCAATGTCAGCTAAACAATCACAAAATTGATCAAATATCCATTTCCCGCTCAAAAAGTGACACATGGCAGCTCTCTATTGGCCGGAATTAATAGCCATAGATTGTGGTTTTCTTTTTCCCGCCCATCTAGTTTTGTTGACGTCAGCCTCTAACACCTATAAATAGGGAGAGAGAAAAAGTCATATGCCAGTAATAATTAGTCATTATTAAGATATTAAATAAAGTAATAATAAATAAGTACAATAATAATGAGAAGAGATGGCTTACATCAGGAACACCGAAAGACGTCTGCAATTGGAGGGACGCTGGAGGCAGCCGGCTGTCGTACAAACACGACAAAGTTATTGCCGAAAAGGCAATTTCCTTCACCTTTACGATTACCTACAAAATAAACCTGAAATAGGTTAGATCGAGAATAAAAAATAGTGGAAAATGATAAATAAAAATGAGACCTGACACTCATCTGGTGGCCGAAATCTGGTGAGAAATGGTGGATTCGAAGAGGGAGAGGGTTTCGAGTAGCTTTTAGATGGTTGAAGGGGGTCGATTCAATCGAATCAGGGTTTAGTTTAGGTTTTCTGGTGAAAAAGAGGTTTTTAGGGTCGAAGTGCGGCAGAGTATGGCGGTTGGCAGTGGCCGAGAATCGCCTCACGATGGTCGACCGAATTAAAGCAACGACAGGAATCATATGGTGGCCGAAAATCGCCATTTGGTGGCCGGCGTTGCATGCAGCGGCCAAAATTCGAACCCCGGTTACCGCTAACGACAGATGGTCGTTGGAGTTCGGTGGTGATGGATTAAGCGACGGTTCAGGCGGTGGATGAATGTAGGAAAACATATGTTCATCAAATTCATTCCAAACCATGATGAAAACCATGCAAAACCTTGTGTTTTTGATCGGTTTGGGTTTGTTTCTAGGTTTATATGGTGTTAGTGATAAGAGGATTATGAGGGGGAGAGAGATAGGAGAGAGTGTGGGAAATAAACAAATGAGGTTTAAAGATGAAAAATGGGGTTTTATAGCTTTTGCTAAACGATGTCGTTTATAGCTGAAAAAAGGGTTTTATAGCTTTGAAGGAGGAAACCTAGTTGCCACGGCATTCAAACCAGTCCCAGTTGCCACGGCATAAGTTGTTTGTTGCCACGAAAATTCAACCGGTCTTAGTTGCCACAACAATTGAGTTGCCACAGCAATCAATTGCCATGAAAATCCATTCAGCCATTGCACCACTACTCATGATAATCCGGCTACCCTCTTTAATCGATTTCTTCTTTCTATTTACTTAGTTTATTTTACTTAATATTCATCACCATCAATCTATTTCTTCTACAATGCAGTAACTTGAGCAATGTGGCCCAAACCAATCCCTATGGAGACGATAATTGATACGTATCACTTTATTACTTGCGACGTGTTCACTTGCACCGTTTGTGTTGCACTCAAAACACGCAACAGTAACATACCTATGATAAGGACTGAGGAGAAGAAAACAAACCTTAAAAAGAAGGCTTAACGAAGACAACGATAGAGAAGAAACCAATAAAGATAAATGTTATATATTCGTAAATATTCCAAGAAAAGACAATTAAATTATCTTAAATTTGACTCTGATTCAAATTGATATTTTAAAAAATATTTATATATTTGATCTGATCAATCTCAAACTCAATTATATATATATTGAACTTTTCGTTAATATCCCAAGACAAGTCAACATGAGTTACCTTAAATTTGACTCTGATCCAAAATGATATTATATTTCAAATAATATTTATAATAACATGTTATAATTTTTTTTGCGGCTGGTGGGGATGATGCGGAACGGGTGGGGATGGGGAGGTACAAAGGCATATTCACGCCTTCTCCACCACCCACGCGAATCTAGTTTTATCTTCATCCCCGCCCCACAACCCACTAAATTTGTAATCATCCCTGTCCAATTGAATGCGAAGTGGGGCGAATCCCCGCAAAACCCACCTCATTGACATCCCTAGTCATTACCTATACAATTCAATGTTAGAAACTTGTATGCGAAAAAATAAGGCACACAAGAGACGGTGAGATTTAACGTGGTTCAATCTTGCCTATCTCTACAGATGAGAGAAAAACGAATAAGCTACTATCAACGAAGAGAACACAACAAATACATGATATCCCATATAATTAACTAACCTGATATATATATATGTTGGATATGCCCAAAAACCAATCATGAGATGTTTGTAAAAGATATACTTATTTTATCATGTTTATTAATAAAAGCCATTATTATTTTTCAGCCTTATTCTGTGCATTTATAAATAAAGTGAATTATAATAAAGCCCTTAGAATAATATAGTTATTCTTGAATGTTCTTAGTCGAGTATTATTGTGAGTATGGACAACAATAATATATTAAGACTAACATGTAGTTGATTGATGACAAAGTGTTGTCATTGACATGAAGATGTCAAAATCAATATATGAGTATGTGTTAGAGAACGACATATTGGACTGACCCGCTATGAGCATGTTTCTTGGATTATTATGTGACAGTCACAATATTGCTCATAGTGATAACTACATGTATGATCCTCAGACTTGATATCATCATTATTTCAACATCGTGAGTGACATGTTTTGATGTGGTCAAACGTGTGTTGTAACTGACTACACTATAAAAACTAATATTGGATATGTCACAATCTATGTAGCAGAATATGGTTGATCAAGATAGGATTTGTCCCTCCTACATAATAGGAGTATATCATAGGCCATTTGATTGAGTGAGACTATAAAATACATGGCCATGCTCGAATAAATTGATATGAGATATCATAGTTATTTGTTTATAATAGTCTACTCAATATATCAAGAAATATTAGATGGACTATACAAGTGCGACTATTCCATGACTTGTGTTCGATCTAGATATGAGGACAAAAGGATGTAATACATGAAAAGAGTTAATCACGAAAAAGGTTATGTCGAACCACGACTTCTTGTAACTTAGGTAGCAATGATCCATTGCTAGATGCCACTCATTACTTGCAATATTAGAGTTGTTCTAGATATTAATACTAACGTTACATGAACCTACAAGGGTCACACCCTATGATTGAAATGAACAAATACCGACTAGATAGCATGTGTACAAACTTGTTGTGCACGCAATAAGTAAAAAACCGAAATTATTATAATTATTGTAATTATAGATAATCTTATATATATATTTTTTAATACTAGATAATTATTGTAATTATCAAATATTATTAAAATATATATCTCTCTAAAAAACCTAATAAAGTAGAATCAGAATCTGCATATTTAATTATATTCGATTAAATATATTGTATATTTAATGAATCCGAATTTAATTAGAATTAGGTTTTTGAATGCTATATAAAGGCATAAGGTCTAGCAACTGAAAATATGTCTTTTGTGAAAAACCTCTCTAACAGTTTGAGAAGTAAAATATTGTTCGTTTCATTCGAGTGGCTTGCATAGGGGTCGGTGCACTGTTGTGACAACTTGGATTCGATATCGTGCTAGAAGAATTGGATTCTCCTAACTCCTTACAGTTTTTCAGATTTATTTAAGGTAACGTTTCATCCTTTTTCACCTCAGATTCGTTCCTCGTACATGGATCACTAGCGGAATACGCCGGATAATTTTTTCACTAGGCCATGGTGTGTACTAACATTTTCTGACAGTGGTATTAGAGCCACTTGGATAATGCTTTTGTACGAGATGCATGTTTTGTTTTTCTGTTTGGATGAGTATACGATATTTGTGCAAAACAAAGGAATTGAATCAGTCACAGTCGTATGAACTATTTTGGTAATTATAATTAACAAGATAAAACATGTTTATGTTTTGGATAATATGCACGGTGTTTGAAATTCATGGTTATAGCCACATAGCCCATTTACTTTGGTTTTATATTTATAAATACGACATGCGTGTTGTGCCTTTCTTTCATCTATTGTGATTCTCTTCTCATCTTACTCCCTCGTATGTAAAACGAGTTTCTGAAAATTGTAGTATTTCCGGAGAAAACGTGCATCACATGAACAGAATGATGGGCCGATCAAAGGTGGATTAGATGCTTGAGAAGAAAGTTTTATCTTTAGTTTATTTTGGTTCTCCCATTGGCTTGGGATAGGCCACCTTAGTTTTACAGGCTATAACCATTGCATTTATATTTACTACTTTACATATATGTGTTATAATGTATGTTTTAGCATGATGATGAGATTAATATAAAAAAACCCTCTATATTTAATCAAAATAGCCATCCAATCTTTGCCCTTGTTAAAACCTCAATCGGTACTATGTAGGTTTTGCCAAAACGGAGTACTTATATCTATCTTGGTTAAACGCGAAGAATAAACAAGTGATATTCACTGGTTGTAATATTGGTTAAACTAGGTTGTCCTAATGAGATTAGAAACCTAAATTCTAATGATTTGGATAATTATGAGATGATTAGGAACAATAGTTGTTCACCAAATATAGGAATTACATGAGATGCAATTAGCAAGTGTTGCTTACCTAAATAATTGAATTCTAGGAGTAAAGCCAAAGCTGACTTAGGATGAAATGAAATATTGATCCTTATCCACTAGAAATACTTTTTAGTAAGTTTTTCAATTTTGAGGGTTTTTAATAGTGAGAATGTTATTACCTTATAAACATGATAAAAGGTACTTATAAATCATATTTTATTATTGTAGATTTGTTATGGCAAACTCAAACTCATTATCATTGCGATCCGTCCTTGAGAATGACAAATTGAATGGCTTGAACTTCCTTGACTGGTTCCGTAACTTGAAGACTGTCCTCAAGCAAGAACGAAAATTACAAGTCATCGAAGAACCTGCCCCTAAAAGGCCAGCAGATGATGCCTCCAAAGATGAATTGGAAGCCTTTGAAAAATACTCAAGTGACATGGTAGATGTCGGGTGTGTGATGCTTGCGACCATGACTCATGAGCTTCAGAAGCAACATGAGGACATAGTTCCCTATGAGTTGGTTAAAAATCTCAAGGAATTATATGAGGGGCAAGCTTGTTAAGAGAGGTATGAGACCTCTAAGGCTTTGTTTCAATGCAAGATGATGGAGGGAACTCCGGTACGAACTCATGTTCTCAAAATGATAGGGTATATTCAGATCTTGGAAAAATTGGGCTTCCCTCTAAGTGTTGAATTGGCTACTGATATTATCTTGCAATCATTGTTGGATAGTTTTAATCAGTTTGTTCTTAATTTCAATATGAATGAAATTAACAAATCGTTGCCCCAGTTGCTTGGTCTGTTAAGAACAATAGAGAGCAACATGAAAAAGATTGGTTGCAAGCCCATTCTAATGATCTGAAAGGATAACAGAAAAAGAAAGCCCTACACCAAGGCAAAGCCAAAGCCCAACAAAGGAAAGGCTGCATTGAAACCCAATGGAGGATTTGCAAAAGAAGGAAAGTATTTCCATTGCAACAATGCTAGACATTGGAAGAGAAATTGCCCTGTCTATCTTGAGGACATCAAGAAGGCAAGAGAAAATGAACAGTCCGGATCAGGTATTTATGTTATTGATATAAATATATCAACATCTACTTTTTGGGTATTAGATACCGGTTGTGGTTCTCACATTTGTACTTCTGTACATGGACTAAAAATGAGTAGAAAATTGGCAAAATAAGATGTGGACCTACGAGTGGGAAATGGAGCAAGAGTTGTTGCATTAGCTATAGGAACATATACTTTGTCATTACCTAGTGGACTTGTTTTAGATTTAGAGGATTGTTATTTTGTACCTAGTTTGACTAAGAACATTATTTCAATTTCTTGTTTGGACAATATTGGTTTTGAGATTATTATTAAGAATAATGGTTGTTCCTTTTATCTCAATAATGTTTTTATGGCACAACACATTTAATAAATGGTCTCTATATTTTAGATCAAGACAATTCTATGTATAACACAAATACGAAAATATCAAAAACAAATGACTCTAATCAAACTTATCTCTGTATTGTTGCTTGGGTCATATAAGTGAGAAACACATATCAAAACTTTATAAAGATGGATTTTTGGATTCTTTTGTTTTTGAACAATTTAATATATGCGAACCTTGCTTAATGGGAAAAGTGACCAAACCACCGTTTGATGGTAAAAACGAGTGAGCAAGTGATTTATTAGGTCTAATACATAGTGATGTATGTAGACCAATGACCATACAAGCCAGATGAGGGTTTCAATACTTCATTACTTTCACTGATGACTTCAATAGATATGGGTACATTTACCTAATGCATCATAAATCTGAAGCCCTTGAAAAGTTCAAGAAATTTAAGAATAAAGTCAAAACCAACTAAGAAAGAGTGTCAACGCTCTTCGATTAGATCGATGAGGAGAATACTTAAGCTTAGAGTTTGATGAACGTTTTAAAGAATGTGGGATTGTCTCACAACTTACACTCCTGGTACTCTACAACATAATGGAGTCTCTGAAAGGAGAAATTGAACATTGTTAGACATGGTTCGATCAATGATGAGTCATGCTGATCTTCCAACTTCTTTTGGGGGACATGTGCTAGAAACTGTTGCTTTCACACTAAATTGTGTTCCATCTCCGTATGAGATATGGATTGGGAAGCGTCATAGTATGTCTTTTATGAAAATTTGGGGATGCGAAGTTTATGTTAAACATCAGATGTCTACAAAACTCGAACCCAAATCCCATAAGTGTAATTTTGTGGGGTATCCTAAAGAAACTAAAGGGTATTATTTCTTCAATTCATCTGAGAACAAAGTGTTTGTTGCTCGAACATGAGTATTCCTCAAAAGAGAATTTATTTTTAGAAAAAAGTGGGAGAAATATTGAACTTGAGGAAATTCAAAATCAACCACGGATCATTGAACCAAAGTTTGAACAACAACAAGTTCCACAAATAGTTGAGGAACATCTAATCATTCTTGAAACACAACCACTGCGGAGATCTATAAGAGAACACAATGTACCTGAGAGATATGGATTTCTCATCACATTGCATGGTGATGTTCTCCTCATGGACCAAGATGAGCCTAGGACTTATCAAGAAGTAGTGGCAAGCCCGGAATCTAAGAAATGGCTAGAAGCTATGAAATCCGACATGGATTCAATGTCAAAAAACCAAGTATGGACTTTGGTTGACCCACATAAAGGGATAAAGCCCATAGGGTGTAAATGGGTTTTTAAAAAGAAGACCGACATGGATGGAAATGTACAAACATACAAAGGGCGACTGGTTGCTAAGGGATTTCGTCAGATTCATGGTATAGACTATGATGAAACTTTTTCTCTTGTTGCTATATTTAAATCCATTCGGATATTGCTTGCACTAGCTGCATTTCATGATTATGAAATATGGCAAATGGATGTCAAAACCGCTTTCCTTAATGGAAAATTAGATGATGATGTGTACATGACTTAACCTGAGGGTTTTGTCGATCCAAAAGATGCCTAAAAAGTATGCAAGCTACAAAGATCCATTTATGGGTTGAAGCAAGCTTCTCAAAGTTGGAATCTTTGTTTTAATGATGCAATCAAAGAATTTGGTTTTATTAAAAATGAAGATGAGCCATGTGTTTTTAAGAAAACTAGTGGGAGCACTGTCACATTCTTGGTATTGTATGTGGATGACATACTAATAATAGGAAATAACATACCTACCTTACAGTCTGTAAAGACTTGGTTAGGAAAATGTTTTTCTATGAAAGACCTGGGTGAAGCAACCTACATATTAGGAGTCAAGATCTATAGGGATAGATCAAGACGACTCCTAAGATTAAGTCAAAATACTTACATAGATAAAGTACTGAAAAGATTCAGTATGGAAGAATCTAAAAGAGGAATCTTAACTATGAGACATGTTATTTCACTCTCAAAGAAAATGTGTCCTTCAATGCCTCAAGAAAAAGAGCGTATGAGTAAGGTTCCATATGCTTCGGCTATTGGATATATCAAGTATAGCATGCTATGTACACGTCCAGATGTATCATATGCATTAAGTATGACAAGTCGATACCAAGTGGATCCTGGTGAAGGTCATTGGGTTGTAGTAAAAAATATCTTTAAGTACTTAAGAAGAACTAAGGATACATTTTTTAGGTATGGAGGTGAGGAAGAGCTAAGTATAAAAGGTTATACTAATGCAAGCTTCCAAACCGATAAGGATGATTCTCGATCGTAATCAGGTTTTGTGTTTTGTCTTAATGGAGGTGCTGTAAGCTGGAAAAGTTCAAAGCAAGATACAGTAGCAGATCTACAACAGAAGTTGAGTATATTGCAGCAAGCAAAGCTGCAAAAGAGGTTGTTTGGATCAAAAAGTTCATATCTGAACTAGGGGTTGTGCCCAGCATATCAAATGCTATAGATCTGCGTTGTGACAACAACGGAGCCATCGCACAAGCAAAAGAACCCAGATCTCACCAGCGATCCAAACACATACTTAGGCGTTACCATCTCATTCGAGAAATCATTGATCGAGGGGACGTAGAAATATGCAGAGTACCAACGGATGACAATGTCGCCGATCCACTGACAAAGCCTTTAACACAGCAGAAGCATGATTGTCATACTAAGTCTCTTGGTATTAGATACATGAGTGATTGGTCTTAGTGCTAGTGGGAGATTGTTGGAGTATGCCCAAAGACCAATCATGAGATGGTTGTAAAAGACATACTTATTTTATCATTTTTATTAATATAAAGCCATTAATATTTTCAATCTTATTCTGTGCATTTATAAATAAACTGAATTATAATAAAGTCCTTAAAATAATTTAGTTATTTTTGAATGTCCTTAGTTGAATATTATTGTGGGCATGGACAACAATACTATATTAAGACTAATATGTAGTTGATTGATGACAAAGTGTTGTCATTGACATGAAGATGTCAAAATCAATACATAAGTATGTGTTAGAGAACGACATATTGGACTGACCCGCTATGAGCATGTTTTGTTATAAGGCATATTTATGTGATAAAAGTATAGTGGGTGACATATTTTTTTGCGGTCAAACGTGTGTCGTAACTGATTACACAATAAAGACCAATATTGGATATGTCACAATCTATGTAGCGAAATATGGTTGATCAATATAGGATTTGTCCCTCCTATATAATAGGAGTAATATCATAGGCCACTTGATTGAGTGAGACTAGAAAATGCATGGTCATGCTCGAATAAATTGATATGAGATATCATAGTTATTCGTTTATAATAGTCTACTCAAGATATCAAGAAATATTAGATGGACTATACAAGTGTGACTATTCCATGACTTGTGTTCAATATAGATATGAGGACAAAAGAATGTAATACATGAAAAGAGTTTATTCACGAAAAATGTTATGTTGAACCACGACTTCCTGTAACTTAGGTAGCAATGATGCATTGCTAGATGCCGCTCATTGCTTGTAATATTAGAATTGTTCTAGATATTACTGCTAACGTTACATGGACCTACAAGGGTCACACCCTATGATTGAAACGAACAAATATCGACTAGATAGCATGTGTACAAACTTGTTGTGCACGTAATAAGTAAAAAATCGAAATTATTATAATTATTGTAATTATAGATAATCTTATTTATATATATTTTAATACTAGATAATTATTGTAATTATCAAATAGTATTAAAAATATATATATCTCTAAAGAAACCTAATTAAAGTAGAACCATATTCTATGTTGTATATTTAATGAATCTAAATTTAATTAGAATTAGGTTTTTGAATGCTATATAAAGGCATAAGGTTTAGCAGCCGAAAAATATGTCTTTTGCGAAAAATCTCTCTAACAGTTAGAGAAGTAAAATATTGTTCGTTTCATTCGGGTGGACTGCGTAGAGGTCGGCATGTTGTTGTGACGACTTCGATATCGTGCTAGAAGAATTGGATTCTTCTGACTCCCTGCGGTTTTTCAGATTTATTTAAAGTAACGTTTCATCCATTTTCACCTCAGATTTGTTCCTCGTACATGGATCACTGGCGGAATACTCCAGATAATTTTTTTTCGATGCGCCATGGGGTGTACCGGCATTTCCCAACAATATATATATATATATATATATATATATATATATATATATATATATATATATATCAGAACCTCATGTATCTAAAACACTCTTCCCATCGTCCCTACAATACCAATCCCTATAATTGCAGAGGAATAAAAATTATCTGCCCCAATTTATGTCCCACACTAAATATGTAGGTTTAAGGTTTATGGTTAGAATTTAGGAAATTTATGGTAGGGTGTATATTTTAGGGTTTATGGTTTAGGAATTAGAATTTATTTTTTTAGTGTTAGAGCATAAAAAGAGACACGGAAAAGGAGCAGGGGATTTTTATCCGCTGCAGAGATCCTCATAATACTTCTTGCCTAGTATAAATATTGATATATTAAATAAACCTAATCACCAACTATGTTTTCGCCATTAAAATTACAATAAAATTTAACTTAATTACCAATTAAAATTTAAGTCAATATCTAACATTCAACGTGAATCGAATTGCTAAAATGAACTTCAAATCACAAACAGTAAAAAGGAAACTACAAAATAAACAAGTTAGCAACAACATATTGTAATACCCATTTTTTGTTTGGACCCTAAATTATATTCGAACCATTTACCCTATTTAAACCAAATAATAATAATAATAATAATAATAATAATAATAATAATAATATAGCAAAGCAAGGCACGCCCGACCCATGCCCTGCAAAGTATGCCCCCACGCCTCACACCATGCCGGCACCCATGCCCATGCTTGTGATTACACCTTAAAATTCCCACACTCCACGCCACCTGGGGGATCCCTATCTATCCCATTCCTTGATCCAACTTCAAAAAAACCACTCGACAATTTGAAAAAAAAGGGAGAGACCACATAGCCATTACTCCCACCATTTTTCCAATCACCATTAACCATTCATCACTTTCGTGGTATCAAAATCACCGAGTCCGATCGAGCTTCTCAACCCCAACAACAATTCATAGAATTTGGGTGATCGAATATAAATATTTAGGTTTTGGTATATTTTTTATGTATGTTTGTGGTGTGCTCTATTTTTATGATCTAATATAAATGATGACTTTATTAGTAATATTTTTATTTATTTTTCGTTCTTACGTATTTTTTATATTTTTATGTTCATATATTTCTATATATTGTTCGAATGTATTTAGATTAATTCTTGGTAGTTGTTTAATATTTGTTTTTCAATCTTCTCATATATAAATATGTGTGTTTATTTTTATCACGTATGTACATCTTTATATTTTATATGATTAGTATATGGCTTTATTGTAATATTACTTTTATTTGTTCTTGTATGATTGTTTCTATGTATATACTATGTTTTTTAGTATCCGTTTTATATATAATACCATGTTTATATTTATTGTTTTTAGCCATACATTTTGTATATGTACGAGTTGTATTCATATGTCTACCTATATATATGCTAAGTAGGATATGTATATATATATATGCATTATGTTTTCATGTATATTTGAGTAGTATATGTTTTTATATACATACTATGTTTATATATTTGAAAAAGAAAAAGAGGCTATATATGTTTTCATGTATCCTTTTTTATATAGCTTTCTACAGTCATATAACATATAATATATAGTTTTCCTACCTTATGACATATGCATAGTTATGTGTATATATATTGAATAGCATAGATGATATTTTTATTGCTCTTTTCGAAATACAATGCCCTCTATTTTAATGCTTTTGTTTGTCTGTTTTCATTTATATTAATTATTTAATCATACTTTATGTTTACTTGTTGCCACGTTTATTTGTTCAAGTTCTAATTTCGTTAATTTAGTTTAGTACCCGATGTCCCGATAGTCTAGTGGGAGTGTCGTCCCGAATCTTCGGGCATCATCTCTTTTGGTATCGTGGGTTGCGGGTTAGGATATTCAAATAACACATTTATATGTTTTGTTGGGATTAAATTTTAAATTAAATTTTGAACTTTTATTTTCTTGCAATGATGACACAAAATCAACACGGTACCAATTTTGGGCATTGTAGGGGTGCTAACCCTTCTCCACGCGTAATAGACTCCCGGACCAAATTTTAAATTCTCTGGTTAATTTTTTAACGGTGTCCAGCCTACTGAAGTGGTCGGTGGCAACTCTATGCATATTTTTGTTGTAAAATTTTCGGTATTCTATTAGGAGTGTCATCCAGGTCTCCGGGTGTCATCTCATTTGAATATCCCATTTCTAACATTTTTTGAAATTTTTCTGAACATTTCAAAATTATTTTATTTTAGATTTTAAAAAAACTTGATGACAGATGGTGGCTCCGCTGGGGAATTTTTTAAGAGAGTCGAGCCAATGTTGATTTGTGTTATCTTGTAAAAAATCAAAATTCTATTTAATTTTTAAATCCTCAGCATTCATTCATGAGCTTTCTACCAGGTCACCTCACCTTGTTAAGCGGGAGTGATTACTTCGCTTCGTGGGGTCTTTACCTCCGTATAGTGTTGTAATTCACTTCCAGAATTTGGTCTTTATATTTCATAGGGTCTTCACCCTCGTATGGTATAAGGGTCGTATTCCCCCGAATCGATGTCCTAGCGACAGTTCGGGTACCGTCACCTTAGAACCAAGCCGCATAGAGTGAGCTGTAGGAGCCACCTTTTAGAGCCATACTGGTACTCTGCCCATTTAAAGGTTACTCTTTTAGGCTTTGATGCCTTTGTTTGTTTTTTATGTACATCTATTTTACTTGTTTTGTTTTTACCGCAGTTACCATTTAATTTATTCATTTGGTTATTTTAAATTCAACCTGGCCCATTTTTTCTTGTGATCACATTATATTAAATATATTCATTTTAGCATTCACTGCGTGGTATATCATAACATTTTGATTTTTGCACTGGTACATTCACATATAGGACATATACTTTGCTTTTACATGTATTCATTTGGAGACTGATCCTCGGGGTGTCATATGACAGTAATACTGGAAAAGACCAAAGATCAATCAATCCAACATCCTTACAGAACAAGAAGTAAGAAACAGATAGCAAACGGGGATTGACTAGTCAGAATTGAGCAGAATCAGAAGAACTTGCACGCAGATTTAACTAAAAAATAAAAGACCAGTTAGCTAAGGCCCAACAAGATATAAGGGAACAATTCGCGAGATCTCAACAAGACATACTTGGTAAATTGGCGCATATGTTAGGATGCAAGTTTCCTAAACAAGGAGAGGCTTCTGCTATCGGCCTTGGGACATGTCCCATGGAGGAAAACGGAGATCTTTTATATCCTTCAGGGTTTACCCCTACTCAGGCTAAGGTTCAAAACAACCCTCAGGTGATGATTTTTGTGGAAAAACCTCAACCATCTCAAGTCGGTACCTCTATCCCGACAAATTTGCCCGCCGCACTAGAAGCAAAATTGAGGGGCAATCAAGTTGAAAATTTTGTTCAGAGATGGACTAGTTGATCGAACCTAAGAAATCAAGGACCGAGACATCAAAAAAATCGAAGAGCGTTGCAAACGACTTGAAGAGAAGATGAAAGCTATAGAGGTAGTCAACACCTTTAGTGGGTTCAATGCTAATGAACTCAGCCTTGTCTCGAATTTGGTGTTACCTCCAAAATTTAAGATCCCAGAGTTTGAGAGATACGATGGGACGAGCTGCCCCGCGCCCATCTTACTATGTTCTGTCGAAAGATAACAGGATACGGTAGAGATGACAAGTTGCTGATACACTATTTTCAGGATAGTCTATCAGGATCTGCCACTCGATGGTACAATCAATTGAGCCGTCATCAAATAAAATCATGGAAAGACTTGGCTAAAGCATTTCTGGAGTAGTACCAGCACGTCAGTGATATGTACCAGATCATTGGATTCTGCAACACATAAAACAGAAGTCTAACGAAAGCTTTACTCAGTGCGTGCAACGCTGGAGAGATATAGCAGTATAAGTCCAACCCCCTCTTGGTGAAAAAGAGACAGTGGTCATATTCATCCAAATGTTGGAGGGTCCAATTTTAGATCGCCTTATAGGTAATGCAACTACCAACTTTGCCGATCTAGTGCTATCTTGTGAACTCATCGAAAATGCTATTAAAAGTGGAAAGATTGATGTTGGTGAAAGTTCGTCCCACAAGAGGTCACCTTATGGGAGAAAAGAAAATAAAGTGAACTCTTCAAGAGTTTTTAATATTGGCTATTCAAAGCCGGTGATAGTGATACAACCCAAAGTTACGAGTGCTCACGGTTCCTCAAGCCAAGATGCTGGTCAAAGAAAGAATAATGAGAAGATAGAGTTTACTCCATTACCAGTTTCTTATGGAGAATTGTACAAACAGTTGTACGATATCCATTTACCAAGCTTCAGTACAACCTCCCTTCCCAAAATGGTATGATGCCAATGCAAAATGCGATTATCAGGTGGGATAAGTGGGCCACACGATTGAAAACTACATTGGTTTCAAAAGATTGGTGAAAAAAATTTTTAAGCTTGGGGTGGTAAGCTTTGACGACTCGGTTGGAACAACTACGAACAAAGACCCTTTACCAAATATGCCAATTAAGAGTATGTCAGTGATGTTTTTTTAACTGGACCATGTCCATCAGAGTAATGTTTTGTGAACCAATCTCACTAACCTAAGCACAATGGTCAATCTCACTAGCCTAAGCACATTGGTAGTGAGAATATTTTGTAAGGGATTAAAACTACAAGTTGCAATGCATATATATTTTGTTCATATCTAAGTCTTTAATATCTAAAATACATCAATAATATAACTCTAAAGTTTAAATTTTGACCTGCCTGAATTCAGAAGATAAAATTGGGGCATCTCCAAACTTGAGAGTCCCTAAAGTATTGCAAGAACAACATTCGCTACCACTCCTCCAAGAGTTACACTTCTGCACCCTAAATGAGTGCTTTAATAATGAGATATTATAAACCTATGGACTTGAACTGGAGACAACTTGACACAAAGTTTTAGGGCATATGTCGAGATGAAGGGTTAATCGAACCTGAAGGAGTTTAGGGCATCTCCATGTACTAAACCAAATAGTTCGACATGACTAGGGAAAGGTTAGGGGCATCTCTTTGGGGGCAAAAAAGATAGAGAAATCATATCACAATTATGCATTTGTTCGCATTCATGAAATAATCTTGCATTTAGGACAATTGTGTACATTAGATCATCTTTGCATACATTGAAAACCATCATGCATTCAGAATAGACACATACATTGAAGATGCATTCATTTTTTCTTGTACATACAAATAGGTTCGAAGAAGAAGTCGAACATCCTCAACATGGGGGGCAACAACACGGTGGCCAATCTTAGTCTTGGAGGAGGCCAAACAAAAAATGCTGAAACATCTGAATAAAAAGTATTAGCAACAAATTTTTGAACAATTATAACAAATGTCTTTTTTCCTTTTCAGGATCTCATTTCTCTGATAATGGTGCAGCGAACACCAATAATTTCCAGATTCTCACTCTTGCCAACAGAAACAACATGTTCCAAATCTTACCCTTTGTCGATGGAGTAACAGAGCAAATTTTTTCCAGACATTGTCTCACTGTCAATGGTGCAACAATCTAACATTTTGCAAAACATGCCTCTGTCAGTGGTGCAGATCAAATCCTATCCAGATCTTGCCTCTGTCGGTGGTGTTGTAGATTAAATTGTCCATCCAGATCCTATCTCTCTGTCGGTGGTGTAGTAGATCCCATATATTACTGATCTAGTGTCTCCGTCAGTGGTGTAACATATCAAAACCTATCCAGGCCTTGCCTCTTCGAAAGTGTTGCAGCCAGACCAAACTTTTCTTCAGAATTTACCTTTTTATTATAGTTGTAGCAAAAAAACAAAAAAATCAAATAAAAAATCAAAAAATAAAGAAATTCAAAAAATCAAAAAAAAAATCAAAATCAAAAAATCAAAAACAAAATAAAAAATCAAAGACAAAAAAAGAAAAGTTTCAAAAAAATCAAAAATTAGAAAAGAAAAAGGAAAAAATTTCAAGTTTTATCTGATTATGTCCTTTCGTTAATGGTGTGGCTGTGTTCAAGTTGCTGTCATCCGATTCCGCTTCTCTGTTGATGGTCTAGTGGAGTCCAAGTGCTGAAATTCGATCTTGCCTCTCTATTGATGGTGTGGATAGATCCAACTTTATAAACTTTAGGTTATCCATCTTCATCGGTGTTGTAGCTGAACCAAATTTTCCAAATTCAGATCATGCCTCTTCGTCAGAGTCGTAGCTTGGCCGCACAAGTAACCTTCTGATATTGCCTCTTCGTCAGAGTCGTAGCTGGATCAAACCTTCAGATCATGCCTTTTCGCCAGAGTCGTAACTTGATCATAAAAAAACCCTCTGATCCTGCCTCTTCGTCAGAGTTGTACCTGGACCAAATCCTTAGACCTTGCCTCTTCGTCAGTGTTGTAGCTTGGTCAAATTTAACTTTCGGTTCTGCCTCTTCGTTGATGTTGTAGCTGAACCAAAATTACTAACTTTCGTTCTTTCCTTTTCGTCGGTGTTGTAGCTAGACCAAATTCATTAACTCTTGATCCTGCCTCTTCGTCGGTGTCGTAGCTGGATCAACATTACTAACCTTAGACCTTGCCTCTTCGTCGGTGTTGTAGCCTGGTCAAAATTTACTGACTTTCAACTATTTATCTTTATCATTAGTTAGAAAAATTTGAAAAAGAAAAAGAAGAAAAAACAAAAAAAGGGCAAAAAAAGAAAAGAGAAAAAAAAAATAAAAAAGCAAAATAGAGAAAAAGCCAAAAAATTAAAAAAAAAAAGAAAAAACAACAAACCAAGTTTCAATATTTTGATCCTGCCTCTTCGTCAGTGTTGCAGCTGGATCAAAGTTATTTTGGCAAGTCCGACAGAAATGTTGGCGCAACGTGCTTAAACACGGTAAAGTTTAAGACAATGGATAATTCAAATGTCCATTGAAAATCCATTTTTACGAATGGTCAAAGGAAAATAAATCCATTGGAAAAATCCAATGTAATGATTGGTATAAACTGACTGTACCCAGGGAAATTGTACAGCTAGCTCGGAGCAAACTGCTACCGGTAAAGGTAACTCAAAACCGTTGATCCATGTACATTTGGGAAAAATGAAAAAGAAATCTATGAGCTAAGCTGTAGATATTTTTGATTCAAATATTCAAATTTTCATGCTCCGATCCTACCTCTTCGTCAGTGCTGTAGCTGGATCAAATTTTGTAGACCTTGTCACTTCGTCAGTGTTGTAGCTGGGTCAAACTTTACTGATTTATGGTCTTGTCTCTTCGTCAATTCGTGGAATTTGGGTGATCGAATATAAATATTTAGGTTTGGGTATATATTTTATATATGTTTGTGGTGTAATCCATTTTTATGATCTAATAGAAATGATGACTTTATTAGTAATCTTTTTATTTATTTTTCGTTCTACGTGTTTTTTATATTTTTATGTTCATATGTTTCTATATGTTGTTCAAATGTATTTAGATTAATTCTTGGTAGTTGTTTAATATTTGTTTTTCAATCTTCTCATATATAGATATGTGTGTTTATTTTTATCATGATATGTATTTGTTATGGCTTTTATTTGTTTTTACATGTATGGTATGTATGTACATCTTTATATTTGATATGATTAGTATATGGTTTTGTTGTAATATTACTTTTATTTGTTCTTGTATGATTGTTTCTACGTATATACTATGTTTTTTAGTATCTGTTTTATATATAATACCATGTTTATATTTATTGTTTTTAGCCATACATTTTGTATATGTATGAGTTGTATTCATATGTCTACCTATATATATGCTAAGTAGGATATATGTATATATATATATGCATTATGTTTTCATGTATATTTGAGTAGTATATGTTTTTATATACATACTATGTTTATATATTTGAAAAAGAAAAAAAAGGCTATATATGTTTTCATGTATCCTTTTTATATAGCTTTCTACGGTCATATAACATATAATATATAGTTTTCCTACCTTATGACATATGCATAGTTATGTGTATATATATTGAATAGCATAGATGATATTTTTATTGCTCTTTTCGAAATATAATGCCCTCTATTTTAATGCTTTTGTTTGTCTGTTTTCATTTATATTAATTATTTAATCATACTTTATGTTTACTTGTTGCCACGTTTATTTGTTCAAGTTCTAATTTCGTTAATTTAGTTTAGTACCCGATGTCCCGATAGTCTAGTGGAAGTGTCATCCCGAATCTTCGGGCGTCATCTCTTTTGGTATCGTGGGTTGCGAGTTAGGATATTCGAATCACACATTTATATGTTTTGTTGGGGATTAAATTTTAAATTAAATTTTGAACTTTTATTTTCTTGCAATGATGACACAAAATCAACACGGTACCAATTTTGGGCATTGTAGGGGTGCTAACCCTTCCCCACGCGTAATAGACTCCCGGACCAAGTTTTAAAATCTCTGGTTAATTTTTTAACGGTGTCCGGCCTACTGAAGTGGCCGATGGTGACTCTATCCATATTTTTGTTGTAAAATTTTCGGTATTCTATTAGGAGTGTCATCTCCTTTGAATATCCCATTTCCAACATTTTTTCAAATTTTTCTGAACATTTCAAAATTATTTTATTTTAGATTAAAAAAACCTTGATGACACAGATACTAGAGTAGCGACTCACAAGCAGCCATAATTCCGATACTGGCACCCAAGTCTGAAGAACATAGCTGAATATCTTAGAGCTAGCTAGCTAGCTTGTATTTGTGCTTTTTCTATGCCAAATAAATTAAGCACAGAATACCCTTTATTACCATCTGAGGTAACCCATCAATAGATCATATGTTAAAACGAACTTATCAAAGACATCCATTGAGTATATAATCAACTTTGTTCGAATTTGGGTATGGAAATCGGACACGATTATAGATCGAAGTAGAAGGTAAGGCTACATATTATCCAGTATCGATGTTGGCAATCGGTTAATGAGATAAACAGCGACCTATAAAACATGAGGCCAGTACTTTGTTGGGAGGGATGTAAAGTGAAGTAGAGAGTCCAATCTCCACTATGTGACGATGTCTCCGTTCAACAGTCTCGTTGTGTTCCGAAGTATGAGACGGTGAAGTGAAGTGGGAAAATACCTTTTAAATTCAAAATGGGCAAGAGCTTAACAAACCCACCTCCATTATCAGAGAATAGAGACACAATGATCTAATGGAAAAACATTTAACAAGACTTTTAAACTGAGAAAATATTGCCACGACATCATATTTGTTCTTCATTGGGTATAGCCAGATATATTTGGTAAGTGATCAACAAACACCACATAATATGAATATCCATCATAAGACATATGTTTAGTGCTCCAAACATCAGAATAAAGTAATTCAAGAGGACGAGAGCTTGACATAGTATTTTGACCAAATGACAATTTATGACTCTTATTAATAAGACATGAAGAACAATAAAAATTTGTCAAACTAGTTAAGTCATAAGATATATTACAAGTGCGTAATATTGAGGCTAAGACTTTATCAGAGGGGTGACCAAACTTGTGATGCAGCTGATGCACGATGAAGTTGACATGGGGATAAAAGGATCATGGAGTATAGTAGACACCACCAATTTTATTGCCTCAAATAAGAGGAATTCTCGTGGACTGGTCCTTAACAAGAAAATAAGAGTCATAAAATTCAACAGACACATGATTAGTCTGACATAATTTAGAAATTGACATTAAATTCGTATGTAACCGAGGAACACATAAGACATTTGTGAGAGGAAGAGGTTTGGTAGTCGTGGGAACAGTGCATCGACCAATATGAGATATAGCTAGAGTGTTATCATTACCCAGATGAACTATATCAGGGCAATCATAAGAGGAGACATCCTGAAGAGACGTAGTGGTCATTGTGGTGTGATGCGAGGCACCACTATCAAACATCCAAGGAATATAATATAATAATGAAAGATCAGTAGCAGTGTTCACAACCAGTGAATCAGACGATGGTTGCTGATAAAAGTTGTTGTGAAGAAATCGAACAAGCTTACGACAATCTCGAACAATATACCCTAGCAAATTATAGAACGTGCACACAACATCTTGTCGTCTAGAATGGCTAGATTAAGGAATAGGACTACGAACGCCACCAGAAACTGAATGACCAGAGCGACCACCCTTCCCTCGAGAGCGGTTGATGAAATAACCATGATTTGAATTAGCCCGCTGCGCAGAATATGTTGTGGCAAGAGGTGTTGTTTGTTCAGATTTTTGAAGAAGACTCTCATGATCAGTTAAGATATCAAATAACTCAAGCATGGTTGTCGATGTGTTACGCATACGAAGAGCATCAACTATTGAACGATAATCATCACGTAGTTGATTAACAATAGAAATTAAGAGTCTGTATCGGAGATAGGACAGATCGCCAAGGCAAGATCAGAGGTAATATCCTGCATGTCTTTCATGTAGTCAGAGATAAACCTGGAACCACGTGGATTGCGAGCCAATTTGGACTTGAGAGCAAGGATGAGACCAGGAGATGCTCGGACATAACTTGCGACCAGAGTATCCCATGCAATTTTAGCGGTGATAGCGGATGAAATAAGTGGTTGAACTTGATCATCGCAACTGTCAAGAAGACCACTGATAAGAATTTGATCCTGATGATGCCATTGCAGATATTCAGGATTAGCAATTGTTGTCGCGACATCGGTAAACTGAGATGGGGAAGGCTGTGAACCATCAATATAATCGAGTAGCCCAAAACCAATGAGAGTAGCCTCCATTTGGCGATGCCAAACAGGAAAATTGACAGACGTAAGTTTGATTGGGAAGTTGGTTGGTGCATTAAGATGCACAAGATCATTGGAAGTAAAAGACGGAGTCATGAGAGGAGCTCCGGTTTGAAGAAGAGCGGAAGAGAGGAGAAAAATTGAGTGGAGAAATTTTACTTGGTTTTGATTACCATGTAAAGGATTAGTATTATTGATGATCCATAATATTTACAATTAGAGTATATATAAGATTACAATTAAATGTATAAGGATAAGGAAAATCAAAATATTAAATACAGGATAAAGTTTAGATAAAGATAAAATCTGAATAAAATTGACTAAAATTTATTTTATCTTATTTTTATCTTTGATAATGGGAATACTACTAAAACGGACTAATGTATGGTCCTCTGATAATTGTAACTGTATTTTTCTCCTTCGGCTGGTAGGTCGGGACTCGGGAGGTATTATTATTGTTTGGGAGAAATCTAAATTTCAGCTACAAAGTTGGGGTGTGTTTTCCAATTGTGTGTTGATAAAAGGGCGCTGGATTGATGAGGATTTTGAGTGTTGTACGATGGGAGTGTATTCCCCATGTATTCTGGAGGATCGTTTAAAGTATGCGAGGATATTCAATAGGAAATCAAGAGCAATCTGACTCAACTTAGGGATAGAAACACTGAATTCTTTCACCGATCAACAAAGATTCGTCTCACTAGGCACAAGATCAGTAGATGGGTTGCAGGCCCAAAGGAATTCCTGTTTAAATACCTAAAGGTTTAATATTAAAATAAGTGTTTGAACTATTATATATTTTTTTATGTGCTTAATTTTTTTTGTTCTTTTTAAATGTTCAAATTATTTTTTCTCTTTTAAGGTTAACCGAGTCACTTATATTTTGACCAGAAAATGATAGTTTGAGCACTTAAAAAGGGAAAAATTAAATACCTAAAAAAACTGGATAATTTAAGCATTTATTTTAATATTAAATCATACCTAAACACAAGTATAATTTAAACGTTTTTTTATAATAAAACTTTAAACAAACACGGACTAATGCACCAAGCCATAGGGTCGAGGCAAGCATGATCTTAATTCTGATCAATGGGAATCATCACTCCAGCTAACTCAGAAAAACCGAACCTCGAAACCACAACCGATCAAAGATTCAATGTCACACACCTTAGGAATCTCCAGCAAAGAGAACAGAATCAAAGAAAAAGCTGGCATATCAAGACCAACAAGAAGTCAACAACAAACCAAGAAACATGTAGGGTTGGATGAGAGGGTTGGGATGTAGCCTTAAAATTCATACAAAAATTAGATTTTTTTTTGTTACATTCTTAAATTTCTAATATAATTGTCTAAAAACATGCTTGTTTCTGTCCCAAAAAAAACATGTAAAAAAGCCGCCCCGCCACAACAGGAGGGTTGGTTGCTCTATCGTTGCCGGGAGCTCTTAGCGGGGTCAAACTATTATAATTTTTCTTAATAAAATAATATATTATAATTAATTTATAATAATATGCCAAAAAATCTATTATCCCAAATCATATGATAGTTCAATTAACTGTGATATTAATATTTTTTTAACAAATTCTACTTAGAGGAGGAGAAATAAGAATTTTACTCTTAATGGATATAGAGCCTACAACTTAAGAGAGATAAATGAGTGTCGATTGAAAACTTTAACCATTAGCTCTAAATTTTTTTTGACTATATTAATAACTTTTAAATGTAAAATTAATATTTTTCATGTTGAAATCATCGAATTATTGAAATTTCTAGGAAAACTACATTGACAACCCTTGAATTTTTACGATACTTTCACTTTTATCACTAAATTTTAAAAACTTATAAAACAATCACAAAACTTTTAATCTTCCTCTAAAAAAACCTAATTTTCTAAATTAGTGGTCATCACAAAGGCCAAATTTTCAATGAACATAGTAGCTGTTGGCCAATCCCAACATTATAAAGGCTTTGTCTAACAAGATTATTAGCATAGTTTGGCTTCAAGCTGATTGAATTGTTAACAATGTTTTAGCTTTTAGCTTCAATTAGATTTGAGAAGATTGGAAGGTTTTCTGACGAGTTCAAACTGAAGGAAAGAAGAAGAAGAGTAGTTCAATGATCTTTTCGACTATAAAAACCTTCGAAAGACGCTATAAACAACAACAAAGGAGGCAATGATCCGATCAAAACTAAAATCTAAAAGTTTTTTATCGTCATTGTGATCAGCTTGAAATCGAGCTATGTAAACCTAAAGATGCTCCAAAATCTTTTCGATTGCTCATCTGAGAATTACGATCTTTGGCTTTTCCACCGTTGAAATTGACTAGAGACCATTGTGGTGGCTGCCAATTTGAAAAATCAAGATTTTTTTGGAAGAAGATTTTAACGTACTACATCAACATTTCTTAATGACATTGACCATAATGAAAGAATAATAAAAGTTTAGTGATTGCATTGTAAGTTTTAATAGTTTGATGACTAAAGTGAAAGTATCTGAAAAGTTTGGGGACTACCAATATAATTTACCTTATGTTAGTTAAACTTTTCCTGTCGGTCTCAAGAGAGTATTTATTTAGAATATATTTTTGACCTTTAAACTTAAATTTTTGAAAAATAGGATTTGAAGATTTGAATGCAGGAGGCAATGCCTCAATCATCTAGAAAGAAGAGGCTGGCATTGCGTGTGATGTGTATTACATGGTTGGTACTATAATTTCTCCATCTAGTTTCGAATATATGGATATTATGCTTTTGTTGAAGCTTATTTTAGAATTATATTTCGATTTTTTCTTTCGGTATTTATTACTATAGGTATAATTCATTAAGATTTGGTATTAAATATTATGTAAAACGGGCAAATATATTTGGTCGGTTGGTCAAGCAACTTATTTTTATTTTTTTCATATTCATTTAGATTATGAGTTATAAACCCACTATAACAATTATCTTTCTTCCCTTATAATCTCTTTTCCTCTAGGTAAAAATTTTGACCTAAAATCAATAAATTTCAGTTTAAATACAAATAAATAATTTAAAATTTTTGAAGGTTTTTTCTTCATGTGATGTGCATTACATGGTTGGTATTACTGTTGTATTTCTTACGCACTACCGATTAATTTAGTGGGATAATATGTTTGGTTTCTTAAGTTTAAAAATTTAAATTTTAAAGTTGTGAATCGAGTAAATTAAATTAGAAGAGTCATCCTCATACTAAATCTATGTAATATTTAATTTAAATTAATCGGTAAATAAATCGAATATTGGTGATCATGCAAAACTATACAAATAATTTTTTTTCTTCTAATTTTTAGCCCATAACATCAAGATAATATAAATAATGGTGATGATATCCGAATAATCCTTGGAAGTCTAAAAAAGTATGGATATTTAATCAAGTGTTTATATCATATCATATTATTACATAATACACATAAGTGTTTCATGACAATTAATGATTTTCGTAGCGATTTTATTAACTTGAGATATGATTAACATATACTGATAAATTGAGAATGAAATTAGAACATTCGAAAAGTTTAAGGACCAACTTAGAATGAGAGATATAGTTTAAAGATGAAACTAAAATGCTCAAAAATTAAGGGGACCAATTTAGAATAAAATCATAGTTTGACAATGAAATTAGAACATTTAAAGGTTTAAGAATAATTTATAATAAGTTTTATAGTTTAGGGATGTGTAGTACAATTAACTTATGTTATTATGAAAATAAAGGTAATATATACAAATATAATAATAGGGTTTAAATTTGATATACAGGCTGTGTAAAATTTTACACAAGCCTGCCTATTTCTACTATAAATCAAAATTAAACATAAACCCTAAAAACTAAACTACAAACCCTAAATTCTAAACATTAACATTAAATTCTAAACCTTACAACCCAAACCCCTAAATTCTAAACCCTAAACTAAACCCTTAATCCCTAAAACTAAAAGGTTCGTATAAACTTTACACAGACTGTATATTAAAGTTTTTCTCGTAATAATATTAATTTAAAATTTACCGAGTAATCTCAACGATAGAGGTGAGATGTTCTCTCTAGTTTATTCCGTTTTAAACAGTACAAGCTACATGTATGCACAAAATTAATCCCAATACTCCATAAAACAACACTAAAAAACTTATAATCAAAATAGAATGCTCAAAAAATAATCTTAATTCAAATCACTTTATAATCTATATCTAATAAAATAGTTATGTTATAAATTAATTATTAACTGACTAAAAAAATTCTTTTGAAGTTGTTTTCTAGAAAGAAGAGAGTATCTCATGTGCCCAACCTCACCCTAGCGAGTTTATTTCTTTGTTCTCATTGCATCATCACTGATTTTAACGTTCTTTGACTTTGAATTTTCTCAATCAAAGAGGGGGCTCAGGAAAACTATTATGATGGTGGGAACGGCTTATAGAAACTTCATTGTGGAAGACTATTTCGTTCAAAGCGAAAGATAAAGTCGAGATAAAAGCCAAAATGAAATCCGATTTTGAAGTCCGTCGCACTGGACATTTCCAAGAAGAACAAAACAGAGGAGCCTTAAAACTCATTTATGGTTAGATTTTGAATTCCATTAATCCTCTTGTTGTTTTTTATTCTTATTATTCTTTAGTTTAGTTAGTTCTTGTTGATGGGCCAATCAGTATCGGCGGCGAAGCTGATGAGCCGTCGAGATTGGGGCCACCGCCAACGATCAAAACCGAAATCAACGGCTTTGATCTGTCCGATGCAAGCTGAGGAGCCTGAAGATCTTGAACGAAGTAGCCTAGATGGATCCTCCGATTTTATCTCGGATCTTCCCGACGAGTGCTTGGCTTGTATTTTCCAGTCTCTTAGTTCCGGTGACCGTAAACGATGCTCTCTTGTTTGCCGGCGGTGGTTGCTCATCGAAGGTCAGAGCCGTCACCGACTCTCTCTCAACGCACAATCAGATCTGCACCCTCTGATTCCTTCTATCTTCTCTCGCTTCGATGCCGTTACGAAACTGGCTCTCAAATGTGACCGTAGATCTGTTAGCATCGGCGATGAAGCGCTTGTTGTAATCTCCGAGCGTTGCCGGAACCTGACTCGCCTTAAGCTCCGGGCTTGCCGTGACTTGACCGATGCAGGAATGTCCGCCCTCGCTAAAAACTGCAGGGGTCTAAAGAAGCTCTCATGTGGTTCTTGCACATTTGGAGCCAAGGGCATGAACGCCGTGCTGGACAACTGTCCAGCTCTCGAGGAACTCTCCGTGAAACGACTTCGTGGCATTACCGATGGCGCTGCAGCTGAGACGATTGGGCCTGGTGTGGCGGCAGCGGCGTTGAAAACTATTTGTTTAAAAGAGCTTTATAATGGGCAGTGTTTTGGTCCTCTTATTATTGGTGCGAAGAATCTGAAATCTTTGAAACTTTTTAGATGCTCTGGTGATTGGGATAAGCTTTTCCCTCTCGTAGTGGAACGGGTTACGGGTCTGGTAGAGATCCATATGGAGCGGATCCAAGTCAGCGACGTGGGCCTTGCGACCTTATCCAACTGTTCAAACCTAGAAATTCTTCACCTCGTTAAGACTCCCGAGTGTACCAATTTTGGACTCGAAGCTGTTGCAGAGAAATGTAAATTGTTAAGGAAGCTTCATATTGATGGATGGAAAGCAAATCGGATAGGCGACCAAGGGTTAATTGCTGTTGCAAAATCTTGCCCCAATTTGCAAGAATTAGTTCTTATCGGTGTTAATCCCACCAAGCTGAGTTTGGAAATGTTGGCTTCAAATTGTCTGAATTTGGAACGATTAGCCTTATGCGGTAGTGATACGGTTGGTGATGCTGAGATATCGTGTATTGCTGTGAAATGTTTAGCTTTAAAGAAGCTTTGTATTAAGAGTTGCCCTGTTTCAGATCATGGAATGGAAGCACTTGCTACTGGTTGCCCAAATTTGATTAAAGTGAAGGTGAAGAAATGTAGAGGTGTTACCTCGGAAGGCGTGGATTATTTAAGAGCAATTAGAGGATCGCTTGCTGTTAATTTGGATATCGGCGATCAATTAGATGCAAGTGCTAGTGATGGTGGGGCACAAGTTAATGGAGTTGAATTTCCTCCGATTGTATCTGGTCAAATTGGAGCACCTTGTATTGCTTCGAGCAGCATGGGTCGATCGGCATCATTTAAGTTTCTAGGGCTTTTGAGTGGGAGGAGTTTTGTGGCTTGCACTATGAGGAGGTTGGCAAGTAGTAATGGCAATTCTCGGAGTTAAATTGGAGGGATGAATCGAAATTGCAATGACAAAAAAAGAGATTAAAATATGAAAGCACTCTTGGTCTCCAAATGTTTACATTTTTTCTTGTGTTGTAGTTCTCCCTTGTTTGTGTATGTGCTGATGATTTCCTTTTGAATTCAATCTTCAATTTATCTTCTTTTATTTCTGTTGGTTAGTTTCTTTATTTAGCAATTAGCAAGCTCTCTGTGTCTTCTTTTGTTGTATACTGATACCATGATGGCTGGACAGGTTCGTTTTCTAAAGTATCGGTGTTTGGTACCTATGTTGGAAACATATTTGAACATGGGTACGCGGTATGATCCTCCAAATATACGAAAAGAACTTATAAACTGATTATGCTTGTGTTGGAGGCATGTTTTTAATTCAAATCAAAGCCAGATTCAAACATGAATGTTTTGAGTCTATGAATAGATCTTGTGAAATCCCATCAGTATTGCTGGTTTATGATGCTTGTGATTGATAAGATTTTGCAATGACTTGTAAAGTGGGTTGATTGGTTGGAAATTGCGTTAGGATCACGCATTGAGCAGCTTGCGGATCTTTAACAGACGGGGTCTTGGTTCAATGGGAATGACTAGGCGTTAGGTAAATTTTATTCTGTTTTAGGTGTGTGTCACGTCCGAAAAGAGGCGGAGATATTAACTTTATATTGAAGAAATCCGAAAAGAAATTTTAAGATATAAATGCGATTGTATTGTACATTTTATTAGACATTTCATTTTTTTCAAAAGAGGTAATGATCCCGTGGCAGACTTAAATTTCATGGCAACGGCATATTGTCAGATCCAGGGTGAGCATCGTCCAACATCGTAGGGGTCTTTGAAGGTTGGTATGCCTACCGCCTTGTTTGAATCTGTGTATTCCATAATAAAAAAAAAAATTCAAACTTGGGTATAAAGATTCAAGACTGGTGTTCATCTCTCTGAAATAACTTCCCTGAAATTACTAAATATACTTAATGAAATGCGTGTTAGTGGTAATCATGGTATTTCATGTTGGGGTGAATGATAGGGATACATATATACAAGTTGAATTGATAATGGAGATCGTCTCCCACAAGGCATCTCCACGCTTTTTTTCTTTTGTCTCAATCCCTGACCTAACCAAATATCGGCCAACAGGACCATTTGCTCAATCCATATGATTTGGGAGTTCAAACTAAATTACCCTTCTATAATGAACTTGAAGTATTTATTATTTAAATTTAATTATATAATGTCATAATCTCAAATTTAACACCCAATGTTTTTACTTTCTATTAATTTAACTTCCAATCTTTAGAAAATAACGAACCACTCCTTTTTTCCCCTAAAACTTACTTTTTGGTAGTATTAACATGACACCTAGTATGTCACTTCACATATATTTCGTGTTAGCTTTTTGATTTTTTAAAATAAATTTAAAATAGTTTTTATGTAAGTATGAAGAGCATGTGAACTGTTACATCCAACTTGAAAAATTATAAAACCTAGCCTGTAAGAGTCACATCTACCATCACGACCGGTGTAAGGGTAATCTTCTTTGGTGTCAATACCTCCATTATTATGATGAATTCGAAGGCATAATCCATGAGACCCCCATTGCAACCTTGATTGTAGGATGTATCAAAATCTTATGGCCGATAAATAATTTAAAATATTTTCTTATGAAGTGAAATCCAATAATATTAAAATTCATCTATTTATTTAGTTTTAATAAAAATAATTTATATTTGGAAAAAATTACACCCGTGGTTACATTGGAATGATGACATGTAAAGGAAAAAATAAAGCGAAGAATCATAAATAACGTGACCAAAAGAGTTCATGAAATAATTTCTCATGATACTAAAGAGAAAAGATAGTAAAAATAATAATTTGAATATTTAACACTATTTAATTTTTATAAATTTTTTTGAAAGTTAATTTTTATAAAGTTGAATATTAAAAAGATATTAATATATTATTTTTTTAGGAAAAGATATTAATATATTAAATTTAATATTTGTGGGCTAGAAAAATTAATCTAAGGCAGTAACTAACTCAAATTAATGATATGTTTTTGTTGGTGACCAATTAATGACTTATTGGTCTATGGATTTTTATTCTCTTATTCTTGCACCCCAAGTTTATTTACATTGGTTAAAAAAAACCAAAGGTATGCAAATTTTTCTATATAAATAGTAGGAGGGTAAATAAACAGAGCGTTCAGTGAATCATTCGTGAATTATTCGTGAACCGTTTGTATAACGTTCGTTTATTAAGTCAAATAAATGAGTATGAACAAAATTTTTATATTCGTTTAATAAACGAACAAACATGAATAGAGTTGTGTTCGGTTCGTTTATGTTCACGAACAAGCTCGTTTATAGGCTCATTTATAAGCTTGTTTATAGGCTCGTTTATAAGCTCGTTTATATGATGAAAATGCATGTGGATGTATCTAAATATTACTTTTTGTTGTTACTAAGGATGCTATATAAGTTCATGTAGAATGCAAGTTTTATTTTGTTGCTTTTGTTTTATTTATTTATTTATTGTTAATTTAGTTAACATTTCTGAACATAAAAACGAACATGCTCGTGAACACTAAATAAACGAACACAAACACCTTTAAAAGAAATAAACGAACACGAACACAATATTAAAAATTTAAAAGAACACAAACCGAATATGAATACCTTTAAAAATAAACAAACGAACACGAGCATAGTCTCGTTCGTTCAAGCTCGTTTCATTTAAACCCCTAATAAATAGGAGCGAAAGCAAGTATCAAAACACACACTAAAGGAATATTGCATCTTACAATGGCAGTTAAATTTTCTCATCAACTTTTTGTACCAATCCTTGTGTTCTTCGTGTTGATTCCTTTTGTAGCAAAGGTTACACCTTTTAAATTCGAATCTCTTCAAATTCTAAAACAAGCCCAGAAAGGAGAAGTTGTCAATGGGATTCATCAAGTGAAGCAATTCCTCAGGGCCTTCGGCTACTACCCTCATCAGATCGATCTTTTAGACGATCGATTCGAATTGAATTCTACCATCTAAATGTAACTGGTGAGATTGATCACAGCACAATGAAAGCAATGTCGACCACTCGTTGCGGTGTTCCGGGTATTAACCTTGAACAAACTTCTAATGGACATAATCGTGGCATGTTTCACTTGGTCTCAAACTATACCTTTTTTCCGTGGGAATCCAAGATGGAGTAAGTACGGCCTTACCTACAATTTCCTGCCTGATTCTCTCCAAGTTAATTTCCTGCCTGATTCTTAAACACGATTCAATTAGAAAAAAATTTAAATAAAGTTTAAGTTATAAAATGAAACTTTGAATAATTCAAAAATATTAATAATTAGTGGACCGATTTTCATGTTCGATTTTATAAAATGAACTTTCTAGAGGCCCCCAATGACCAATCCTGTCATGAATTGCTAAGGATGCAATAAGTCCAACATTGATCCCTTCAAACGTATCAATTGGACAAATGCTTTCACATTGACTAGGATGGATATCTCATATCCGAAAATTTCGAGTCTCCCAACTCTATCTGATATATGTATATTGCATTATGAAAAAATATGAAGGAATATATATTACATCATATATGGTTATAGAAAACCGTTTAGATTAAAACAATTAAAACCATATATTATAAATGTTTAAAATTAAATTTAAACAGAAACTTGAATAACTCGACTCAAATTGACTCAAATTTCATAAACTCATACTCAAATAAAATTTGAGTTATAAAATAAGACTCGTCAACTCAACTAACTAAATTTTTTTTGACTCAGCTCGACTCAATCAAATGCTTATACCTAATTTCCGTGCATGCATAAATTAATTTGATCACAAATTAATTTACAATTGATTTGTTAGATATACACCAAATAAAATTTGATCAAAAAATAATTATTGACCTTTTAGTAAATACGATTGAGAAGATTTATGTTATCTGTGAATATGGTGCTTGGACAGAACTCGACTCGACTCGAAAAAATAAATTATTTGACTCAAATCGACGCAAAAAAAATTGACTCGAAAAAATTTCAAATAAAGTTCGAGTTATAAAATGGAAATTCAAATAACTTGAAATTTTATTAACTAATTGATCAATTTTCAAGTTCGAGTCTAGTTTGTCAATTCTGCCTGATTACATGTGAAAATATGAAGAAATATATGTAGGTCATATATGCATGTAAAAAACCGTTTAAATTGGAATCAATATGTATTATAACATTATAAATAATGACAATTAAATTTGTACAGAAACGCAAAAACTTGACTCGATCTGAAATTTTTTTAAATAAAGTTTGAATCGTAAAATAAGACTTGTAAACTTGAATAACTCGTGTAGCGATGTTCCCCTCTTTAAAAAAGAAAGTGTTTTTTGTGTTTTAGTTTTGAAAATATTGTCTTGGTGTCTTCTGTGGGATTTTAGAAAACCCGTATTTTGTTTTGAAAATGGAGTCGCCACCGGCCACTCAAGGTGGACCGGACACCGTAAAAACCAGAGATTTCAAATTGATGGGTTCGGGAGTCGGTTACGGATGGGGAAGGATTAGCACCCCCACACCGCCCAAAATTGATACTTTAATAATTACCGCTTTATTAATATTAGACTTTCCGGATTAAAGTGACGATTAAATTAAATTTTGGTTATAAGTGCTAGTAGATTTTAAAGGCCCCGTTATTCGAGAGTAAACGCCAAACCACTATCACTATGCCTGATACTGGCCCCGTTTACGCTCGAATAAAGAGGCACCGCATTGACAATTTATATTCCAAAATGCAACTTAAAACATAGCAAACATAAATAAATACAATGCAATAAAAATATAAATAAATACTAACATAATAAAATACTAATCCAACATACATAAACATTAATCTAACACATAAAATGCATTCTAACATAAAAAAACACTACTCTAAAACATGCATGAATATTAATCTAAAAATATACTAATTAAGGTAACACAAATATTTATCATTATTTATATACGTTGTAATTAAATAAAACGTTATATATTATTTTACAAACATACATAAAAAATATATACACATACCTATATATAAAATAAGATAAAATAAAAAATACGTGAATATTATACATAGATAAAAACATAAATACGTATGTACATATATGTTATACATTTAATATATAGTAAACTATTTTATGGTAATAATAATAATAACAAAATGCTAAAATAAAGATGCATGATCTATACTAACACTTCATAAAATAGCATGGATCTAAAGGTTAGGGACTAAAATGTATGAATATCTAATTACATAGCATAAATGTCTAATATTACAGGATGAAAATGGAAATGATGCAAAACATGCAATCTAAAATGCAAATGAAAGCAAAATGCGGGGTTGGAAATTAAATTATGTGACTAAAATGAAATGAAACAGAACCAAAAAGCCAAAATGAACATGCATAAGGAAAACAAGGATCGAACACAAGATTAGACCACGGCGAGAAATGGGGCGGGAAAAGAGTTTAGGGACTTGAGATGTAATTTGACCATTAAGCAAAAACAAAGACACCAAACGGTGTCATTTTAAGATGTTTGTGTTAAAATTATAAGATGGTTTTTCTTTCACTTCGAAGTAGATTAAAAAAAACCTAAATCATTCTAACTATTTCTTTCATCTGCTCTCATTCTCAACAGCAGCGACGGCGACACCAACCCCCTCACCATGTCGTTCATCGGCCTCGCGACCTCACGGTGGCGCTCAACTGGTAAGTCTCGAAACCTTACTTCATTTTTTATTCGAATCGAAAAAACAAGAAAATACTTAGATTTCGAACAAACAAAATTTAAACCTCTTTATATTTTACCTTTGAAAACTTTCTTTGTATTGATCTGAAAATTTTCTTTTCGAATCTTTTTTACAAAAGATATTTTTTAGAACTCAACAGACCCCTTCAATTTCTCTCTGATTTTCGAACTAAATAGCCTCCCTTTTTACAGATTTTTCCCTCGGGTTATATAACCCCATTTTTTACATTTAAAATAACCACCACTTTCCCTTTCATTTAATTTGCAGACATGGATTTTAAGGGAATTCCTAGATTTTTTGGGATGACAATGGCAGAGTATGGTGGCTCGGTTTGGTGATAGCAGAGGGTAGGTTGGACAGTGACATGGTAGAGTGGGTTTTATTTTATTTCAGGGTTTCAGTAAGATTTGGATAATTTAGGGTTTGGTTCTGGTTGATTTAGGGTTCGAACATGTCTCCAAAGATGGCGGACGACGGCGGGCCGGCTTGTACAAAAAGCGGTGGTGGCGGCAACGGCAGCGGGATGACGATGGCGGCTGGATATTAGGGTAAGGGTTAGGATAAATTTAGGCTTAATTTTAGGGTTTTTGTTGGTTGGGGTCGGATCTGGGTCAGGTATTGGGCCTGGATCCGGGTTTGGGTAAACGGGTTTAGTTAGGGTAATGTGCTTAGTTTGGTTTGGTTACGGGTCATTACAGTTGCCCCTCTTTGCTTGTTGTTGTGTAACGGCAACGAAGCAAAGACTAAAAATGACCCGTTTCATCCGGTCTAGCTGATTATCTTCCCTTGACGTATGTCTTCTTTCTTCAGTAGATCTTTTTTGTCCTTGATGCATTTCTTCTTTCTTGTCTTGGTTGATCCACCTTGTCACTCTTGGGGAAGCAAAACCTTCAAAATGGGGGGTTGTTTGTTGGGGAAGCAAAATGAGTACGGTTTGCTACATTATTAATAATAAGCTAATACCTAAAGAGAGTTTGACCCAGCTGCAACACCAACGAAGAGACATGGTCTACAAAATTTGATCCAGCTGCAACACTGACGAGGAAGCAAGACCGATGGATGAAAGTTTTGATGTCTAATCCAGCTACAACTCTGACGAAGAGGCAAGATCAGAAAACTGACAACTTTTTCCTTCTTCTTTCTCTCTTTTTTTCTAATTTTTTCTTGTTTCTTTTTCATATTTTTCTTGTTTATTTTTTTCTTTTTTTATTTTTTCTTACAACATTGATAAAACTTGAAAGTTGGTGAATTTTGACCAAGCTACAACAACACCGACGAAGAGGCATGGTCTAAAGTTAGTAATGTTGATCCAAATACAACAACACCGACGAAGAGGGGATCAAGAGTTAGTGAATTTGGTCTAGCTACAACACCGACGAAGAGGCAAGACCGGAAGTTAGTGAATTAGGTTCAGCTACAACACCGACGAAAGGCGAACCGAAAGTTAGATTTGACCAAGCTACAACACCGACGAAGAGGCAAGGTCCGGGGATTTGATCCAGCTACAACTCCGACGAAGAGGCATGATCAGAATTTGGTTGAAAGCTTATGTTTTCATTTTTTTATTTTTTATTTTTATTTTTTTTCATTCTTTTCTTTTTTTTTTCCTCTTTTTTTCTTTCTTATTTTCTTTTTTCTCTTATCTTTTTTTTATAGATTTTTTTTTTTTTTTCCTTTTTTTTGATACAACATTGATACAACTAGAAAGTTAGTAAATTTTGACCAAGCTACAACACTGACGAGGAGGCATGGTCTAAAGTTAGTAATGTTGATCAAGCTACAACACCGACGAAGAGGCAGGATCAAGAGTTAGTGACTTTGGTCTAGCTACAACACCGACGAAGAGGCAAGAGAGAAGTTAGTGAATTTGGTTCAGCTACAACGCCGACGAGGATGCAGAACCGGCAGTTAAATTTGACCAAGCTACAACACCGACGAAATGGCAGGATCTGAGTGTTTTTCGACCAAGCTACAACACCGACGAAGAGGCGAGGTCTGAAGATTTGATCGAGCTACAACACCGACGAAGAGACAGGATCGGATAGTTTTCTTCTTCTTTTTTCTTCATTTTTTGATTTTTCCTTCATTTTTTCTTTTTTTCATTTCATTTCTTCTTCTTTTTTCAATTCTTCCTTTTTTCTTCTTTTTTCTTTTTGATTTTTTTCTTCTTTTTCCTTTTTTCTTTTTTTTCTTTACTTTTTTTCTTTTTTCTTTTATTGGATTGATTTTTTAGCTACAATTATAATAAAAAGGTAAACTCCGAGTAAAATTTAGGTCTAGCTGCAATATCGTCGAAGAGGCAAGACCTGGATAGGATTTGATCTGCTACACCACCACCGGAGAGACTAGATCAGCAAAAAGTGAGACCCGCTACACCACTGACGGAGAGATAGGACCGAATGGAAAATCTGATCTGCAACACCACCGACAGAGGCAAGATCTAGTTTGGATTTGATCTGCTTCACCACTGACGGAGAGACTAGATTAGCAGAATATGGGATCCATTATACCACCGGTGGAGAGATAGGATCTGGATGGAAAATTTGATCTGCAACACCACCGACGGAGGCAAGATCTTCATTAAGTTGGCATACCACCACTGACAGAGGCATGATTTGCAAGATGTTGGGTGACTGCGCCACTGACAGCGAGATAATTTTTTTGAAAAATTTGTCCGGCTTTTCTATCGACAGAGGGCATGATCTAGAAAGAATTTTTGTTGGCATCCGTCACACCATTTTCGGAGGAATCAAATCCTACAAAAGAAAAAACATTGGTCAGTAATTGTCAAAGATTTTGTCGCTGATACCTTTTATTTTGGGTGTTTCAGCATCTTCTTCGTGTTTGGCCTCCTTCAAGACTAGGGTTGGCCTTCTTGTCATTGCCCCCATGTTGAGGGTACTCGATCTTTTTCCTAGACCTATTATGTACAAGCAAGATTGCATGAATGTATCTAATGCATGTGTCTACCCTAAATGCATAGTGACTTTGGTGTATGCACTTAATCTAAATGTATGACGTTTACAAAAATGGTTTATTGCAAGATGAATGCAACTACATGCATGAATGTGGCATGATTTTTTCGATCCTCAAAGGGATGCCCCTGACTCCTCACTAGTCCCGTCAGGATCTTGGTTTTTTGTATGTGCCCCAACCTTATCTCGGGTTCGATCAGCTCTCATCTGAGTGGATGCCCCAATAATTTTGTTCATTATATGACATCATCTGACACTATTCCTGTAGCAAATTTGAAACTTTAGGGTGATGTATTTTGGATATCAAGACTTAGATACGAACAAAAGATGTTTGCATTGCTACTTGTAGTTTTGATCCCTTACAAAATACTCTTACCACCATCGTACTTAAGTCGGTGAGGTTGGTTTACAAAAAGTATTACTCTGAAAGTAATAAAAACTACAAGGGGACCTACTGTGGTCAAGACAGTGCAATACTTGAGCTGGATTAAAACATGGTCCAGTTCAAAAAACCTTTAACACCCTTAATTGGCATCTTCATGCTTCAGTAAAGGGTCTTTGCTTGTAGCCGTTCTTGTTGAGTTATCAAAGCTTACCACCCCAAGCTTAATGAATTTTTCCACCAACTTTTTGAAGCCGAAGCAGTTTTCAATGGTATGGCCAACCTGTCCCGCGTGATAAACGTATTTTGCATTGGGATCATACCATTTCGAGAAGGGAGGTTGTACTGGATCTCGGTAAAAGGGTGCCACCATGTGGACATCATACAGCTGCTTGTACAATTCTCCATAAGAAACTGGTAGTGGAGTAAATTCTCGTTTTGATGTTCTTCCTATGACCAGAGCCTTGGCTTGAGGAACCGTGAGCACTTGGCATGGCCTGAGGTTGCACAACTGTGATAGGCTTAGAATAATTGGCATTATAAACTCCCATAGAGTTTACTTCATGATCTTTCTTTGCATGGTAGGGCTTTTTCTAGGACGAACTACCTCCGTCATCAATTTTGCCAGTCTTGACGGCATTCTCAATGAGCTCTCCGGATAGAACGAGGTCAGCAAAATTGGTAGTCGCGTTGCCTATCAAGCGACCCAAGATCGGACCCTCCAAAGTTTGTACAAATGTAACCACCGTCTTCCTCTCACTAAGCGGGGGTTGGACCTGAACTGCTATATCCCTCCAGCGCTGAGCGTATTGCCTGAAGCTTTCATTATGCTTTTGTTTCATTTGTTGCAACGTCCACCGGTCTGGCATTATATCATTGACGTGTCGGTACTGCTCTAGAAAAGCTTTGGCCAAGTCTCTCCATGACTTAATCTGACGGCGGCTCAACTAATTACACCATCGGGCAACAGATCCTGATAGAATGTCTTAAAAGTAGTGAATTAACAGCTTACGTCTCGGCCGTATCCAGTCATCCTCTGACAGAACATAGTGAGGTAAGTGCGATGACAGCTGGTTCCGTTATACTTTTCAAATTCTGGGACCTTAAATTTCGGGGGTAACACCAAATCCGGGACAAGACTGAGTTCACTGGCATCGAATCCACTGAAGGTATCCTCTATTCCCACAACCTCTAACTTCTCTTCGAGTCTTTTACATCGATCTTCGATTTCCTTTAAAGCTTCTACCTTCGGCCCCTCGGTCTCAAACAGATGATCCATTTCTGAGATAAAATTTTCATCTTGATTGCCCCCGGGTTTAACTTCGTCTGATGGTTGATTTATAGGGATCAAGTACCGGCTGGTGTAGATGAGACTTTCCCAGAAATGATCACACAGGGTTGAGTTTTTGGTCTGTATCTGGTTTGAACGGGCGTGAACCACGGAGGATACATAAGATCCTCGTCACCAGCAAGTGGGTCTAGGATTTGCGATGGGATTTACAACAGAGGCCTCTCCGGCTCGGGAAGCTTTAATCCCGACATTTGTGCCATTTGGCCCAAAGATGTCTTGTTGTGACTTTGCAAGTTGTTCCCTCATATCTGTTAGACTCTCGCTAACTGTTCCTCAACCTCGCTTGGCTATGTTAAACTTGCAATTCATTTTGATCTTGCTCGATTTTTTCAATCTTTCACCGTTTGTCATCTTTGTTTTGTACCGAGTTCCGTATGGATCTTTGAAATGACTGATATTCTACTTTATCCAATATCATCAACTGTCATAGGGCACCCCTAGAGTTAGTTTTTTGTATATGCATGCAAAATGTGTCATAAATAGATGCAATGCAAAATCAAGATTGTGCTGATGTCGTGATGCAGGTGAAATTAATGTGATGAGCATAAAATGAAACGAGTTGGTACCAAATAAAACGATTAAATAAAACAAATGAAAAATAGAGTAATAAAAATGTACACAAACAAGAAATAAGGCACCAGAGCTTAAATAGGGTAACCACTAATCGGGCAGAGTTTCACATGGCTCTAAAGGGTTGGCTCTTACGGCTCAGTATATGCAGTTTTGGTGCTAAAAGGTACCCGAATTGTCCTTGATGTCCTCTACTAAGAGTAGCAAGGCCCCCGGTCATCACCCATTATAGGCTTTTTTCAACCGGGTTCAATTTAGGGGGACCCATTCGCTATGCCTCGATTTAAGGAACGATAACCTTATGAAAGCATAAGGTACTCGAGCCCCGAAGGTACTTGCTAGGCCTACACGGGAGAACGATATCTCCATGAAAGCATTAGCGTTTTCCCCCACTTAAAAAACGGGTTTATATGCCATATGTTAAATGCGTTAAAATAAACGCGCAATTATAACTGAATGTTAGTTTAATAGTCACTTTAATCAGAATTTTTATATTAATAAAGCAATAATTATTTGAAAAAGTGTTTTTGTGTTTTAGTTTTGAAAATATTGTCTTGGTGTCTTTCGTGGGATTTTAGAAAACCCGTATTTTGTTTTGAAAATGGAGTTGCCACCGGCCACTCAAGGTGGGCCGGACACCGTAAAAACCAGAGATTTCAAATTGATGGGTTCGAGAGTCGGTTACGGATGGGGAAGGATTAGCACCCCCACACCGCCCAAAATTGGTACTTTAATAATTATCGCTTTATTAAAATTAGACTTTCCGGATTAAAGTGACGATTAAATCAAAATTTGGTTATAAGTGCTAGTAGATTTTAAAGGCCTCGTTATTCGAGAGTAAACGCCCAACCACTATCACTACGCCTGATACTGGCCCCGTTTACGCTCGAATAAAGAGGCACCGCATTGACAATTTATATTCCAAAATGCAACTTAAAACATAGCAAACATAAATAAATACAATACGATAAAAATATAAATAAATACTAACATAATAAAATACTAATCCAACATACATAAACATTAATCTAACACATAAAAATGCATTCCAACATAAAAAAACACTACTCTAAAACATGCATGAATATTATTCTAAAAATATACTAATTAAGGTAACACAAAAATTTATCATTATTTATATACGTTGTAATTAAATAAAACGTTATATATTATTTTACAAACATACATAAAAATATATACACATACCTATATATAAAATAAGATAAAATAAAAAATATGTGAATATTATACATAGATAAAAACATAAATACGTATGTACATATATGTTATACATTTAATATATAGTAAACTACTTTATGGTAATAATAGTAATAACAAAATGCTAAAATAAAGATGCATGATCTATACTAACACTTCATAAAATAGCATGGATCTAAAGGTTAGTGACTAAAAATGTATGAATATGTAATTACATAGCATAAATGTCTAATATTACAGGATGAAAATGAAACAGATGCAAAACATGCGGTCTAAAATGAAAATGAGCAGAAATGCAGGCTGGAAATTAAATTTTGTGACTAAAATGAAATGAAACAGGAACCGAAAGCCAAAATGAACATGCATAAGAAAAACAAGGATCGAACACAAGATTAGACCACGGGCAGAAATGGGGCGGGAAAAGAGTTTAGGGACTTGAGATGTAATTTGACCATTAAGCAAAAACAAAGACACCAAACGGTGTCGTTTTAAGATGTTTGTGTTAAAATTATAAGGGAGTTTTTCTTTCACTTCGAAGCAGATTAAAAAAAAACCTAAATCATTCTAACTCTTTCTCTCCTCTGCTCTCATTCTCAACAGCAGCGACGACGACACCAACCCCCTCACCATGCCGTTCACCGGCCTCGTGACCTCACGGCGGCGCTCAATTGGTAAGTCTCGAAACCTTACTTCATTTTTTATTCGAATAAAAAAACAAGAAAATACTTAGATTTCGAACTAACAAAATTTAAACCTCTTTCTATTTTACCTTTGAAAACTTTCTTTGTATTAATCTGAAAATTTTCTTTTCGAATCTCTTTTACAAAAGATTTTTTTAGAACTCAACAGGCCCCTTCAAATTCTCTCTGATTTTTGAACTAAAAAGCCCCCTATTTTTACAGATTTTCCCCTCGGGTTATATAACCCCATTTTTTACATTTAAAATAACCACCCATTTCCCTTTCATTTATAATTTAGCCTATAAACTTTGTATGTTTTCCTCTTTCTTCAATTCCTTATTCATTTTAAGTCTTTTTTAATCAAGTTTAAACTAAATGCTCTTATACCACTGTAGAATTTTTATTTAGCTTAAATTCATATTTTTGAAAATAAAATTCCTATTTTTGTAATTTAGCCCATTAACTTTATATGATTTCATCATTTTTTTCACTTTTTCCTTCGTTTTATGTCCATTTGTGGCCAATTTTAAACCATATGCTCCACTACCACTATGTAATATCTATGTAACTTCAATTCATATTTTTAACAAAAAATATTCTTTTTACAATTTAGTCTCTTAACTTTACATTTTATTTAATATGGTCCTTCAACTATTATTTTTTTTTTGTAAATTCTTTCTTCTCGTCAATTCATTGACTACTTTATACTCCTATCGATTCTTTATCCTCAAAAGTTCATTCTTTAAAAATAACGTTATAAATACAATTTAGAATTTCACATGATATTTTTTAATTTAAAAACATTACAAATCTTATTCACATATATGTATATGTATATCTTATATTATTAGAAAAAGTCGTTTAAATTAGAATCAAACCATACTAAAACACTATTAATAATTACAATTAAATTTGTACATCAACTCGACAACTCAACTCGACTCAAACTTCATAAGCTCGACTTAAATCTAAAATTTTTCAAGTAAAGTTTGAATCATAAAATAAAAGTCATCAACTCAAATAACTCAATTTTTTTTACTCAAACTCGAGCGAATGGTCACCCCTAGTGGTAACGACTTAGGGTCAGTTCGGCATTGATTTTGAAAAGTATTGTAGAAAAGTGATTCTGAAAGTCTGATATTATATTTGAGGGTTTAGGATTGTTGTCAAAAATTCTTTTGAGAAAATAAAATATTCATTTTAGATATGGTACAAACTAATAAATAAATAAAAATAACATTTTCATATATAATTGACAAATATACTTATAAAAAAGAGCTAATTGCACCGCACGTCCCAAACTATGATCTTTGTTCTAAATTGGTCTCAAACTTTTAAACATCCTAATTTCATCCTCAAATTACGACATTATTCTAAATTGGTCCTCAAACTTTTGAGCGTTCTAGTTTCATCCTTAAACTATGACTCTCATTCTAAATTGGTCCTCAAACATTTTGAATATTCTATTTTCATCCCAAATTATCAATATATGCTAACCATAACTTATGTTGATAAAATCGTTATAAAAATTGTTAATTGTCATAAAACACTGATGTGTATTATGTAATAATATGATGTGATATAAACGAGAAATTGAGGATGAAATTGAAAGATTCAAAAAGTATGGGGACTAATTTAGAATGAGGTCATAGTTTGGGGATGAAAATAGAGTATTCAAAAGTTTAGGGCCCAATCTAAAATGAGAGTCATAGTTTGGAGTAGAATTGAAACATTTAAAAGTTTAGGAACTAATTTACAATGAAGATCATAATTTGAGGACGTATAGTGCAAGTAACTCTATAATAAAATATAAAATCATTTATATATAATATATTAAGTTATAATAAATCCTTTTGCAGCCTCCCTCTTTCTTTTCTCGTTTTTTTCCCCTTTGTTTTATGGGTTTTTCACCCTTGAATGTATGTATCTTGTTTTATGAATGAATGAATATGTATCTTGTTTTATGAATGAATGAATTCCCTATTTCAAAATTTATACAATATTAATATTTTTTAAAATAAAAAAAAAGATATTAACACATGTCTTGTTAAAAACTTCCCTAACTTAAATGGAGAAAAAAATATATATGTTGCACTATTAATATTTTAATATATAAATTATAAGTTTTAATTATTTTTAAGTAATTAATATACATTAATTGACAATAAATAATTGAAACAAAACATATTATCCTTTTTAAGAATGTTAGTAGTAAATTATTAAAATAAAACAATAAATAAATACAATATAATATAATATTAAAATCCAACATTGAACCAGCTTTTGAACATTGTTAAACTTGAAAAAATTGCAGAAAAAATACAGAAAAAATATTAGAATGTAAATTGCAGAAGAAAAATGTAAATGAAGGTTGAAGAAGATAAAAGCAATTCGTCAACAAGGACAGAAGTATAATTTTACTTCAAAACATGCTTTGGAAACGTAAAAACTGGAGGAAAAAAAACCAACTTCTCCGTTTGGTTCAAACCAGCTGGTTAGGATTACTTTTTAGGTTCAAACCAGTTTTTTAGCCAAAAGTTCTTTTCAACCTTAATCTTGAATGGTACCATATATGAGGAGAATTTTATTCTAAGGTGTAAACAGTGTCGTATGCAGATGTGTAAAAGTATGCATCTGAGAAAAGCTGCAGAGATTTTTCCCCGAGCAAATCATCAGATGAATTTATTAATGGAGGTGAGCGGAAACAAGCTGCATACGACACTGTTTACACCTTAGAATAAAATTTGCTCTCCCCAGAAGACTAATGGAGGTGAGCGGAAACAAGCTGCCCATTGCCTTCCACCTGAACGAGAACAAAGACTGGTCCATACGAAAGCATTATAATGTCGTCTCCAACACCGAGAGGGCTAGGTGGGCAGGGGGATCAACAGCGGAAGTGACATATCATGACATCGTCTCGTTGGGGTCATGTGAAACAAAGACACTAGTTAAAATGGAGACCAGTTATTTTGCTGAAATCAACGGCTTGGGGATTGCAGATGGTGTCATGTCGGGGCAGAACAATCTGACTAGACTCGTCCAAGGGGTGGTGCTGACCTTGGCTGCTGAACTGAGAGGGGCAAAGATTACCTTAAAAGCAAACAATAAGAGGATGAATTGGGGATGTTACACTCCCAAAACAGTTGAACAAGTTTCCAAACAAAAGGGTGCCACCGCAATATGGTGTAGCTTACCTTATAGGGAGAGATATGCATCTATCCTACCACATTTTGTGGTGGGAGGGAATGTGGAAGGGCTCCCCAGTAGGATCGAGTGTCTCGAGATACCTGACGATGCCGAAGTGGTGTATGTAGTGGGGTTAGGCGAGAGCAAACTCATTGATGTTGATGTGGATAGTGAAGATATCCGGCGTGCTTTTGTTACCTATGCTCTTAGCATGGACTGTGAGGAAATACTGGCGCAGGCGTTTTGCATCGGGAGTATGCTACTGCTGCATGATTGTTGGCCTGCTTTCCACTTACCAGCCAGTGTTTGTTCTGCTGACTTGGTCAGGCCAGCATTGGCCACAAGGAATCATATTAAAGTGCACAAGTGTTCGTGGACCTTAGGCCAGGCCATGATTGTCGGAAAATACTGTGCTGATGCGATAGGGCTGGCGATCAAGGAGTTGTTGTCATCTGAATGGGACCGTGATAGTGAACTGATTGAAGACGCAATCACCAGGATGACCGCAGGGCTTTCACGATGAGGCATGAAATGTATCGTTGGTTCATAGAGAACATACTTGGTGAGTCGTCCGGATTTCTCATTATTTATATACGTTGTAATTAAATAAAACGTTATATATTATTTTACAAACATACATAAAAAATATATACACATACCTATATATAAAATAAGATAAAATAAAAAATACGTGAATATTATACATAGATAAAAACATAAATACGTATGTACATATATGTTATACATTTAATATATAGTAAACTATTTTATGGTAATAATAATAATAACAAAATGCTAAAATAAAGATGCATGATCTATACTAACACTTCATAAAATAGCATGGATCTAAAGGTTAGGGACTAAAATGTATGAATATCTAATTACATAGCATAAATGTCTAATATTACAGGATGAAAATGGAACAGATGCAAAACATGCAGTCTAAAATGCAAATGAGCAGAAATGCAGGGTTGGAAATTAAATTATGTGACTAAAATGAAATGAAACAGGAACCGAAAGCCAAAATGAACATGCATAAGGAAAACAAGGATCGAACACAAGATTAGACCACGAGCAGAAATGGGGCGGGAAAAGAGTTTAGGGACTTGAGATGTAATTTGACCATTAAGCAAAAACAAAGACACCAAACGGTGTCATTTTAAGATGTTTGTGTTAAAATTATAAGATGGTTTTTCTTTCACTTCGAAGTAGATTAAAAAAAACCTAAATCATTCTAACTATTTCTTTCATCTGCTCTCATTCTCAACAGCAGCGACGGCGACACCAACCCCCTCACCATGTCGTTCATCGGCCTCGCGACCTCACGGTGGCGCTCAACTGGTAAGTCTCGAAACCTTACTTCATTTTTTATTCGAATCGAAAAAACAAGAAAATACTTAGATTTCGAACAAACAAAATTTAAACCTCTTTATATTTTACCTTTGAAAACTTTCTTTGTATTGATCTGAAAATTTTCTTTTTCGAATCTTTTTACAAAAGATATTTTTTAGAACTCAACAGACCCCTTCAATTTCTCTCTGATTTTCGAACTAAATAGCCTCCCTTTTTACAGATTTTTCCCTCGGGTTATATAACCCCATTTTTTACATTTAAAATAACCACCACTTTCCCTTTCATTTAATTTGCAGACATGGATTTTAAGGGAATTCCTAGATTTTTTGGGATGACAATGGCAGAGTATGGTGGCTCGGTTTGGTGATAGCAGAGGGTAGGTTGGACAGTGACATGGTAGAGTGGGTTTTATTTTATTTCAGGGTTTCAGTAAGATTTGGATAATTTAGGGTTTGGTTCTGGTTGATTTAGGGTTCGAACATGTCTCCAGCAGTGGCGGACGACGGCGGCTGGCTTGTACAAAGGCGGTGGTGGCGGCAACGGCAGCGGATGACGGTGGCGGCTGGATATTAGGGTAAGGGTTAGGATAAATTTAGGCTTAATTTTAGGGTTTTTTGTTGGTTGGGGTCGGATCTGGGTCAGGTATTGGGCCTGGATCCGGGTTTGGGTAAACGGGTTTAGTTAGGGTAATGTGCTTAGTTTGGTTTGGTTACGGGTCATTACAGTTGCCCCTCTTTGCTTGTTGTTGTGTAACGGCAACGAAGCAAAGACTAAAAATGACCCGTTTCATCCGGTCTAGCTGATTATCTTCCCTTGACGTATGTCTTCTTTCTTCAGTAGATCTTTTTTGTCCTTGATGCATTTCTTCTTTCTTGTCTTGGTTGATCCACCTTGTCACTCTTGGGGAAGCAAAACCTTCAAAATGGGGGGTTGTTTGTTGGGGAAGCAAAATGAGTACGGTTTGCTACATTATTAATAATAAGCTAATACCTAAAGAGAGTTTGACCCAGCTGCAACACCAACGAAGAGACATGGTCTACAAAATTTGATCCAGCTGCAACACTGACGAGGAAGCAAGACCGATGGATGAAAGTTTTGATGTCTAATCCAGCTACAACTCTGACGAAGAGGCAAGATCAGAAAACTGACAACTTTTTCCTTCTTCTTTCTCTCTTTTTTTCTAATTTTTTCTTGTTTCTTTTTCATATTTTTCTTGTTTATTTTTTTCTTTTTTTATTTTTTCTTACAACATTGATAAAACTTGAAAGTTGGTGAATTTTGACCAAGCTACAACACTGACGAAGAGGCATGGTCTAAAGTTAGTAATGTTGATCCAGCTACAACACCGACGAAGAGGCAGGATCAAGAGTTAGTGAATTTGGTCTAGCTACAACACCGACGAAGAGGCAAGACCGGAAGTTAGTGAATTAGGTTCAGCTACAACACTGACGAAGAGGCAGAACCGAAAGTTAGATTTGACCAAGCTACAACACCGACGAAGAGGCAAGGTCCGGGGATTTGATCCAGCTACAACTCCGACGAAGAGGCATGATCAGAATTTGGTTGAAAGCTTATGTTTTCATTTTTTTATTTTTTATTTTTATTTTTTTTCATTCTTTTCTTTTTTTTTCCTCTTTTTTTCTTTCTTATTTTCTTTTTTCTCTTATCTTTTTTTTATAGATTTTTTCTTTTTTTTCCTTTTTTTTTGATACAACATTGATACAACTAGAAAGTTAGTAAATTTTGACCAAGCTACAACACTGACGAGGAGGCATGGTCTAAAGTTAGTAATGTTGATCAAGCTACAACACCGACGAAGAGGCAGGATCAAGAGTTAGTGACTTTGGTCTAGCTACAACACCGACGAAGAGGCAAGAGAGAAGTTAGTGAATTTGGTTCAGCTACAACGCCGACGAGGATGCAGAACCGGCAGTTAAATTTGACCAAGCTACAACACCGACGAAATGGCAGGATCTGAGTGTTTTTCGACCAAGCTACAACACCGACGAAGAGGCGAGGTCTGAAGATTTGATCGAGCTACAACACCGACGAAGAGACAGGATCGGATAGTTTTCTTCTTCTTTTTTCTTCATTTTTTGATTTTTCCTTCATTTTTTCTTTTTTTCATTTCATTTCTTCTTCTTTTTTCAATTCTTCCTTTTTTTCTTTTTTTTCTTTTTGATTTTTTTCTTCTTTTTCCTTTTTTTCTTTTTTTTTTTACTTTTTTTTTTTTTTTTTTTATTGGATTGATTTTTTAGCTACAATTATAATAAAAAGGTAAACTCCGAAAGTAAAATTTAGGTCTAGCCGCAATATCGTCAAGAGGCAAGACTGATAGGATTTGATCTCGCTACACCACCACCGAGAGACTAGATCAGCAAAAAAGTGAGACCCCGCTACACCACCGACGGAGAGATAGGACCGAATGGAAAATCGATCCGCAACACCACCGGCGAGGCAAGATCTAGTTTGGATTTGATCCGCTTCACCACCGACGGAGAGACTAGATTAGCGTAATATGGGATCCATTATACCACCGGTGGAGAGATAGGATCTGGATGGAAAATTTGATCTGCAACACCACCGACGGAGGCAAGATCTTCATTAAGTTGGCATACCACCACCGATGAGGCATGATTTGCAAGATGTTGGGTGATCGCGCCATCGACAAATGAGATAATTTTTTTGAAAAATTTGTCCGGCTTTTCTATCGACAGAGGGCATGATCTAGAAAGAATTTTTGTTGGCATCCGTCACACCATTTTCGGAGGAATCAAATCCTACAAAAGAAAAAACATTGGTCAGTAATTGTCAAAGATTTTGTCGCTGATACCTTTTATTTTGGGTGTTTCAGCATCTTCTTCGTGTTTGGCCTCCTTCAAGACTAGGGTTGGCCTTCTTGTCATTGCCCCCATGTTGAGGGTACTCGATCTTTTTCCTAGACCTATTATGTACAAGCAAGATTGCATGAATGTATCTAATGCATGTGTCTACCCTAAATGCATAGTGACTTTGGTGTATGCACTTAATCTAAATGTATGACGTTTACAAAAATGGTTTATTGCAAGATGAATGCAACTACATGCATGAATGTGGCATGATTTTTTCGATCCTCAAAGGGATGCCCCTGACTCCTCACTAGTCCCGTCAGGATCTTGGTTTTTTGTATGTGCCCCAACCTTATCTCGGGTTCGATCAGCTCTCATCTGAGTGGATGCCCCAATAATTTTGTTCATTATATGACATCATCTGACACTATTCCTGTAGCAAATTTGAAACTTTAGGGTGATGTATTTTGGATATCAAGACTTAGATACGAACAAAAGATGTTTGCATTGCTACTTGTAGTTTTGATCCCTTACAAAATACTCTTACCACCATCGTACTTAAGTCGGTGAGGTTGGTTTACAAAAAGTATTACTCTGAAAGTAATAAAAACTACAAGGGGACCTCTGTGGTCAAGACAAAGGCAATACTTGAGCTGGATTAAAACATGGTCCAGTTCAAAAAACCTTTAACACCCTTAATTGGCATCTTCATGCTTCAGTAAAGGGTCTTTGCTTGTAGCCGTTCTTGTTGAGTTATCAAAGCTTACCACCCCAAGCTTAATGAATTTTTCCACCAACTTTTTGAAGCCGAAGCAGTTTTCAATGGTATGGCCAACCTGTCCCGCGTGATAAACGTATTTTGCATTGGGATCATACCATTTCGAGAAGGGAGGTTGTACTGGATCTCGGTAAAAGGGTGCCACCATGTGGACATCATACAGCTGCTTGTACAATTCTCCATAAGAAACTGGTAGTGGAGTAAATTCTACGTTTTCAGTGTTCTTCCTATGACCAGAGCCTTGGCTTGAGGAACCGTGAGCACTTGGCATGGCCTGAGGTTGCACAACTGTGATAGGCTTAGAATAATTGGCATTATAAACTCCCATAGAGTTTACTTCATGATCTTTCTTTGCATGGTAGGGCTTTTTCTAGGACGAACTACCTCCGTCATCAATTTTGCCAGTCTTGACGGCATTCTCAATGAGCTCTCCGGATAGAACGAGGTCAGCAAAATTGGTAGTCGCGTTGCCTATCAAGCGACCCAAGATCGGACCCTCCAAAGTTTGTACAAATGTAACCACCGTCTTCCTCTCACTAAGCGGGGGTTGGACCTGAACTGCTATATCCCTCCAGCGCTGAGCGTATTGCCTGAAGCTTTCATTATGCTTTTGTTTCATTTGTTGCAACGCCCACCGGTCCGGCATTATATCATTGACGTGTCGGTCGCTCTAGAAAAGCTTTGGCCAAGTCTCTCCATGACTTAATCTGACGGCGGCTCAACTAATTACACCATCGGGCAATAGATCCTGATAGAATGTCTTAAAAGTAGTGAATTAACAGCCTACGTCTCGGCCGTATCCAAATCCTCCTCCGACGTAACATAGTGAGGTAAGTGCGATGACAGCTGGTTCCGTTATACTTTTCAAATTCTGGGACCTTAAATTTCGGGGGTAACACCAAATCCGGGACAAGACTGAGTTCACTGGCATCGAATCCACTGAAGGTATCCTCTATTCCCACAACCTCTAACTTCTCTTCGAGTCTTTTACATCGATCTTCGATTTCCTTTAAAGCTTCTACCTTCGGCCCCTCGGTCTCAAACAGATGATCCATTTCTGAGATAAAATTTTCATCTTGATTGCCCCCGGGTTTAACTTCTGATACAGATGGTTGATTTATAGGGATCGAAGTACCGGCCTGGTGTAGATGAGACTTTCCCCGAGAAATGATCACCTGGGGTTGAGTTTTTGGCTGTATCCTGGTTTGAACGGGCGTGAACCCTGGAGGATACATAAGATCCTCGTCACCAGCAGTGGGTCTAGGATTTGCAGTGGGATTTACAACAGAGGCCTCTCCAGGCTCGGGAAGCTTTAATCCCAGCATTTGTGCCATTTGGCCCAGCATGTCTTGTTGTGACTTTGCAAGTTGTTCCCTCATATCCTGTTAGACTCTCGCTAACTGTTCCTCAACCTGCTTGGCTATGTTCGCTTGCAATTCATTTTGATCTTGCTCGATTTTTTCAATCTTTCACCGTTTGTCATCTTTGTTTTGTACCGAGTTCCGTATGGATGCTGAGCTGACTGATATTCTACTTTATCCAGTATCACTGTCATAGGGCACCCCTAGAGTTAGTTTTTTGTATATGCATGCAAAATGTGTCATAAATAGATGCAATGCAAAATCAAGATTGTGCTGATGTCGTGATGCAGGTGAAATTAATGTGATGAGCATAAAATGAAACGAGTTGGTACCAAATAAAACGATTAAATAAAACAAATGAAAAATAGAGTAATAAAAATGTACACAAACAAGAAATAAGGCACCAGAGCTTAAATAGGGTAACCACTAATCGGGCAGAGTTTCACATGGCTCTAAAGGGTTGGCTCTTACGGCTCAGTATATGCAGTTTTGGTGCTAAAAGGTACCCGAATTGTCCTTGATGTCCTCTACTAAGAGTAGCAAGGCCCCCGGTCATCACCCATTATAGGCTTTTTTCAACCGGGTTCAATTTAGGGGGACCCATTCGCTTATGCCTGGACGAAGGAACGATAACCTTATGAAAGCATAAGGTACTCGAGCCCCGAAGGTACTTGCTAGGCCTACACGGGAGAACGATATCTCCATGAAAGCATTAGCGTTTTCCCCCACTTAAAAAACGGGTTTATATGCCATATGTTAAATGCGTTAAAATAAACGCGCAATTATAACTGAATGTTAGTTTAATAGTCACTTTAATCAGGAATTTTTTATATTAATAAAGCAATAATTATTTGAAAAAAGTGTTTTTTGTGTTTTAGTTTTGAAAATATTGTCTTGGTGTCTTTCGTGGGATTTTAGAAAACCCGTATTTTGTTTTGAAAATGGAGTTGCCACCGGCCACTCAAGGTGGGCCGGACACCGTAAAAACCAGAGATTTCAAATTGATGGGTTCGAGAGTCGGTTACGGATGGGGAAGGATTAGCACCCCCACACCGCCCAAAATTGGTACTTTAATAATTATCGCTTTATTAAAATTAGACTTTCCGGATTAAAGTGACGATTAAATCAAAATTTGGTTATAAGTGCTAGTAGATTTTAAAGGCCTCGTTATTCGAGAGTAAACGCCCAACCACTATCACTACGCGCCGATCATCGGCCCGTTTACGCTTTCGAATAAAGAGGCACCGCATTGACAATTTATATTCCAAAATGCAACTTAAAACATAGCAAACATAAATAAATACAATACGATAAAAATATAAATAAATACTAACATAATAAAATACTAATCCAACATACATAAACATTAATCTAACACATAAAAATGCATTCCAACATAAAAAAACACTACTCTAAAACATGCATGAATATTATTCTAAAAATATACTAATTAAGGTAACACAAAAATTTATCATTATTTATATACGTTGTAATTAAATAAAACGTTATATATTATTTTACAAACATACATAAAAATATATACACATACCTATATATAAAATAAGATAAAATAAAAAATATGTGAATATTATACATAGATAAAAACATAAATACGTATGTACATATATGTTATACATTTAATATATAGTAAACTACTTTATGGTAATAATAGTAATAACAAAATGCTAAAATAAAGATGCATGATCTATACTAACACTTCATAAAATAGCATGGATCTAAAGGTTAGTGACTAAAAATGTATGAATATGTAATTACATAGCATAAATGTCTAATATTACAGGATGAAAATGAAACAGATGCAAAACATGCGGTCTAAAATGAAAATGAGCAGAAATGCAGGCTGGAAATTAAATTTTGTGACTAAAATGAAATGAAACAGGAACCGAAAGCCAAAATGAACATGCATAAGAAAAACAAGGATCGAACACAAGATTAGACCACGGGCAGAAATGGGGCGGGAAAAGAGTTTAGGGACTTGAGATGTAATTTGACCATTAAGCAAAAACAAAGACACCAAACGGTGTCGTTTTAAGATGTTTGTGTTAAAATTATAAGGGAGTTTTTCTTTCACTTCGAAGCAGATTAAAAAAAAACCTAAATCATTCTAACTCTTTCTCTCCTCTGCTCTCATTCTCAACAGCAGCGACGACGACACCAACCCCCTCACCATGCCGTTCACCGGCCTCGTGACCTCACGGCGGCGCTCAATTGGTAAGTCTCGAAACCTTACTTCATTTTTTATTCGAATAAAAAAACAAGAAAATACTTAGATTTCGAACTAACAAAATTTAAACCTCTTTCTATTTTACCTTTGAAAACTTTCTTTGTATTAATCTGAAAATTTTCTTTTCGAATCTCTTTTACAAAAGATTTTTTTAGAACTCAACAGGCCCCTTCAAATTCTCTCTGATTTTTGAACTAAAAAGCCCCCTATTTTTACAGATTTTCCCCTCGGGTTATATAACCCCATTTTTTACATTTAAAATAACCACCCATTTCCCTTTCATTTAATTTGCAGATCTGGATTTTAAGGGAAATCCCGGGTTTTTGGGGATAACAATGGAGAGTATGGTGGCTCGGTTTGGTGATGGCAGAGGGTAGGTTGGACAGTGACATGGTAGAGTGGGTTTTATTTTATTTCAGGGTTTTTGTAAGATTTGGGTAATTTAGGGTTTGGTTTTGGTTGATTTGGGGTTCGAACATGTCTCCAGCAGTGGCGGACGACGGCGACTGGCTTGGACAAAGGCGATGGTGGCGGTGGCGGCTGGATATTAGGGTAAGGGTTAGGATAAATTTAGGCTTAATTTTAGGGTTTTTTGTTGGTTTGGGTCGGATTCGTGTCAGGTATTAGGGCCTGGATCCGGGTTTGGGTAAACGGGTTTAGTTAGGGTAATGGGCTTAGTTTGGTTTGGTTACGGGTCATTACAACTCGAAATATTTTACTCGACTCTATTGAATGTCCAACCTTATTTAAGAGTGACCGAAGAAATTGCCTTTGCCTAACCTGAAAAGCCTAAGACAATTTTAGCAGGTCAAAGTTATATGAAAATCGTGTATGGTCTGAAAACATATAGAGAAGAACAACTTTGTGTTTCTTAGTTTTAGTTTGGGTTTGGGTTTGGTTCTTGGAAATTTTATGAATACATAAAACAAAAACAACAGAGCATGATCCGTTGTTGCATATTATAAATATCAAAGAGTTGGTTTAGGCTTCGTTTCATGTGAATTTTTCAATGTCAGTTTGCGTGAGAACGTCTATTTGGGGATAAGTTAAAAATTTTAGCTTTTTCGAAACGCTCGTTTAAAACAAAATCAGGCTCAAAAACTCCCGTTTGAAGTACTTAAAATGACCATTCGATATTATTTTTTCGTTCGGCAATCAAACGCTTGTTAAAAGAGCATCGCCGAATGAAGCCTTAGTCAACTTAAGCTGCTTTTGTATGATTATAAACCCATTGAAGGGTTTTGCAGACATCACCATGAAAGAGAGACATAGGGCTTCTATATGAGCTTTCAGAAATTTGACTTTAAAACCCATTCTTCTCTAAAGATTTAATCTATCATTTGTATTTTTCACATTACTTTAATTTAGGGGTGAGTCTGGGGTACGGTATGCTGTGGTGCGGCTAAAAGATGACAAGTATCCAAACTTACAAAAATAAGTATCGAAACTTGTTCTTGAACTGAAAATGTTAGACTTCTTGAAAACATTTTCGGTTAGTTTTTTGAGTTTTTTCTGCAAGTATCAATACTTATTTTGTAAGTATCGGTACTTAGTTTTTTGATAAGTTTTCAGTTTGAGACAAAGGTATCGAAACTTACAAAATAAAGTATTGAAACTTGTTCTTGAACTGAAAAATGTTAAACTTCTTGATAACACTTTCGGTTGGTTTTTTGAGTTTTTTTCTGCAAGTATCTATACTTTTTTTGATAAATTTTCAGTGTGGGACAAAAGTATCGATACTTACAAAATATGTATCGAAACTTGTTCTTGAACTGCAAATGTTAGACCTCTTGATAACATTTTCGATTGGTTTTTGAATTTATTCTGCAAGTATTGATACTTATTTTGTAAGTATCGAAACTTGTTCTTAAAGTGAAAATGTTAGACTTCTTGATAACATTTTCGGTTCTAACATTTTTGGTTGATTTTTTTGAGTTTTTTTCTGTAAGTATCTATACTTTTTTGATAAATTTTTAGTTTGGGACAAAAGTATCGATACTTATAAAATAAGTATCGAAACTTGTTCTTGAACTGAAAATATACTTACAAAATAAGTATCGATACTTGCAGAAAAAACTCAAAAAACCAACCGAAAATGTTATCAAGAAATTAACATTTTCAGTTCAAGAACAAATTTCGATATTTATTTTTGTAAATTTCGATACTTTATTTTAAACTTACTATCTTTTAGATACATCATAAACATACCGCACGTTAGATTCCCCGTTAATTTAGTTGTGTCATCAAATTATTAGTTTTGTTCTAATCGGATGCTTCCAGAATTCCACTAATTATTTTATTAATCTTTTTGCTAAAAGTTACTTGACGATATATGTCTCTATCTGATTAAATATTATATTTGTTTACTTTTTTTCATATTTGCTTGTTTTTTTTAACTCATCATTAATTCATTATTGCAGTGTTTGAATCTAAACCTATGGATTGAATGATATGGGCGCTTTAAGCGCTCGAACCTACATCCTCGAATATGTTGCAAAAATAATTATATCAACCGAATTAAAACTTAATGGGCAAATTTACAATCTTTCTAATTGTTTGTAGTTTTAATTTATATATATCATATAAATACTCTTTTGTGGATGATAACAAAGGTTTTATACTTGGTTTTCCTCACAATTCAAATATATATTGATCTTGTAACTGGTTTTCCCAATATTTTTAATCCAGTTGATATTCACACATTGGAAATGGGAAATCAGCCAAAGAAAGATAGATAGTGGTTAGATGGGCAATGCTACATCTACCCTTAGATCATCTACCCAGCTGAAGTGGCAATGATATGACAACTAAGATGAATATAATTGAAGAAAAAATTAAAATATCTTTCGTCAATAAACAACTTTCAAGACTATAAATGCAATGCAATTAATACACTTTTCATTAATAAACACTTTTCAAGACTATAAAAACAATGCAATTAATACATCTTTTATCAATAAACAATTTTTAAAATTATTCAATTATATAACTAATTACAACACAAAAAATATTGATTATAAAATATTAGTATAATTTAAAATATGTTTAATATACAAATAAGTGCCTAAATTATATATCTTTTTAATTTTAGGAGGCTAAACTATTTTGGATAAAAATAGGTGACCAACGTTTCATTTTGTTAATTTTAGGTGCTCAAAGTTTCAATCAATTACCGTTTTAAGGTTGTGTTGTTAAAAAATTTACCACCCAATCAGATTTAGACACGTGATATTTATTTTTATTTTTAAATTTTCATTTAAAAACTGAAAATAAAATAGTTTTAAAAACTTCTCAAAATCATCCTAAATAGTCCAAATCTCTAACCCCAAACTCTCAAAGTTGTCATCGTTGTCGCGCTGATATTCTAGTCAGACCCTACCACTACTGTTCTTGGATGACGTCGCCCATTTCCCCCCACCATCCATCACCGGTAATTAACGGTAGGTGTGCCAATTGGATGTCGTTCAATTGGACCTTTCATGTTCAACGTCCGATTGTCACGTCTCTCGTCGGTTACCAGTGATGGGTGGTTGGGAAAATGGACGACGATGTCCAGCGGTGACAATGGTGAGGTCCGATAAGGTTACCGACGACGGTAGTGACAACAATTTCAAGGTTTTGGATTAGTGATTTGGGACTATTTTGAGATATTTTAAAAAATATGTATTTTTAATTCTTTTGAAAAAAATATGTCACATGCCATATTTTGATTGGATAACAGTTTTTTTTAACGGCCAAACACCTAAAATTAACGAAATGAAATTTTGGGCATATATTTTATAAAAAAAAATAGGCACCCAAAGTTAAAAAAGATATAGTTTGGACATTTTTGTATTAAGCCTTTAAAATAATCATTTTAATTTTTATTCTTCTAAACAAATTTCATTTTAAAGAAAAAAATCATAACATTAGCACTGTACAATTAAATTATTCTATTCTCATTTCAGTATTGTATAATCATAAGTAGTCATTTTTACTTTCTTTTTCAATGGTGAAAAAAAATCAATAATAAATAATGTTATTTTTTGTGGTTAAAATTTATTTCTCACGGTTTTAGCCAATGGAAGAGCTAGGAAATTTAATTTAGTTGTTAAAATTTAAAATTTTTGTGAAGGAATATTTTTTTAATTATTTGGTACAAATAATGGGTGTTATTTTCCTTTTAAGGGGCATCGGTATTCTTTTAAGGGATGTCGATATTCATTTAAAGTTGTGTTAAATTTATTTTTACTATTATTATATATTAAATTTATAGAGGAAATTTCTCTAAAAATTTTGGGGTGTCATGTGACACACCCTTATGCCATATTGACTCCGCCCATGGTTTGAACATTCTAGAATAATAGACAAAGAGTCTTCTCGGCGAAACCTGAGAATTCGAGAAACAGAGAAGGATAATACAAATATGAAATTAAAAAAATAATTAAAGTCACTCCCTTCGTTCATAGTCGGAGTAGATGAAATTAATCATCAAGTCTAAGCGGTTGTGAGAACGTTTGGCCGGTTGGCCAAACTGTTCATCTTTGTTCCCTTATTTCCCTTAGGTCATGGGTTCTAGACCCACTAGGAGCACCCATTCCTTCCCCTAGAGTCTCCCCCTTCCTCTCCCCTCTAGTAGGATTAGGATTCTGTTAGGAATTTGGTATGTGGCAAAATAACCAAAGCAATAACTACATAGACCAAGACATGCACATGAGACAAGATTTAACGTGGTTCAGCATAGCCTACCTCCACGGATGAGAGAAACGAACAATCCACTAATAAACTAGAGAACCCGAAGATTACAAATACATGATAACTAATGTAATCCCAAAACTCGGTGTACAAATCCCATGACCTTGTGGAACCAAAACGTTATTCCCAATATCCCTAAAATATCCATCTCTACAACGTAGGCACAATAGTTGTAGAGATCCTAAAAGTGGTTACATCTTTCCAGAGTAATTCTCCCTCTCTCTCATTCTATTGTTCTCTCATAATTCAAAAGGTTAAACCTAGTCTATATTTATAGACCCAAATACTTGTCACCAAGAAACCTTATTCAATAAGATCTCTGCCTAAAATAGATATTTACACATTAAATTAAATCCTATATACTAAGTAATCTTCAACCACTAGAATTACAATAAAAACTAACTTAATTACCAATTAGAATTTGAGTCAAAATATAACAAATCTCCCCCTTGACACAAATTCTATTCAAGCATTGGTCTTCAAGTCTTCAATAGCTTCAATTTTTACGTAAGCCAAATATCCGTTAAAGCACCACCGCCAAGTCTTCAACAACTCAAATTCTTACGTAGTATCCGTTGAAGCACCGTTGAATTTTGAGAATTACCCCCTGCAACTGAATGCTCGCTGCAGCAGTACTCCTCTAGCATGTCTCCAACATCGCACCGCAAAGTCCGCAGCAAAAATTCCTCCACAATCGCGCAGCTTAAACCATAGCTCATGATACCATTTGGTAGGAATTTGGTATGCGGCAAAATAACCAAAACGATAACGACATAGACTAAGACATGTACATGAGACAAGATTTAGAGTGGTTCAGCATAGCCTACCTCCACGGATGAGAGAAACGAACAATCCACTAATAATGTAGAGAACTCGAAGAGTACAAATACATGATAACCCATGTAATCTTAAAACTCGGTGTACAAATCCCATGACCCAGTGGAACCAAAACACTCTTCCCAACACCCTACAATACCCATCTCTACAACGTAGGCACAATAGTTGTAGAGATCCTAAAAGTGGTTACATCTATCCAGAGTAATTTTCCCTCTCTCTCATTCTCTTGTTCTCTCATAATTCAAAAGGTTAAACCTAGTCTATATTTATAGACCCAAATACTTGGTCACCAAGAAACCTTATTCAATAAGATCTCTACCTAAAATAGATATTTACACATTAAAGTAAATCCTAATTACCAAGTAATCTTCAACCACTATAATTACAATAAAACCCAACTTAATTACCAATTAGAATTTGAGCCAAAATATAACAAATTCGAATTAGACTTTATCAAAAAAGTCTAAACGGTTGTGTTTTCATAAAAAAACTGAGGTGAGACAAAGCTTAAAACTCATGGTTCATACACACTGTTTTATTTTTTAATTTAATTGAAAATAATAGTAACCTTGTTCTTTGTTTGTAGGGTCACCGAAGAGCTCAAAAATCAGTTGAAAATTACATATTCAAGAGAAAAGAGGAACCTGATGTCGTTTACTAACTTGAACAATGTCTAAAAGAAAATACAAATTTAAAATACGAAAATCATAATATTTATTAAAATTTAAGTGTTTAACAGATATCTCAACTCAGATAATTTCTAAAGAAAAACAAAAATTTAAAATACTAAAATCATGATGTCGATTAAAATCTCAGTGTTTAACAATAAGATGAATAGTAAAATTAATTTATTTTAACATGTTGAAATTTATTAACATGTTGAAATTTATCATTTATATCTATATTAAAACATTAAAATTGTGTAAAAGTCAAGAAAGATAAATAGTAATTGAAAGTTAAATGTGTTTGGATAATTCATTTAATGACTTTTATGATTATTTATGTAAGAATAATAAACACATAATTTATTAGCTTTCATTCAAACTGCCACATCAACGGTGGGTATATAAAGTTTTCTCGGAGAATTTCCACAAATATGACACACAATTCTTTTTTTTCCTCAAATATGGCACATGCCATTTTATTTTCACAAATATTGTACTTTCTACCGTGAAAGTGAATTCGAAACCATTAGAACCCGACTATGAACAATATTTCAAATAAAAAAAGTGAAGTCGGTGGCAAGAGGCTCCGACTTTGAACAGTGAAAAACATGAAAGTCGGTGGCAAGAGGATCCGACTTTAAACAATATTTCTATTTTTTATTTTGATAAATTAAATCACTGTTTAAAGACGGCAGGAATTGACTCCGACTTCACTTTTACCGTAAAAAGTACAATATTTATAAAAATAAAATAGCTTTTGTCATATTTGTTGGAGAAAAAACTTGGGTGCAATATTTATGTAAAGTTTCCAGTTTTCTCCGTGGTTAGATCTCTTTATTAATCTATACGTTTTCTAAATTCTGAACCGTTTTTTATTTGAAAATGTTGACTTTATTTACTTATTTTTCGGCCATATATATAATGTTGACTTTATGTAACAAAAAATTAATTTGGTTTCACAAATTAATAGTAATTTTTTGGTTTAATTATGGTTTTCATCCCTTTATTCAATGATAATTAATAAGTTAATTCATCTACTTTAATTTATCAGAATTTAATCTTTGTACTTTTAAAAAAATGATATGCTAATCGAATGAAGGTAATACCATTAAACCTTCTCGTTAAAACATTGAGTTGAAAATCAATAGTTAGATAATTCATATGCAAAAAAATAATAATAATAATAAATAAAGTAAGCGGTTCAACAATTCATCTGCAATAAGTTTGTAAATATTAGAGGTGACAATCAGATTTGTTCACATCTGGTTCGAGTCGTGTTATTTTGAATATAGACTGCATTCTATTTAGGTTGTATAAGATTTAGTTCAAATTTAGTTTTGAGTCTATGATAAGTCGGGTTTGATCAATATCATGTTGATTGATTTTTGGGTTAGTTTAACATCAGATCGATCGATTTTTGGGTTAGGTCAATATCAGACAAATCAGTTTTTGAGTCGGATCAATGTTAGATCGATCGAATTTTAAGTCGAGTGAGTAATAGATTGATCAATTTTTGATTCGGATTGACATTTGGATATTTTAGATGATTCATGTTAAGTTTAGTATAAGTCCAATTTAGAAACAAATTTCAATCCCAATAGTTCAATTTCGTATTCAACCATTATTTAAGACAATTTGACCCAAATCCGAACTTATAATATATGTTAGAATTATTAATCTGAATTTTATATCGATTCGATCTATACATTTTCACTGCATATTTTTAAACAATGTCAAACTAACCGGTAAATCAAATTGGCTTCCCAATCCACTCTTTTAATATTTGAATTTTTAAGAAAGAATCGCATGTGAAGTGTGTGACACAACTTTGACGCCGCTTCCGGTTACCGGTAAAACAAGTGGAGCTCCTTTTCGTTGGTCCCACAAACGACTTTATTTAATTTCAATTGCTTTAAAATCTGTTCAATGTCAACTCTACCAGCTAATCACCACCTTTTGACCTTCTGTTTTTCCTTTTATCATCATTGCTACACGGTCTTCGAAACCGGTTTATCCCGTTGCCGAGGGACTCTCACTTCTTTCCAAAGCGTATTGGTCAATGTGCTGACAATTCTTGAATACGTGGAATCATTTCAATGGATGGTGTGTTTGAAGTGAAGGACAACAAATGTCAGTGACCCAACCCTTTTTGACTTTTTTTTCACATTTTTTTCATCATTATTTCAAGTCGTCTTGGATTCCAAGTATTGTCCTATAAAATCAAAGTTGTGGGTTTCTTCTTTGGATGAACAAAAATGGCAGTGGAATTGATAATGGCATATGGTGCTGGGAATAGTTTTGCAGCGAAAGTTGAGGAATCTGCTTTGAAAGAAGCTGCAACTGCTGGGATTCAAGGCGTTGAGGAATTGATTAGATTGATGTCCAAACCTCATCACCTTTGCAATCAAGACGATTCTTTTAAAACTTCTTCTTCAGATTCAGATTCAGAGCCGAGTGTCGAGATCCAAGCTGTTACAGACAAGACTGTAGATTCTTTCAAGAAAGTTATTTCTTTGCTCGGTCGACCCAGAACAGGGCATGCTCGGTTCAGACGTGCGCCGCTTGTTCCTCTCCGAACAGAGCAATTAGATTCCCAACAGCCTCCGCAGAAGTTTGAAGTTAAGGTGTCTGCCTTTAAGCCATTTTGCTCGACACAAAATGTTCATAGGTTGCCTCCTTTGCCTCATAATCATGACCAGAGTAAAAGCAGCCATGTTTCGGGGACGATTAATTTCTCATCAATGACGGGGGAAACTGATTGCGTGCAGCCGTCTTTCTCTTCCCATGTTCCTTCATCCGGTAAACCTCCATTGTCTTCGAAAAGGAAGTGCAGTTCCATGGATGATGCTGCTGCTCTCAAATGTGTATCGTCATCTGGTCGTTGCCACTGCTCCAAGAAAAGGTTGTTTTTTTTCTCCTTCTTTTGATCTAATTTGGATGGTTTGATTTAATCGATCTGATCATAAAGTTTCAACCTTTTGATTGAATGTTTGTTATGTAGGAAATTGAGAGTGAAGAAAGTGATTATAGTCGCGGCCATCAGCAATAAGATGGCGGATATTCCTCCTGATGATTATTCCTGGAGAAAATATGGCCAGAAACCAATCAAGGGTTCTCCTCATCCAAGGTGAGTTATTATAGCTCATTTGTTAGCCGTTCGTGAGTCAACATAACTCGGTCTCTGGGTTTCCCCAACTCGTTTCTTTGTTCAATTTTGCAGGGGATATTACAAGTGTAGCAGCGTCCGAGGCTGCCCTGCCAAGAAACACGTCGAGCGAGCATTAGACGATCCGATGATGTTGATTGTAACATACGAAGGAGATCACAACCATAGACAAAACATCGGTCATGCCGCAGCGACAATGATCCTGGAGTCATCTTAGTTCCCCACCACCCGAATCCGACGGAGCCCTGCAATGATCATCGAAATCGAATCAAACCCAAGATCAGACAATCTGTAAAGTGGATTGTGCAGTTGTGCTAGAAGACAATATGGGATTCATTGTTTTTGGTTTTGTCAGAAGACTTAGTTCACACAGAAACATAAAAAAGGGCAGAGGTGGAGATTGTGGATTTGGTGGGATTTGAATCACGCTAGTGTTGGTTTTTTTAAATGTTCTTATACTTAATTTACCAGAAAAATTCCCCCCATTCATACATAAGAATAATATTATACTCTTGTTGATGATGCTGTCACTTTAACTTGTTCTATGTCTCCACTAAAGCTCTGAATTATGGTCCATTATTACACACATATTTATATATTTAAAGGCATGCATATGGGTGTTGCAGCCAAATGAACAAATGAGTTTCTTTTTTATTGTTTTAAACAAAGCATGGTGTCTTTTATACGAAGGTTGACCTTGGTGTGGGTGCTGAATTTAGATAGCGTTGAGTGAAGTGTGACAAAGAAAGCTAATGTGTGGTTGTTTATTTTTAGCTTGTGATTGTTTTGATCTGTGGACATTGTTGACCGACGTTGATTTTAGAAAAAAATAAAAAAAATGGTTTATAAGTTTTTTTAGAAAAAATAGAAGTATTAATTGATATGAATATTGTTGTCTATCGGTTGATTTAACGAGATTAAGATATTAGTTTAAATAATGTCTAGTCTCAAATAGGAAGATAATACGTCGAACACATGTAATTCTGAATTATTAGAATTAAAACTTAGAAACTTGCCTAAAAATCTAAATACGATCTATATCCGTAAATTAACCGAGTAGTACTAATTGATGTTGGAAATAAATGACAAAAATTTAAAGGACGAATAGAAAATGTCTGAGGTGTGCACAAGACACTGTCTTTTAAGATATTTTGCAACAATGCGTACCCTTTAAGATTCAACGGACCATTCTGCAAGACAGAAAACAAAAAAAGCAAGAGAAAAGAATACTCAGCTAGAAATAATAGAATGAGAAAAATAAAGAGTTTTTTTGTTAAAAGATGGATTGCATTTCATTAGCCATAAACGACATCATCAATTACAAAGTTAGCAATACAATCCGGAACATCATACGAGAAAGTAAAAGGCTCATTACAATTTATGCCCCAATATGCAAGCGAGTGAGCGACCCTATTTGCTTCTCGGCCTATATGTGTGACCTTGTAGTTGTTGTGTTCGGCCAATATGGCATGCGCCTCGGTTAAGTATGCTATTGTGATCGTCCTATCAAGTGGTGTGGCGTTCAGCTTGTTAACCATCGCCATAGAATCTCCTTCAATAAAGGCCCTTGGCCAATCATTTTCAACAGCCATCTTGAGGCCCAGAGTGTAGGCACAAGCTTCAGCAGTGTGCACCCCTTATAGCTTTTGGGATCTCGCGTCAAGTACTAAACCATGCGAGTTTCGGGTCACTATTCCAATCGAGGCTTCCCCCGAGTTTGGCATGAATGCTACATCAACATTTACCTTGATGGTACCCTCGGGTGGACAGGACCATCTATTAGCTCGACTGCAAGGGACATGATTACTTACGAGCTCATGGGCTGCTTTGTAATCCGAAGCTAATACTTGCACATAATCAACAATAGCTCGGATCGGGAAAACCTTATTCCCGTGGGTCAATTTGTTTCTCCGATTCCATAGGTTTCATAAGAGAATGATGAGAAGTGTGAACTTTTTTTGTCAAGGTTCTTGAGTGCTTCCTCCAGCCAGGCCTTGCAAATCGAGAACTGACCATTTGGCAAGGATGTCGATAGCGCGCAAAGATCAAAGGCTTCTCCAAGGGTTGGGCATTTCCGGAAGGCATGAAGGCAAGATTCAATGCCGTTGTTACACATTTTACAAGTTACAGGGTCCAGACCAGCAGCTTTAAGTTTGTAGCCCAAATGGAGAGCTTCATGACACAATATCCACCCAAACAATCAAATTTTGGGCAAAGTAGAAAGCTTTGCCATTGCCTTCCAAATTGTCGATGAGTCTCTTACCTCATGCTTCTGTAGAAGCAGCCAATTATAATCGGATCGAGTGGTATAGCTGCCGGACGAGTGGTGTCCCCAAACGATCAGATCACCAGAGTAGGGTGCAATGGGGCACCGACTGATCACATCCGCAACCTTATCACAGAATACTTGATTAAGCTTGACAACATTCCAAGCAGCAACATTATGCACCATAAACTCGTCACACCAAATCGGGTTAAGCTCATTGTCCAAGTGACTTCCTTCTAGCGAGATAGGTTTGGTACTTCCCTATTTATCTTTAAAAATCCAGACCTGACTATTAGTCCATATTCTCCAATGGAAGCCTTCTTTAATTGCTTATTTTGCCTTGAAGATGCTGCTCCATACAAATGAGGTTTTCTCCCCATGTTTTGCTTCAAGCACATCCCCATTGGGGAAATATTTTGCCGAGAGCACCTTGAAACATAGTGACTCTTTGTTGCATAGCAATCTCCAGACTTGCTTGGCCAAAAGTGCAAGATTGAATGTCTTAAGATCTCGAAATCCTAATCCCCCAAATCCTTTCGGTATACACAAGTTCTGCCACGCCACATGAGACCATCCCCTCTCTTTATTCTTCCCAGACCACCAGAAATTTCTAGTTGTGGACACCATTGGGTCAATAATGCAATTCGGAAGAAGAAAGCAAGACATAGCATAGGCATGTATAGCTTGTGTCACTGATTTGATGAATATCTCTCGACTAGCAAATGAAAGTAAGTTCTTTGTCCAGTTGCACATCCTCTTGTCCACTTTTTCATCTAAGTACCCGAAAGCTTCCACTTTGCTTTTACCCATGATTAAAGGGAGGCCAAGGTATTGCCCCAGAACCGCATCTTCCCTCGTGCTCAAAACAACCTTGATTTTCGATTTGCTTCGGTCATTCATGCCATTGCTAAAATAGATATAGGATTTCTCCACTGATGGGATGATTTTTGAATGTGTACGTGCATGATATTTTAAAATAAACGATTAAGACTAAAATAAACGATTAAGAAGATATTTTTTATTTTTAAATGAATTGTTAAAAACAAAATACTTTCAAATTTTGAAATGAATGGGTAAAAATCACTTTTAAATATAATAATAAAAAAAATAAATTAGACCTTTAGATCATGCGCATGAGTCAACTAAGGTGAATTATTAGGTAAAACCTCGTTTGCACATGATCATCATCATATTATTCTCTTACAAACTTAATATTAAGTCTTTATATTTAAACCAAAACCAAGTACTATACAAGAGGAATGCCAGATTCTTTGAAATATACTAAGTAATCTTATATTTTTACAACAACTGAATCTGAATTAAATATTATTGTCAACCAGATATTTGGATCCAATTAAATTCGAATTCAAATTTTTTAAATCACATGTTAAATATCTAGATCCACTAAAAGTTAGATGACCAATGTTTGAATTTTTAGAAACAAATATATTCTCTATTTTGTAATCATAAGTTTGATTTGGATATACGAATTCACATAAGCCTTGCAAATTTATATAATGAATATCCGAGTGTGTATTTGTATTCGGTTTGATTCCACAACAAATAGTAACTTTAACATCTGAATATGCAAATTATTAGAATCCCCCAATATCTAAATCCGTAAAAATATATATCGAATATCGACAAATATTCAAATCTGCAACCCAAGTTGTCGCAATCCACAAGCTAAAATGGGATGGTTGGCCCTGCAACAAACCTCTACAACACTTGATTTAAATTAATGAAATAATGAACTAGATATCAATAATTATATAAAAAAATATATTTTCAACAAGATGGGAAAAAAATTCCTTAATCCCAAATGGCAGACGCATGCGACAATTGATTGAAACTCCTTGTCACATGGTTAAGCTGGACTTTCCATAGTAATGCATCAACTCGATCTCCCTGTAGAACACAAGTGGTCCGACATAAGACAGTTGAGCCAATATCAACCCCAGTTCAGCAGTTAACAGGCCCAGACATCTAGTCTATTACCTTTCGACCCATATCCTGATATTCGGAATTTTTAATACCCAATTTTTGTGCAATGATCATGCTTCTACCCGCAGCTTCTTGATTAGGAATTTAAAAATAAAAAGAATAAAAGAAAATCAAATGTTAAAATGCTCAACATTTTCTTTCACTATCACATTTTCTCTATAACGGTTACTTTTTTTTTAAGAGTTTTCTTAAGAGTTTTTAAGTTTTCAAGCCAATAGTGGCGGCTTTGGCCGTCTACCAGCGGTGATTTCTATTTTTATTTCTTTTTTTTTTTTTACTTTTAATCGTTTTTTTGTTTTTATCTTTATTTTTCGTTGGCTGTTTTGGCTTGTTCTTCGTCTGCTGTTATGGCACGTTCTTTGTCTACCTCTATGGCATGTTGATATTGAAGACGTCTACAACCTGGTATGTTATAGCTGAATCTTACCATACAACATTGTGTGGGTTGGTTGTTCGTGGAGATAACAAGACGTTTTTCTCTCTTTTTGTTGATTGGAGTAATTCAATGATATACACTCTTCTAGTGAGCACTCCAAGGTTTCACTGTGGTGATAGATTTGAAGAACACTGATGGAGATTTTATGAGAATATTTAAATTTGCTATTCATGTTTGCATACTCTTTGCTTTTCTACGTTTATTTTATATTTTAGAGTATGTTTATATGTGTATTTCTTCTCATTATTTTAATGAAACCTAGTGTTTGATTCAAAAAAACATATTAAAATGCTCAAAACATTGTTGAACGTTGGAACAATCATGGGTTCATTTCATCTAAAACAGACAGTCTACTAACCCCATATTCAAATGCTCAAAGAGATTTATTAGTTGTCCAAATTTTCTTTCTAGTTTAAGTACTCTTAATAATTTAATTAGCATTATTTAGGTGGATGTAAGAGCGTATTATGCCGATCTATCATTTTAATCACAATATGAAGACGTTGCATTTATGATATATATATATATATATATATATATATATATATATATATATATATATATATATATATATATATGATTCTTGTTGCTGATAGCTTCAATAAATCAATATCCGAGTGCTTTACCCTTAACCGTTTTATTGAACAATCCCTCCTTAATGGAATTTGAAAATTTGTTTTCAATGGGTATTGAACCCACAACCTAGGTGAGAGAAAATGTGTCAACAGAAAACTTTTAATCACGTACTTAGAAATTATTGACTTTTACTCTCAACTTTTAAAAACAAATCAATTAAACTCTTGAATTATTTTTTTACACGCAATTAAGTCATTGTATTTCAAAATTTTATCAATTTATCTCTTTGACCAATGTTGACCTTTAAATCTAAATTTTTTGGATCAATTTGATATAGAACCCGAGATCCAAGAAAATTCAAAATCTACATATTTAGCAAATTGACAAAAAAAACATGGTCTTGATGTAGAAAACAAGGAGATAATTTATCCTATGTCCCCTTGATCAATTTGTGATTAACATCTAATGATTGTGTAGATATCCTATTTTGCGTACCTTTTTACTTAGTTTTTGCATATGTTTAGGCTCATATAGTTGCATTTAGGAGTAGTTTTCATATAGTTAGGGAGTTACACTGCATGTGCTTAATTGTTATATATTTTGGTACTTTTAATGGGGAAAGTAATGCTTTTGTGGTGTTTGCGTAGGAACTGCTAGAGCTGGAGAAGTGCTAGAGCAGAAAGAAAGCATCCCTCTCGTATAGAGCTGACAAGGCAAGAGAGTTGGAGATGAATCAAACTTGACTTACGTGGATTCTCATTAGATAAGGAACCTATTAAATGAAGCGGGAAAGAAAGATCGTAATACCCTCTATCCGGATGTCACAATTGGGCTTCAAGACCAAACTAAAATCATAAAATTTTTGCAACTAGATTGAGCCCAAACACATTCATTTCATAAGATCCATTAAGTTTGAATATTTCAAAGTAGATAAACTTATTTAAAACGTTACATGGGAGCTCCATTTAAATACATAATTAAAAGCATTCGACTCATAATTTAAAATCTAAAATGAGAGTTACAATACAACATAGTGTCCTACGAATTCATAGTGCAATGATCTAAGTACTGTACTTGAACAACAAGTCGATATTGAGGTCCTACTCCGATAGTGCTCTAACGATGCACGCCAACCTACTAACCTGCGAACAGAAACAACAATTTTGAACGTTGAGCTAACGACGCTTAGTGGATACACTTCCACTCAACCATGCTTCATGCAAATCATAAATAAGAGCATGGTGCTAAAGATGATATCATGGCATAATATAATGAAAATGACGCTACCTCTAGTCGCCTAAACACATAGCAAGCAATAGAAAAGACATTAATCCCATACAACACATAGTCATCATACCAATAAACATGGAGTGAGGCCCGGTGTCACACAGCCTCGGGAACGCACACTTATACTCGGAATCTCTCATCGATTATCATCGGATGGGGCCCGGTGTCACATAACCTCGGGAACAAAGATGGAGCCAGGATTCAACTATGAGGGGGCAAGTTAATTAACTTTGAAATAAATAGGGTTCTAAAAAGTAATTAAATCATAAAAATATAATAAATTAAGGTTTAATTTGAATAATTTTAAAATTGAAGGGCCTTAAAAAGTGATTAGATTAGAAAAAAAGTGGTCAAAGCTTAATTTCATTAATTTTAACTTAAAAGGTCTTAAAAAATAATAAAACATTTTTTTTGGAGCGGCAAAGACTTAATTGCAAAGGTTTTAAAACTATCAATGACCTAAAAATAATTAAAACATTCAAAGTGGGAGGCAATTGCCCCCACCCTCCATTTGGTTTCATATCTGCTCGGGAACGTACATTCGAAAGCTCATCTCTCGATGTTGCAACACTCTCACTGGGTATCCGGATCTCAACAATCAAAGTGACCCATCCACACAAGTGCCCTTACTTGGCACTTAACAACACATGATCCACCAATGATCTTTGTGGTTGCTAGTACAACAAGTCACTCAACATTTACCAAGTCATTACTCATTATACTCGTATATGAGGTTAAATTCTCAGTTTCTCAGTTTTACTATTCATTTCACCACATTAGAAGCCTATTGGGCCTTACTCTTCGAATTATAGGCCTCTTAAACTCAAAATGTAATTTCTGGTAAGATTGTCCAGCGAGTACCGATACCTGGTTAAGTGTATAAATACGCCCATGTGGGTACCGATATCCACCTTCGCATACCGATACTCAGCTTTACATGCTGAAGGGATTTAACCAAAATCTCGTACCGATACACCATCGTTACCGATATGCCCCCAAGCGTACCGATACCCAAATTCGCTAATGGAATTTTCGTGTAACATGGGCCATCGATACGACTTAAGCCTGTACCGATACACCCTTCAAAACCTGCTTGAGTTAGCCACTAAAAGCAAATAGGGTACCAATACCAGTTCATCCAGTATCGACACAAGAGCCCCAAATTAAACCTTCATGATAAAGCCCCAAATTAAACCTACAAGTTATGGAATGTAGTTTAAGTGGTTTTCTATCATTTTATACCATTTTAACGACAAATTTGGGTTTAGCCATTAATGGGGTTTGAAGCTCTCAACCAACCAAAATATCAAACCAAGTAACAAGCAATCTAGTTTTATGATTTCCAGGAATACAAGGGAGTTAGTAGTGTACTAACCTTGATGATACCACTGAAAATGAAACCTCAAGCCAAGCCTTCAAGCTTTTTTCTTCCCAAGCTCCTTGGAAGAATTTTCCACCTCTTTAACTACAAGAAAATGTTGTAAGATGAGTTACAACATTGCTGGGAGATTAAAAGAGACTAAAGATAAGCTTCAACAACAAGAATTGGAGCCAAAACCCCCTAATCCCATTCATCTTCCTCAACCCCCACCCAAAACTCATATTCCACCAAACTTGATGATTTTCACCTCAAAATGTTGATCCCTTGATGTAGATTTCAACACCTTTAACCTATATTCCAAAAATCACACTTCAAGACACAAAGATTGAACATTTATCTCTTGGTTCTTGGGTGGAAGGTAAAATGAGAGAGATGAAATAAAGTAAATGACAAGGTGATATCACCTTCTTCTTTTGCTGCCAAAATTTTAAGAGTTCGTCATTCCTCTCTCTCTAAACATGAGGTAAGTTACATTTTCCCTTCTTCCTTCATCCTACACCAACCCACAACCCAAGACTCAAGCCCATTAACAAGGAGAGGCCCATGAAGGCTCTCAATTGCCCAAACTCTCGGCCCAATACAAAGCCCATTCATTAGTTTAAATCGATCCTTAGATTCCAAAATCAGTGTCATTAAACAGATCCTCTTAAAAGAGGCTTTGTGAGTTTTAGGGTTTTTAAACCCTAGCTTTTTCGCCTATATAAAGGAGACTTGGGACACAAACGAAGAGGGCTTGATCATAGAGGACATCCCTTAGGCTTCAACTATCGAAGAACCACCAAAGTCGAAGCTCTAGAGGAGTCTCCACACGAAAAAAGCCATCAAGAGAGGTTGGAGGAGTGCGGGACTTGCAGCACAGTTAAAGAGCTTGGGTAAGATTGTCTAGGACGCTTGATTCTTTCTTTTTCCTTGCTTGATAAAGTTCCATGTTTTTAAATATTATTATGGATGTTTTAGGCTCAGATATCAGCTAAATACTTTTGCTTGGGTTTATTGTTTTTAGAATATTATGTTTTGATTATTTTGTTTAATGATATATCCTTCTTCCTTTATCTATTATGTTCATCATTCTTCATGCTTAGTTATTGTAGGAGCTATCGAGAGAGGTCTTTTAACTATTGATATGTGGCTTAATATCGAGAGAATTAGGTTAAATAAACGTGAACAGTGGAGCTAAGCTGTTAACTTAGTTCTAATTTAGCTTAGACATAAGTTTTGGATTTCAACGATTAATAAGGGGAACTTGAATAGATAATAAAGTTGTTAGGGTTCACGCAAACATGTTTTACCTTAGCTTCATTAATTCCAACCTCTAGGCATCGAGAGAGTCAAAAGTTTGTTAGAAAACCTTGTCGAATAGGTAAAGCTTAATTGATTTATGCAGACATGTATTGCCATATACTCTATAGCATTCAAATAAGTAATCAAGCATAATTTCTAGGCAATAAACCTAGCTTCCATAATCATCTGAATATCTGTTGCAACATTTGTTTGTCTTGATCATTGCTACTTTGCTTTTATTTGTGTTTAGTTTTGAAAATCACGATCAAACCAATACTTGCGCGGCAACTCCTAAGTACGATCGCTTCATATTTATTGATCCAATTCTCGTGGGTTAGACACTATTATTTTATTACTTTATCGACGAGTATACTTACTCTAAAGTGCATATCTATTTCGCAAGCATCAACATCAATGATAATTAAACTATCACATCCCCTAGATAACTCTTATCTAGATATATGAACAATAGCAAAATAAAAAATGTGAATCAATCAATCTTAAAAAGAAAAAAGAGACTCACCAACTCTAACGACCCGAATTTGTGTTACACCAACAACCAGTTGGTCTATCGGGATGAGGTGCTAAATCCCTTAAACAATGTAGTTGTTTGAATCCTAACATAATGGGCCTCTACAAAACTCAATTTAAATTAGTCGACAAATAAATCAGATACTAGTGATTGATCCAAAAGAAAAAAGGACTTATGACCAACGCTTAGTCAACTCAAATATCCATTATAAATCTCATGTTAATGCATCAAATGTCTTTAAATAGACTACAAATAAAGAGCTTAACCTTAAATTTGACGTAACAGAGGCTTTCGTAACATGGAACATTGTAGGTAAAGAGAAGAGGCCAATAATGTTGAGCTGGAGTACCCAAATTGCATGGGTGCTTCAGCGATGTGGGTGACACATCATTAATCTTTCAGACATATTATTCTCTCAGTGGCTTTAGCTTTATGCTTTGCAAAAGTTTTGCAAGGATGGGTGGAGATGAAGAATAAAAGTATTTCCTTGTGTAAGCTAAAGTAACCATCACAGTTACTGTAACAATAAACTTAACTAATACTCCTACATATTTCATAGGAGTATGATATATTTTTAATTAATAATTGCCGCTGTTTTAACAATAGCCTTCGTGTCGGAGTTGCGGACCTGTCGGAATCGTGGTGACATGAGATATGTGGGAAGCTTGTCTTGAATATTTGGTTCGGAGGTCGTGGTCGCTCGACAGCATTTACTAATGTTTTTTAGATGAGGTCATTTTATTGTTGACATGTATCGCTTTTGTTGAGTTTTTGATAATTCAGTTCAAGTCCTTGGTATCGCTTAAGGATACAAACAAATACTATTGTTTGATAGTGAAGGATAAATAACTTTAATGTTATCATAATAGTGCATATAACAATAATATCACGATGAAAATATTGATCTTATCGCAATTCAACCACGAACTATCTTTGGTGATTGTAAATGTTTATCAATATAAGAGAACTAACCCGAGAGTTTAAAGCAGAGATTGATCAACAAGAATGTCAAATTTAATCTAAAAAAAACACGTGCTTCAAGAGAAAAAAAGTCATGTTACAAAAGTATAAAAATATCCACCATTATTATTAGAAAAAGAATAATTATTAAACCAAATCACATAAAAATTCAAATATGCATAAATTAAGCTAAAGAGACGTAAAAAAGAAGAAGAGAAGATAAGTAAGAACACAAAAATTATGATAAAACATGAGTAGTAGTAGTAGTCAAAGACCAACGATATCTACACCTCGACAATGAAAAAGGAAAAGAAATAGAAGAGAGAAAAAAACCTAACAAAACCTAGGCGGCTAATTACCCTATGATCAACGATAGTTGGTAAAATCTTGCATTTTTCTTTTGAATTGTGGGCACTAGGATCCAATGTTTGACGATTTTAAAATGAAAATAATAAAAAATAATAATTATAGTAAAATAAATAAAGAAATAACAGTTACATATGTAAACAAGATTTTAGAAATTGAAACCTAAGAAGAAATCTTTAGTTCGTCATAGTTGTTATCAAACAAATAAGGATTAGGTGAAAGTTTTGGATGCATTTTTTTTTCTTTTATTATTATGTAAGTGGTTCATTGACCGTAATAAATTGATGAAGTCAATAAGTAAGAACCCGAAACACTTTTTTTATAAGAAAATGGTCCAACGAATAAAGGGACATAGCTAATAGTGGATCCCATGCCCATTATCTCTTGTTTACAAATTCCTCGAGTGCGATGACCCTTTTTCGGAAGAGGAAAACTTCGATATATAATTTTTATAAATTTTAGTTTACGTGTGCTTGTCAACTTTAGAAGTTAAGGGTTCGGTTTAGAGTTTAGAGGTTTAGACTTAAGGTTTAGAATTTAAGATTTAATGTTAGAGTTTATGGTTTATAATTTAAAGTTTAGAATTTAGAATGTTAGGGTTATGGTTTTAGATTTTAGATATTAAAGAAGAGTTATGTAACAATATATACACGGACTGTTGATCAAAATATAACCATTTTCATAAATGACCTCAGAATGTTGGCTAACTTAGTTTGGTATTGATTATGAAAATTACGGTGGAAAAGTGATTTTAAAAGATATTGTAGAAAAGCGATTTTGAAAAGTTGAGTTTAAGAATTTAGTGTTTGATATTGGTGTCAAAAAGTATTGTTGGAAAGATAAAATGTTAATTTTAGACATGCTGTCAAAAAGTGTTTTGGAAAAGTGAAAGTTGGATTTAAGAATTAATAAGGGTTAAACTTGTCATTTTAAATCTAAATGAGATTTTCAACCTCAAAAGCTAAAAAAAGACTATAAATTTTTGGCTTGGGTCAATAATCACTTTTCAAAAGTGATTTTTCTATCAAAATTCAAGTATTTTTCATTGATTATTAGGTGAAGAAGTGATTTTGGCTCTCTAAACTCAATCAAAAACGGGTCTTAGTAATCATCAATGACGACCTACACTTTAAGCTTTGCAGCAGGCTTAGCATATATTCACTACAATCATTCAATCACTTTAGCAATCAGTGGGGATTTTGGACATATGTGAGATGAGCGGCCGTACAGAGCCCCAAGAAAAGAGGATCACAATTTACAAATGAGTTAAATTAAATGTTTATAGAAAAAATAAAATATTTTGGTTTAATAAATTACAAGAAAAAATAAAAAAAAATACTTTAAAGAGGGCCTTATAATATATTTTTTACTAAGATAAATATATATATATATATATTTAAAAACTTTTTATATCTTTGGGAGTAAAAATTAGGGTAAAACTTTGATATACAGGCTGTGTGTATTTACACTATAAAAATTCAAATACTAAGTTTCTAACCCTAACCCTAAAAAACTAAACCCTAAACCTTAAATCCTATACACTAAATTCTAAACACTAACCTTAAATTATAAACCCTACAACCTAAACCCCTAAATCTTAAACCCTAAACTAAAACCCTAACTCTTAAAACTAAAATGCATGTGTAAACTAAAGTTTACACCAGCATGTGTATCAAAGTATTTTCCTAAAAATTAAAAGGTAAATTGTACATGATTCAGTAAACTTTTGAACAGCCCCGTTTTTTTTACCCCGAAAAACAGCCCCGGTTAGGACAGCTAGGTTTTGCATTTCTATATATATTTCCACCATTGTTGGACATTTAGCTGAAATGTTTAGAAACAAATAAAATAGGACGTTAAGGGGCTACCCACTCTATCCTAGTTGTTCTACTTACCCTCACCTTCCCATGCATAATATATACACACACGTATAGTTTTAAAGACGACCTATTTTTGGGTCTTTCTTTAAATTGGAAAAATTATAAAGTGTAATGAAATGTAAAGTAATTAAACAAGTGGAATTGATAAAATCTTGCTATAATAAACTTCTACAATATTCGATTAAGATTATTCGAACAATAGATAAAGTGCCAATAATTATAAAGAAAAAAACTTAGCAGATATTTTTCCATAGCGTCGGTGGGATCTTTTTGTATTTCCTCGAGTCTGCTAACTACACAGTGTACCATTGGCTCCACTAGCCTTGGCTCGAACGTTATTCTCATGCTTTAATTTGCTGAAATAGATTAACTTTGTGTTATCATTCTTTTTCTTTCACTTTCTTTTGTTCCCAGCATTTGCTTTTCTTACCTTTCTTTATGGAAAGTGATCTCTGTTTTATGCATTATTTGTACGAAATATATTAATATTCAATATTTGAGTTAATCGTTCGATATAATCAGGTTAAATCATTTCTATTTTAATTATTAGAAAAACTATAGTATACGGAAATAATTTTAACTTTTTCATCTCTTAAGTAATGGATCTATGAGCACTGCACCACAAACAATTATTGGTACATAAAGTTAGCATAAATTATATACTTTATGGAAGAACAACGAGGGTGATATGACCACTAAGTCGTTAACTGCAGTTTAGGGTGATATGACAGTTAAGAAAATAATATATAATAATATATCTAGTCCTTCATATTTATAGATTCAATTAATTTAGTCATAATTAAAGAAAATCAATAAATTTAGTCCTCACTATTTTCACAAATATGACCAAATTGATATAATATGTAAATAACGAGGGTTAATGTTTGCTTACTCAAATTGACCTTATAATAGCATATCTAGTCCTCACAAATATGAATTAGAACTAAATTAATTGTACTTATAAATATTAATGACTAAATGTAGCTTTATATAGCTAACAAATTAATGACCGTTTCATAACAAAAACTAAAATCTAATAATTATTTTATAAATTTAAAAGTTGTATGACTAAAATAAACATTTTAATGACCATTTGTAAACTTTACTATGAAATTTTCACGCAATCCAAAATGTACAGATGAAAAGTGTTTGCTTACTCAAATTGATCCAAATAGACAAAGCTAACATTGCTTACAGTACTCTGTAACTTCGTCATATTTTTATTTTTTGAATAGGTAACTTCGTCATATTAAATGGATTAATATTAAACAATTTGCTGCTAAAGGTGTCTTATCCGATATAAAATAAAATAAATTTCAAATTATAGATCTACTAAACGTAACATTTTAAGAATACTTAACTAAATCATATTGTATATCTTTGTTGAACATGTGTCTACTTTTGGATTCTGAAATTTAGCCCCAAGATTTGACCCAAACTTGAAACATCAAAAGCTACGTTATAAATGCTCACCATCCTGTTTGCTTTCTGCCACAATCCTCGGCAGCTCCCTTCTAAATGTGCAACCAAATCATGCTTCCAAACCTACTCTTTTCCGCTTCCCTCCTCCTTACTTCATGTCTCTTCTGGATCGGAATCGCCCAAAATTGCCCCCGTCCTCCACCTTGTCCGACAATCTCACCTTGTCCGACAATCTTCAACTTCGTCTCTTACCTCGGCAGCCGAATAACAATCCAGGCCCCTTAGCCAATCAAGCCAGGATTCTCGCCATTACCCAAGAACTAAAACGAAACATTACCTCCGACCCCCAAAACTACACCGGTACTTGGGTCGGCAACAACTACTGCCTCTTCAAAGGGTTCATTTGCGACACCTTACCGGACCTCAACATAACCGGACTTGCAGGCATTGACTTCAACGGCGCGACGTTTGGTGGTAACTTGAATTTCTATCGTTTCGTTACAAACTTGCCTGGCATTGCCATCTTCCATGCCAATTCAAACAACTTTAGTGGCGTAATCAATCAAGGTCTTAGTGGTTTACGTTACTTTTATGAGATCGATTTGAGTAACAATAAGTTCGTCGGAGGGTTCCCGTCGAACGTTCTTAGTGCTAGGAACTTAACCTTCGTCGATCTTCGTTTCAACAACTACCTAGGAACCGTCCCTCGTAGCGTGTTCAATTTCGATACTGATGTTCTTTTTATTAACAACAATGTGTTTTCGCAAACGGTCCCAACCAATCTCGGCAACACACCGGCACTTTATTTGACCCTAGCGAACAACAACTTCACCGGTACCATCCCACGAAGCATAGGGGCTGCATGGGAAACCATGACTGAGGTTTTGTTCCTAGGCAACAAACTTTCTGGTTGTCTGCCTTTCGAAATCGGGTACTTGAACCGAACGACTGTGTTCGATGTCGGAACCAACAGGTTAACCGGTCCAATCCCGCAGTCGTTCGGTTGCATGGCGAAGTTACAGCTGCTCAACATGGCTCACAACCGCTTCTACGGTGTGATACCGGAGGTTCTATGCCGGCTTCCGAATGCATTCAATTTCACACTGTCCAACAATTATTTCACCCAAGTAGGTCCACAATGCCGGAGGCTGATCAAGCTAAGGAGGCTCAACGTAAACAGGAATTGTATAATGGGGCTTCCGTTTCAAAGATCGGTAGCCGATTGTTCGAATTTCTTTTCGAGGCCTCGGAGTTGTGCTCGGGAAAGCACGTTCAGTATCATCCCATGTCGGCTGCCGGCGGCGTCGATGAGAACTCGAACCCTTTTCCAAGAAGAAGAAGAGCCGCCGGCTCCGAAAAGCTACAATGCGCTTGAAAAGACCCAGAATTAAACAATCTGGAAGGGTCCAAGAGGTCACATTGTGAACAGAATATCAGAATAAGATATTAATAATGCAGCTTTTCTATTATCATTTGTAACATGTTTGTAGTTTTATATTGATTAGTTAATTGCTGGTTTGTGCTTGTTTTAAGCGGTGATTTGGTACTGTGATTAAATTAGAGGGGATTATATATATATATATAAGTGTACGGGACCGATGTTCGCTGTCATTTTCTTTTCTTTTCCTTTTGTATAATTTGGTCTCTTTAATATACTAATTGAGATTTGAGTATTATAACTAAGGATCTTGTTTAATCAAATTCTGTCTAATCATGAAAAATTTAAAAATAAAGAGATTTTTAAGGAGGAAAAATAGGAGTGTTTAATCTTATATATCCATTTCACTCATCAAATGGCCACAGATTAGTGTAAAACTACATGAGTTTTATACCACGTGCCCTAAAGAATTTAAAAATTTCATAACAAGTCCTTGAATTTAAAAAAAATAATTTGGTCCCCTCAATTTTTTAGAAATTCATATTAAAAATTATTTTTTAAATATTGTCAATTAAATTCTCTAAAATTTTAATTTGGTCCCTTCAATTTTTTTGGTCTAATGATAATTTAAGTCCTTTATAACTTTAAATATTAGATAAATTAGACATTATCCCTCAATTTTGAGTTTAAATACTTAATAAATCCTTTTATTTTTTAAAATTAAGTAATTTGGCCCCTCCTAACATTAGATATTGGCTCTGTCCCTGTATATATGCTTCAACACTAAATGTTGAGTTGATGAGCTTGAATTCCTTCAACCGAATTACTTACCAAGTGGTGGAGAAGTCGATTTTTGGGTGTTGGTGGTGGAAGCAAAAGATAAAGAAAATAACACAAGGATTTAGAGTGGTTCGGCTTTCTAACTAAAGCCTACATCCACTACCTTAGCTTCCCCACTTAGGATTTCAACCAATTCACTAAGAATTCTTCCTCTTTTCTAGGCTTAGGAGGCAACCTTTACAATCCTAGACTCACTCACCAAGTCTACCATCCAAAGCTCACAAACCGAGCTTTGGGATCACTCTTAAACAAGAGAATTCTTAAGCAAACTGAAATCCCTCTTAAAGGTGTTTGTTTGCACTCTAAAGCTCACTCACCCAAACCTAAACACTTGAGCAAATATAACAACTAAAGCTCACAAGTGTTGTCTATACAAAGAATGAGAATTAAAAGCCCTAAGACAATTTTGACATCATAATGTTGTTGACAAGTGATTCATTAGTTGTTGCTGAAGCTTGAAGGGTCCTTTTATAGTCCCAATTGAGATCCTAGCTGTTGAAGACCGTTGGGATTGAATTGGAGCCGTTGGAGGCTTTATTTCCCGCAATAAATACAGTTCTGCAGCTTTTCGTATCGGTACGCGTATACCCATATCGGTACAGGTACTAGCCGTTATGCACAATCTGGCTGCGCGTATCAGAATGCCTTGGTCCGTTTCAGTACGCCCTGCATTTCAAATAGCCGTTTAGAAATAGTCGTTAGGGTAGTTGAAATCTAGATCGGTACGCGTACAAGCGTATCGTTACGATCCTACCCGTAACGGTACGCCTAGGGGGTATCGATACGGTTTTTCGCTACTGAAAAATTACTGTAGCTTAAACCCTTATCTGTATCGATATGGGGTATACTCCATCGGTACGGGCAGTTAGAAATCTTTAGTTTGGCTACTTTAAAAAGTTTAAAACATTTCTAAAACCTCTCAAAAACTTCTCAATCTTATTTTCAAGTTGTTTGGACTTAAAAACATTTTTGGAATCTTTTCAATTTAGTCTAAAACTATTTTTCAATTATTATATCAAAACATAAATCCTAACACTAAAAATTTAGGTTTAAAGTTTAGGAATTAAGGTCTAGAGTTAGGGTGTGTTTTTGGTTGCTTTTAGCAACCTAAAAGCATTTTTTTAAGTGCTTTTAAAATAAATTAGGTGTTTTTGGTTGCTTTTAAAAGTGATTTTCCACCCAATGTTTTTGGTTGCTTTTAAAAGTGATTTTCCACCCAAACCCAAAAGCTGGATTTTATGGCTTTTGCGGTGGATAAGCTAGTTTGAAAAGTAAAATTACTTTTTTACCCTCTATTATTTAATTATAATTGATTGTTAAACTAAATTTATACATAACCATAAAATAATATATATGTTATAGTATTTATATTGGAATAATTTTTTTATTATAGTTTATATTTTTAAATTAAAATTTTTATTATATTTTAAGTTTATTTATTTTTAAATTAATTTTTTTATTATAATTTAAGTTGATTTATTTCATACATCATAATATTAACAAATTTGAACATCACCTAAGTTTACTTATTCTACTTTATAATATTATGTTTAAAATAGACATTTTGTCATCTCAAAATCATTTTTTGACATCAATGACAAACCCTAACACAACTTTTTAAAGCTACTTTTCTACTACACTTTTAAAATCACTTTTTCCCCGCACTTTTTAAAAGCAATGTCAAACTAAGCCTTAGAGTTTAAGTTCTATGGTTGGGGTTCAGGATTAGAGTTTAATGTATATTGTAAATGATTTAATTTTTAGGGTTTAAGATTAAAGATTTAAAAATTAAGATTAGAGTTTAGGATTTAATTTTCTAGTGTTAGGATATATATACCAAAAAGGATATATGTTTTTTCTTCAAACGTCATCGAATTTTTTTTAGGATTTCCTTTCGTACTTTTCCCTATTTTTTGTTACTCTTTTATTTATTTTTATAAATAAATACAAAAACAATAATAATTTATGTTATAGTTAAAGTATTTTTAAACTTACGGTTAGCTAAAAAATATTTATTTATACTAATTCTATTAAATCATTTATTTTTACAATTATATAAATAAATATACTAAAATATATTAAGAAGTCATTGGAAACATTTCAAATGATTCACTTAATATTTACTTAAAATGAACCCAACAAGAAAGCTATCAGTTGACACTTTTTTCTCCTTTTTAGGTCGTGAGTTCTAGATTTAATATGAGTAAATTTCCCCTTCTTATTCCCTTAGGTAGGAATTGTCCAAAAAAATGAACTCAACAAGTGTTTCTGTGAAAAGGCAGACGATGTTCATCCTAGAAGATATTAGTTTAAATCGCTTTGCCTACATGGTGTATGCGCATTGTCAAAGGATTAAGAATATATATAAATAAGTACTACCTTACAATCACCTATAGACTATTGAAAAAAAGAGCATGCTACAACATATTCACTTGATGTGCCAAAAAGATCTAGAAAAATTAATTTGTTTGAGTTTGAGGGGACTCAAACCCATATCCTACAAAGTGCCCATAAAAATGTCCTACATACATATGGGTTCAATCATATTAAGAGCAAGCAATTTAATTTTTAAATTCTAAATCCTCGACATTAAACCAAACTCGAAAAATACACCCTACCCTAAATTCCCAAATTATAATCCCAAACCATAACTTTAATCCTAAACCTCAAGTCTAAATTTTTAGTACATGACATAAATAAAGGCATCGAAAAGAGTAGATGATTTGTATTCATTAACTAATTCTGACAAAAGATATTGTACAATCTTCCCTAAAAAAATCAAAATGTATCTTTATAATAACAAGAGTGGTAATCAGGGATAGATGCACGCAATTTCTTTTACTTTTATTTTTTTATTTTTTGAAAAAATAAATTAATTATGAATTTATCCTCCACCTTTTACTATTTATGTTTTACCTTTCGCCTCAAATCTCGATGTCGTCCCTAGCAATAACCATATAGTTTATCAACTAGTCCCATTTGAAACCAACACCATACCAACAATAACACGAAGTAGAAGGATAATTTAGCAAATTACTTTAAGACAGAAGAAATAGACATAAGTAGACACCACCCTTTGCAAGGATCAGCTGAGCATTGTTGTTCTGTCTTGCTCAACATTATTTCTTCTCTTTTTGTATGAATTAAATTATTATCTACAAATAGATTATGTATGAAATATAAAATCGTATAGTTACACTTTAGTTAGGAATATATTTTCCTTTTTATTTATTTTTACCTCTATAATTAATTACTACAAATAGAATTTAGTTTAACTCATACTATAAAATAGGATAATTCTAGAACGAACGACGCACACCGCTGAACACCATTAAATTTTTTTAATGATTTTTAAATAATTATTAAAAATATCAAAGGCTTGAAATGAAATTAATCATATTTTAAAACAAAATTAGAAAAAATTATTCCATGAACCATACTCACCACCTCACCCATGATCCTACCCAATTAAACAAAACTACATCATCATTATTTTTCATATAATATTTTCTTATAAATTAAAATTACAAATCATCATCTTCTTCCACATGCCTCATATATTAATTCAAATATATTAATGAATAAAGTCCTTAAAATAAAAAACACCCTAAAAGCTTGTAGAAACCATTTTTAAATTGGGTAAAAATAGCTTGACGATTAATCTTTGAAATTAGGGTTTTGCCTTTTAAATTTGATTTTGAAAATCATTTTGTAGTCACCACCGATCACTTCGAGGTAGACCAGACACCATAAAAATAATTAGAGATTCGTTCTTTTTAAAATTAGGGTTTGGGAGTCGGTTACGTGTGGGAAATGATTAGAACCCCCACAAACGCCCGTTATCGGCACCTTTAATTTTACGTGGCATATTGACATTTCTAATAATATTTTGAATTTAATTTAACCATTAATTATTAACTGGATTTAAATTCCAAATGGAGATATTCCTTTTATAAAGAAAAATATTTCATCCGAATATGAGATTAGAAGCACCCCTATACATTCAGGGTACCCCTATTCTTATTCAAAAATATATTTCCAACCTAAAAGGTTTTCAACGCATGACCAATTATTGTCTTGTTTATTTTAAGCTAAAGGGATTATTTTGCCCCGAGTTCGACCCAAATTAGCAATGTTGCCCATCGCGCAAAAACGCATTCAATTAGGTCCTTCAGTTCGTACATTGCAACAAATTAGCTTATTGACTAACGTTGAGGGACGAAATCGTTAATCTGACCGTTACTTTTTAACACGTCAGCCGCCTGCGCCACATAACATGCCATGTCAGCGTTGATAAGTAAACACCCCATTGCAATGGGACATCACCCAAATTTGGACTCCAAAGTTTCCCACTTAGTACACATTAACTTGCTACAATTATCTTCCTAATTAATTATTAAACCCCAATTGATCCTAAAACTAAGGCTTTAAACAATTAATTAATCTAGGTGGTTAAATTGTCTAACACACATTCCTATATGCACTATTTAAAACATGCATCAAGCATATAAATTAATTGCAATTAAATAAATAATTAAACAATTTAAAACATGACTAAATAAAAAGAAATTGAAAATTGAAACTGATTTTATTGCAATTAGGTACTAAATTAAAAGGATTACAAAAGTTAGGGCTCAATCCAAGAAGGTTCGAATAATTGGGTGCGAGTCTAAGATCCGGCCCGATAAAAAACGAGCGGCTCGTAAGAATTCGGCACCAAAATGGTGCCATTTTCTGATGGCTATATAAATCCTTTTTGGTTCAAAATTTACCCTTCTTTCATTTTCCCCTCTCTCATTCTCACTCTAAAATTTTCTCAACTCAAACATCCCATTCCCAATTTCAACCTTTGGAACGGATCAAAACCAAGCCTTTTGGCTTGGTGTTCTTCGTGTTCTTGTGGTATTATGATGAACACGAAGAACATGGTGATAAACCATCGTGCTTTTCGCCCATTGATCCACTCGGCCTAGCTTTGATCAAACCTCGGCTGTTCGTCGACCACCACCTAAGGCTTCGACAATCGTTAACTTCTCGCCGTCCACCATGAGGTAATTTTCGGCTACCCCTCCGACCACTGCTCGAAATTTTACTTTTCAAAAAAATTGATTTTCAAACCCTAAACGTCTAAATCTAACCCCGGCTCGATTGAGCCACCTATCTCTAACCAACCTAGGCCTAAAATTACCCAACCCGAGCCCTCCACTCTCAGACTATCTTAACATTACGACCGAAATGAACTCCCTTTATAAATTTCAGATTTCATCTACCTTTTCATTTCGTGTATATATTGTGGTATAAAATTGATTTTTGTCTTTTTTTTGCAGGTGTCATAACCCGTTTTGACCCGAACCTGACCCGGATCCATAACCTAACCCGGCCCAAATCTGAAATTACCAAAATGCCCTTTACCCTAATTAACCTAACCCTAACCCTTATACCCTCCATTACCATCGCCGCCACCCTCCTCTACTGCCGCCGCCGTCACGCTCCAGCCACCACTTCACCGGCAACCAAAACAAACCCCAAATAAATTCCCAATCCCTAAAATCTATACAAAATCTAGAAAATCCAAAAAAATATAAACAAACCTAAAACCTAACCACCCACTTCCAACACCCTAACTTAACCATACCTTCAACTATACCCTGCCTTAAAACAACCCCATGAAATCCGGCTTGAATCCGGCCATCCATCATCAGATCTGCAAGATTAAAATAGTGGAGTGGTTATGGTTTTAGATCGGTTATAAAAGAAACCGAAATGAAAATGTAGAGGGATGGCTAGAGTTCGAAAATCAAAGAGGAAAATAGAGAGCTTTAAAGGGGATAATCCGATTGTAAAAAAAAGGTAGAAGGAAATAAAAATTTCAGAACGTCTTTCCTTTCTTTATTTTGGAATCAAGCAAAAAATTTCTTGTGTGTGTTAAATCTTAAATCGAAACCTTATTTTTTTATTTCGAATCCAAAATCAAAAGGTTTTCATTTTTTACCAAAATAAAAAAAGAGGGTCGAGAGTTTACCTACTGTAGAGATCGCTGCCGTGGTGCTTTGCCGTAAGGCCATCCGGCTGAGGAACGGCGACATCGGCAAGAGCGGCCGTTGTCTGGTTAAGGAGAGTGGGGAGGAAGATAGCATTTAGGTTTATTTTTTAACCGGTTTGAATGAAAAATAAACCCTCCATTTATGTTTTAAACTGGTGTCCAAAACGGCACTGTTTCGGTGACTCGATCCACGCGGTGACCCGTAACCCGTGGAGGATCCGCGTCAATTTTAATGGGATAATTACCCTCCTAGTCCTCCAGTTTTATTCCGCTTGTGTTTTTGTCCATGGTCTAATTGCACATCCAGCCCCCTTTTTAATACACCATTTTCATTTTGTTCCGGGTCAAACTACAATGTCAACCCCTTCAGTTTATTGCCGCATCCTTTTTCATCTTTTCTTTCATTTCGGCATTGTTATTTTACTTTATTTTCAATTTAGTCATTGTTTTTTATTATAAATTTAATTCTAGCACATTTCTTTTATTTTGTTTATGTTTCTTGTCTCATAACTTAGTATTCATGCATTTTGGCTCTTAATGTTTACCTTTATGATGTTTTACATGTAGTAATTTAATCCATGCATTATTATTATTATTATTATGCTATATATTAAAGGTGCAATATTTATCATGTTGATGCATTATATATATCTTCATATTCTTTAGGAATACGCTTAAATATTTAATCATGCATTTCAATCCATAATTGGTTGTTTATAACATTCCATGCATTTTTTGTACGTATTAATATCATGATATATTTTTTATGCATGCATATAAATTATGTCACAGGTTAGATACCAATTTGTAGTATTTATTTTTGCATGTTGTATTTATGTTTTATTTATTATTATGATATATCATGTTATTTTTGTTCATGCATTCCCTTTTTAGGTATATTTATATCGTTGTTTCTACGTGTTATTATGCTGTTATTTTAGTTTAATATGTATGAATGCTAGAGCAGTATTTTATTTAGGGTAGATTAGTTTTTTATTATGTTAGTATTTCTATGTTTGTCACATTGTATTTATGTTTGTCATTTTTAAAGATCGCATATCGAGATATATTTTGTCAATGCGGTGCCCTTTTATTCGAGCGTAAACAGGGCCAGTATCAGGCGTAGTGATAGTGGTTGGGCGTTTACTCTCGAATAACGGGGTTTTTAAAATCTACTCGCACTTATAACCAAATTTTAATTTAATCGTCACTTTAATCCGGAAAGTTTAATATTAATAAAGCGGTAATTATTAAAGTACCAATTTTGGGCGGTGTGCGGGTGCTAATCCTTCATCATCCGTAATCGACTCCCGAACCCGACATTTTAAAATCTCTAGTTTTCATGGTGTCCGGTCCACCTTGAGTGGCCGGTGGCGACTCCATTTTTAAAATAAAACACAATTTCTTCTAAAATCTCACGGAAGACATCATTCATCATTTCCAAAAAATAAAAAACACTTTTTTTAGCGAGGAGGGACATCGCTACAGATGGCGACTCTGCTGGGGACGTTTTTTTGGTTTTTAAAAATAAAAGAGATTCGAGCTTTTTAAATAATTACCGCTTTACTAATATCAGAAATTCCGTATTAAAGTGACTATTAAAGTAACATTCGATTATAATTGCGCGTTTATTTTAACGCACTTAAAATATGGCATATAAATCTGGTTTTTAAGTGGGGGAAAACGCTAATGCTTTCGTGGAGATATCGTTCTCCCGTGTAGGCCTAGCAAGTACCTTCGGGGCTCGAGTACCTTATGTTTTCGTAAGGATATCGTTCCTTCGTGCAGGCATAAGCGAATGGGTCCCCCTAAATTGAACCCGGTTGAAAGGAGCCTATAATGGATGATGACCGGGGGCCTTGCTACTCTTAGTAGAGGACAACGAGGACAATTCGGGTACCTCTTAGCACCAAAACTACATATAGTGAGCCATATGAGCCAACCTTTTAGAGCCATGCGAAACTCTGCCCGATTAGTGGTTACCCTATTTAAGCTCTGGTGCCTTATTTCTTGTTTATGCACATTTTTTATTACTCTATTTTTCATTTGTTTTATTTAATCGTTTTCTTTGGTGCTAACTCGTTTCATTTTATTCTCATTACATTGATTTCACATGCATCATTGCACAATATCATCACAATCTTGATTTTGCATTGCATCAGTTTAGGACACATTTTGCATGCATATACATTCATTTTCAAAATAAGAAAACTGACTCTAGGGGTGCCCTATGACAGTGATACTGGATAAAGTAGAAGATCAGTCAGCTCAGCATCCATACGGAACTCGGAATAAAATAAAGATGGCAAACGATGAAAGATTGAAAAAAATCGAGCAAGATCCGAAAGAATTGCAAGCGAACATAGCCAAGCAGGTTGAGGAACAGTTAGCGAGAGTCCAACAGGATATAAGGGAACAACTTGCAAAGTCACAACAAGACATGCTGGGCCAAATGGCACAAATGCTGGGATTAAAGCTTCCCGAGCCTGGAGAGGCCTCTGTTGTAAATCCCACTGCAAATCCTAGACCCACTGCTGGTGACGAGGATCTTATGTATCCTCCGGGGTTCACGCCCGTTCAAACCAGGATACAGCCAGAAACTCAACCCTAGGTGATCATTTCTCGGGGAAAGTCTCATCTACACCAGGCCGTACTTCGATCCCTATAAATCAGCCATCTGCATCAGAAGTTAAACCCGAGGGCAATCAAACTAAAAAATTTATCTCAGAAATGGATCATCTGTTTGAGACCGAGGGGCCGAAGGTAGAAGCTTCAAAGGAAATCGAAGATCGATGTAAAAGACTCAAAGAGAAGTTAGAGACTGTGGGAATAGAGGATACCTTCAGTGGATTCGATGCCAGTGAACTCAGTCTTGTCCTGGATTTGGTGTTACCCCCGAAATTTAAGGTCCCAGAATTTGAAAAGTATGACAGAACCAGCTGCCCTCGCACTCACCTCACCAGCTGTTAATTCACTGCTTTCAAGACAGTCTATCAGAATCTGCTACCCGATGGTATAATCAGTTGAGCCGCCGTCAGATTAAGTCATGGAAAGACTTGGCCAAAGCTTTTCTAGAGCAGTACCGATACGTCAATAATATGATGCGAGACCGGTGGACGTTGCAACAAATGAAACAAAAGCATAATGAAAGCTTCAGGCAATACGCTCAGCGCCTGAGGGATATAGCAGACCGGTGGTTACATTTGTACAAACTTTGAAGGGTCCGATCTTGGGTCGCTTGATAGGCAACGCGACTACCAATTTTGCCGACCTCGTGCTATCCGGGGAACTCATTGAGAATGCCGTCAAGACTGAAAAAATTGATGACGGAGGTAGTTCATCCCAGAAAAAGCCCTACCATGTAAAAAAATATCATGAAGTAAACTCTGCGGTAGTTTATAATGCCAGTTATTCTAAGCCTATCACAGTTGTGCAACCTCAGGCCATGCCAAGGGCTCACGGTTACTCAAGCCAAGGCTCTGGTCAGAGGAAGAACACTGAAAACATAGAATTTACTCCACTGCCAGTTTCTTATGGAGAATTGTACAAGCAACTGTATGATGTCCACATGGTGGAACCCTTTTACCGAGATCCAGTACAACCTCCCTTCCTGAAATTGTATGATCCCAATGCAAAATGCGATTATCACGCGGGACAGGTTGGCCACACCATTGAAAACTGCTTTGGCTTCAAAAAGTTGGTGGAAAAATTCATTAAGCTTGGGGTGGTAAGCTTTGATAACTCAACAAGAACGGCTACAAGCAAAGACCCTTTACCGAAGCATGAAGATGCCAGTTGAGGGTGTTGAAGGCTTTTTGAACTGGACCATGTTTTAATCCAGCTCAAGTATTGCACTGTCTTGACCACAGTAGGTCCCCTTGTAGTTTTTATTACTTTCAGAGTAATACTTTTTGTAAACCAACCTCACCGACTTAAGTACGATGGTGGTGAGAGTATTTTGAAAGGGATCAAAACTACAAGTAGCAATGCAAACATCTTTTATTCGTATCTAAGTCTTGAATATCCAAAATAAATCACCCTAAAGTTTCAAATTTGCTACAGGAATAGTGTCAGATGATGTCATATAATGAACAAAATTTTGGGGCATCCAATCAGATGAGAGCTGATCGAACCCGAGACAAGGTTGGGGTACATACAAACAACCAAGATCCTGACGTGACTAGTGAAGAGTCAGGGGCATCCCTGTGAGGATCGAAAAATCATGCCACATTCATGCATGTAGTTGCATTTATCTTGCAAACGTCATACATTTAGATTAAGTGCATACACCAAAGTCACCATGCATTTAGGGTAGACACATGTATTAGATACATTCATACAATCTTGCTTGTACATAACAGGTCTAAGAAAAAGACCGAGTACCCTCAATATGGGGCAATGACAAGAAGGCCAACCCTAGTCTTGAAGGAGGCCAAACATGAAGAAGATGCTGAAACACCCAAAATAAAAGGTATCAGCGACAAAATCTTTGACAATTACTGACCAATTTTTTTTTCTTTTGTAGGATTTGATTCCTTCGACGATGGTGTGACGGATGCCAACAAAAATTCTTTCTAGATCACGCCTCTGTCGATAGAAAAGCCGGGCAAATTTTTCAAAAAAATTATCTCGCCGTCAGTGGCGCAGTCACCCAACATCTTGCAAATCATGCCTCCGTCAGTGGTGGTACACCAACTTAATGAAGATCTTGCCTCCGTCTATGGTGCTGCAGATCAAATTTTCGATCCAGATCCTTTCTCTCCGCCGGTGGTGTAATGGATCCCATATTCTGCTGATCTAGTCTCTCCGTCAGTGGTGAAGCAGATCAAATCCAAACTAGATCTTGCCTCCGTTGGTGGTGTTGTAGATCAGATTTTCCATTCGGTCATGTCTCTTCGTCAGTGGTGTAGCGGGTCTCACTTTTTGCTGATCTAGTCTCTCTGGCAGTGGTGTAGCAGATCAAATCCTATCCAGGTCTTACCTCTTCGACGGTGTTGCAGCTAGACCTAAATTTTACTCGGAGTTTACCTTTTTATTATAATTGTAGCTAAAAAATCAATCCAAAAAAAAAGAAAAAAAGTAAAAGTAAAAGAAAAACAAAAAAAACAAAAAAGGAAAAGAAGAAAAAATCAAAAATCAAAAAGAAAAACAAAGAAAAATTGAAAAAGAAGAAGAGAAAAGAAATGAAAAAAGCAAAAATCAAAAAAATGAAGAAAAAAGAAGAAGAAAACTATCTGATCCTGCATCTTCGTCGGTGTCGTAGCTGGATCAAATCTTCAGACCTTGCCTCTTCGTCGGTGTTGTAGCTTGGTCAAATTTAACTGCCAATTCTGCCTCCTCGTCGGTGTTGTAGCTGAACCAAATTCACTAACTTCCGGTCTTGCCTCTTCAACGGTGTTGTAGCTAGACCAAATTCACTAACTCTTGATCTTGCCTCTTCATCGGTGTTGTAGCTTGATCAACATTACTAACTTTAGACCATGCCTCCTCGTCAGTATTGTAGCTTGGTCAAAATTTACTAACTTTCTAGTTGTATCAATGTTGTATCAAAAAAAAGAGGAAAAAAAAGAAAAAAGAAAAAAATCTAAAAAAAAGAGAGGGAAGAGAAAAAAAGAAAAGAAAAGAAGAAAGAAAGAAAGAAAGAAATCAAAAATAAGAAGAAAAAAAATTTTAAATCAAAAAAATGAAAAAATGAGCTTTCAACCAAATTCTGATCATGCCTCTTCATCAGAGTCGTAGCTTGATCACAAAAAAGAACAACTATCCGATCCTGCCTCTTCGTCAGAGTTGTAACTGGATCAAATCCCCGGACCTTGCCTCTTCGGCGGTGTTGTAGCTTGGTCAAATCTAACTTTCGGTTCTACCTCTTCATCGATGTTGTAGCTGAACCTAATTCACTAACTTCCGGTCTTGCCTCTTCGTCGGTGTTGTAGCTAGACCAAATTCACTAACTCTTGATCCCGCCTCTTCGTCGGTGTTGTAGCTGGATCAACATTACTAACTTTAGACCATGCCTTTTCGTCGGCGTTGTAGCTTGGTCAAAATTCACCAACTTTCAAGTTTTATCAATGTTGTAAGAAAAAATCAAAAAAATCAAAAAAATAAAAAAAATGAAGAAAAATATGAAAAAAGAAAAGAAAAAATAGAAAAAGAAGGAAAAAGTTGTTAGTTTTCTGATCTTGCCTCTTCGTCAGAGTTGTAGCTGGATCAGACATCAAAACTTTCATCCATCGGTCTTGCTTCCTCGTCAGTGTTGCAGCTAGATCGAATTTTGTAGACCTTGTCTCTTCGTCGGTGTTGCAGCTGGGTCGAACTCTCTTTAGGTATTAGCATATTATTAATAATGTAGCAAACCGTACTATTTTGCTTCCCCAACAAACAACCCCCTATTTTGAAGGTTTTGCTTCCCCAAGAGTGACAAGGTGGATCAACCAAGACAAGAAAGAAGACCTACATCAAAAAGGAAGAAGATCTACAGAAGAACGAAGACATGCGTCAAGAGGGGAGAAGCTCTGCCAGACCGGACAAAACGGGTCATTCTTAATCTTTGCTCCATTACTGTTACACAACAATGAGCAAAGAGGGGCAACTGTCATAACCTGTTTTGACCCGAACCCGACCCAGATCCATAACCTAACCCGACCCAAATCTAAAATTACCAAAATGCCCTTTACCCTAATTAACCTAACCATAACCCTCCACTGCCACCGCCGCCACCCTCCTCTACTGCCGTCGCCGTCACGCTCCGACCACCACTTCATCGGCAACCAAAACAAACCCCAAATAAAATCACAATCCCTAAAATCTATACAAAATCCAGAAAATCCAAAAAAATATAAACAAACCTAAAACCTAACCACCCACTGCCAACACCCTAACTTAACCATACCTTCAACCATACCCTGCCTTAAAACAACCCCATGAAATCTGGCTTGAATCCGGCCATCCATCATCAGATCTGCAAGATTAAAATAGTGGAGTGGTTATGGTTTTAGATCGGTTATAAAAGAAACCGAAATGAAAATGTAGAGGGGAGCTAGAGTTCGAAAATCAAAGAGGAAAATAGAGAGCTTTAGAAGGGATAATCCGATTGTAAAAAAAGGTAGAAGGAAATAAAAATTCCAAAACGTCTTTCCTTTCTTTATTTTGGAATCAACCAAAAATTTTCTTGTGTGTGTTAAATCTTAAATCGAAACCTTATTTTTTTTATTTCGAATCCAAAATCAAAAGGTTTTCGTTTTTTACCAAAATAAAAAGAAGAGGGTCGAGAGTTTACCTACTGTAGAGATCGCTGCCGTGGTGCTTTGCCGTAAGGCCATCCGGCCGAGGAACGGCGACATCGGCAAGAGCGACCGATGTCTGGTTAAGGAGAGTGGAAAGGAAGATAGCATTTAGGTTTATTTTTTTAACCGGTTCGAATGAAAAATAAACCCTCCTTTTATGTTTTAAACTGGTGTCCAAAATGGCACCGTTTCGGTGACCCGATCCACGCGGTGACCCGTAACCCGGGGAGGATCCGCGTCAATTTTAATGGGATAATTACCCTCCTAGTCCTCCAATTTTATTCCGCTTGTGTTTTTGTCCACGGTCTAATTGCACATCCAGCCCCCTTTTTAATGCACCGTTTTCATTTTTCCGGGTCAAATTACAATGTCAACCCCTTCAGTTTATTGCCGCCTCCTTTTCATCTTTTCTTTCATTTCGGCACTGTTATTTTACTTTATTTTCAATTTAGTCACTATTTTTTATTATAAATTTAATTCTAGCACATTTTTTTTTATTTTGTTTATGTTTCTTGTCTCGTAACTTAGTATTCATGCATTTTGGCTCTTAATGTTTACCTTTATGATGTTTTACATGTAGTAATTTAATCCATGCATTATTATTATTATTATTATTATGCTATATATTAAAGGTGCAATATTTATCATGTTGATGCATTATATATATGTTCATATTCTTTAGGAATACGCTTAAATATTTAATCATGCATTTCAATCCATAATTGGTTGTTTATAACATTCCATGCATTTTTTGTACGTATTAATATCATGATATGTTTTTTATGCATGCATATAAATTATGTCACATGTTAGATACCAATTTGTAGTGTTTATTTTTGCATGTTGTATTTATATTTTATTTATTATTATGATATATCATGTTATTTTTGTTCATGCATTCCTTTTTTAGGTATATTTATATCGTTGTTTGTATGTGTTATTATGTTGTTATTTTAGTTTAATATGTATGAATGCTAGAGCAGTATTTTATTTATGGTAGATTAGTTTTTTATTATGTTAGTATTTCTATGTTTGTCACATTGTATTTATGTTTGTCATTTTTAAAGATCGCATATCGAGATATATTTTGTCAATGTGGTACCCTTTTATTCGAGCGTAAACGAGGCCAGTATCAGGCATAGTGATAGTGGTTGGGCGTTTACTCTCGAATAACGGGGTTTTTAAAATCTACTTGCACTTATAACCAAATTTTAATTTAATCGTCACTTTAATCCGGAAAGTTTAATATTAATAAAGCGGTAATTATTAAAGTACCAATTTTGGGCGGTGTGGGGGTGTTAATCCTTCCCCATCTGTAACCGACTCCCGAACCCAACATTTTAAATTCTCTGGTTTTCATGGTGTCCGGTCCACCTTGAGTGGCCGGTGGCGACTCCATTTTTAAAATAAAACACGGGTTTTATAAAATTCCCTGCGAAAGAAAATATTTTCAAAATAAAAAAACACATTTTCTAGCGATGAGGGACATTGCTACAGCAGGAATTGAAACGAAAGAAAAAATATACCTCTCTGACGACGGCACAACAATTTAGACCTTCTTCTCTAGCGATGTTCGAGCTTTTCGGCAACTCCTCAATTCCTACCGACAGTATGGTTTCCCAAGGTGGTTCGGCTACCGAGAGAGGTAACCTTCTCTCTCTCCTTTATTATTATTATTAGTTATTATTAATAATAGATAATTATTATGGTAATTAATAATATGATAAGTCTCTCTTCTCTTTTATATAGGTAGGTGTGCCATGGGATCATCATTGATGTCACATGGGTGACGTCAACAACCAACTATCTCCAACAAAATCATTATCCGTGTGAGGTTTCTTTGGGTCAATGATGGCATGACATGTGTCCCTTGGATTATCGAATTTGGGCGGGAAAACTGAAGTTTGGGCTAAATTGTGTTTGTTTGGGTTGGATTTATCCGAAATGGGTTGTAATGGGTTTTATATAGTTGTAGTTTGGGCTTGGGGATATCAGAATTGGGCTTTCGTTTTTTAGTATGTAAACTGGACAATATGTAATGGATATTTAGGATTTTTGGACTAATTTTAGGATTGATTGATTTATGGTTTTATTATAGTGAATATATATATACATATAGGTATACCGGATAAATTTCGGGTCTTATAAAGCTTAACCCTCAAATTAAAAGAAACAAAAATAAAATAATTAATTTTAATATTTTAAAAAACCTAAAATTAACAAAATATTTCTGGTTTTAAAGTTTTTTCTAAATCGAAACAGTTTTTTTTTATAATTGTGCAGGTATTAAATTTTGGATTTACATTTCTGGTTTTAAAATTTTCCTAAATCGAAACAATTTTTTTATATAATTGTGCAGGCATTAGCAAAATAATTTTGGGAATTCATTTTGAATCCCCAATTTCGCTAGCGTATAGAAATTAATATACGAGGCATTTTGAATCCCAAGTTCGTTGGTTTTGTTTTCGTTTGAAAATTCATTAGCATTTTCGGTTGCAGATAAAAAAGAAAAAAAAATATGTTAATTTTATGATTTTTTTAACATATTAGATTTAATTATTTTATTTTTGTTGCTTTTGATTCGTGGGTTAAACTTTTAGTTTTTTTTTTTATTTTCAGAATTTTATTCATTAACATATTAGAACTAATATATGATGTATGAGGAAGAAGATGATGGTTTATAATTTTAGTTTATAAGAAAATATTATGTGAAAAATAATGATGATGTTGTTTTATTTAATTGGGTAAGACCCTGGATGAGGTGGTGAGAATGATTTATGGAATAATTTTTTCTAATTTTGTTTTGAAATATGATTAATTGCATGTTGATATTTTTAATAATTATTTAAAAGTCATTAAAAATTTAATGGTATTCAACGATGTATTACGTTAGTGGTGTTCAACGATGTACATCACTCGCTCCAGATTCATCCTATAAAATATCACATATCATTTTTTATTTATAAACAGATTAAAAATTTGAAGTAGGATAAATTAAAAATATATATTGTTAGTTATTTTTACTATCCAATAGAAATTATTTGTCTTGTAGTCTATAAATCTTCTCATTATTCTATAAATAATTTTTTATTGAAATATTACTTTTTTTTAATAATGACATCTGAATTTTATTAATCACCATAAAAGACAATACAATATAATGTATCAAAAAGAGGAAAAAAAAAGACAAGTGCACTAAAAGTCTCTTACAATGATGCAAAGAAAAGCAGACACTTTCATCGAAATAAGCATGCCAAAATCCAGAAACCTTCCTGAATCTCCTTGTCTCTATTCAAACGAGACGTTTTACGGGGTGAAAACGGAGTGATAAGTGAACCAAGCTATCAGGCAGATTGCTCCACTACCTAGGTCTAATTACATCGACAACCAACCATCAAACGAGTGGGGATCCATCTTTCTAAGACCACCGACAGAACCATAATCAGAGATTAGCACCGTGAAGATCCCTGTACGAGTACCAACCGATCGCTAAGGTGAGCTGAAATCATGTCACAATGACAGATGAAACGAACCACAAAAAAGTCAGAGAAAAACGTATCACAAGGACAAAGGAAACACACGCCACAAAGACAGGGACTCTTATTAAAACAAGGAAAAAAAAAGAAAAATGATAGACTCGGTGGTCGACAACCAATACTCAAATTAGTTGCCGACCACCAACCAAAGGAAGAAAAGTAAAGTTGCAGGCGGCATAGATTTGAAAGAGAGAGTCTGTTGAAATGTTAATTTAAGCGGTTATATAAAGTGTTATTTATTCTCTCTATTTTTAAGTGTTTTGCTATACGCAGCGATGAGGGCTATGTTTAAAACTATTATATTTCTTTTTTTTGTGTAAAAAAAGGATACGACTACGCGCCTCGTTAAAAACCTCCCTAAACCTAAATAGAGAAAAAGAGTACTCGTAGTAGTATCACAATAAAACAAAAGAATCCACATCAGCAAAATGCAGCCAAGCAAAACAACTTAACCTGAATCCAACCATCAACACCTCACGATCCTACGAACACATCCTCTTGGACTTACATATCCGACTCAAAACCGTGCGCCAAACGCATCCAGATACACATCACTACCACCCATGTTGCTCATGCAAAATTAAATCCACCACCCCGGGTGGTGGTTCCTCATAAAACAGTGCATCCGTCCCTGCAGCTCTAACCATCTTCGCGGGAATCTACTATGATACTTAATTGTAGATATAATTAATACTCATAATACAGTGCATCCGTCCCCGCAGCTCTAACCATCTTCGCGGGAATCTACTATGATCCTAAAAACAAACATCAAACCCTAAACTTTAAACTCTAAACCCTAGCCCTAAACACTAAATATTAACACTAAAAACCTAAACCTTAAATCCTAAAGCATAAATCCTAAACCCTAAACCCTAAAACATAAACTCTAAAACATAAATCATAAACCCTAAACTCTAAACTATAAACCCTAAATCATAACACTAAAGACTGTGTATGGCAAACCCCTTAATTATATCTACAATTAAGCATCTTAGTAGATTTTAAACATAGCCCTCAGGGCTGTGTATAGCAAAACATTTTTTAATAGAAGCATCTAGTCTTATTAAAATAGAAAATGTCCAAAATTACAATAAGGTTTACAACTATCATATAAATTAAGGAAAATATTTTGATACACAAGTCTTTTAATTTTAGGGTTTAGAGTTTAAGGTTTAGATTTTAGGGTGTTAGGGCTAGAGATTTAGGTTTTAGGTTTTATAGCTTAAATATGAAAGGTTGTATAAATCTTTTTTACACAACTTGTGTGTCAAAATATAACCCATAAACTAAATATATAATTTGGACATTTTCTATTGCAATGACACTAGCCACTTTAGATCATATAAGGACCATACACTGAAAAGGTTAAAAACCCAACCAAAAGACTCAAACGTAAAATAGATACGAACAAATCTGATTGCATCGACAAATAAATCACAAAAGGGGATTAAGCTATTGAAAGACCATCGAAAACCGCAAATCGGAGCCTAGCATCGTAAGAAACTATCCACGAACGCAAACCACGTATCCTTCAATCTAAGGGTCCGAAACAGAGAAGATCAACAAGATTACAACTAAGCGACATCTTGATCAATCGTGGTGTTGTCAAAGCCAACCCTGAAAAAACATAAAATAAAAAAAAGACTAAACGATCAAAAAATAAGACAAAAAATATGTCAATAGACAAAAATAAACGTGTCACAAAGACAAAATTATTCTTATAAAAAATTTTTTTTTAAAAAAAGACAATCAACAACTCAAATAAAGAAAAAGTTGCGAGTAGAGAAAATGGTTGCGGAGCTTGGACGTGATATTTCTGCTATGCAGTTAACTTTTTATTATTCTCTGTATTTAGTTATATAAATTTAATGCACAGTGAGGGTTCTGAACATGTGCAAGTGGAGTAACCGTACAAGGTTCCCAAAAATGAGGACTCAAAAATAAAAAAACAACATAAATTAAACCTTATAAATTTTTATATCCGATAATTAACAACTTACGAACAACTTATACCGTCCTTCAAATTAATTGTAAAACAACTTATACCATCCTTCAAATTAATTTTAAAGTGCGAACATTAATATCTCTTGAGGAGACATTTAGAATTGAATACTTCTTCTATATATTGTCGATCAAGCCATTATTTCTTTAGATAAGAGATTTGAGCAATATCAATCATATGAGAATGCTTTTGACTTCTTTTTTATTTTGATAAATCACTTTCATTGGACGACATTAATCTCAAAACTCATTGTAATAATTTTGAAATACTCTTAAGAAAGGTGAGTTATATGATGTTGATGGAAATGCATTATTTATTGAGCTGAAATTACTTAGAGAACTTTTACCTAAGGAAAAAAATGGGAGCAATGTTATTTATTAAGATTTTTAAAACGTTTTAAGTGCAAATGTTAGATTTTTAGATGTTTATAAGTGGATTTTTGTTGTTCTAGAGAGTAATTAAATAATTTTTTTTGTATTAAAGTATTTTTTTGAGAAAAAATTATTTCTTACGAACTATAAATTAAGGGCCTCATTTTAATATTATACAGGGTTCTCTGAATCTTTGAACCGCCCTTGTTAACACAATTACACAATATTACAAGGATGAGCCTTGTCTGCAGTACTTTTGTTAAAGGTAGGATGATTCCGATAATACCTTATTGGCATGTGAATTAGCGGGAGGAAATATATCATATACGTCACCTCGGCGTACATAGAAGGTTGATTACCGATTTGTGTGTTCCATGTATATTCTCTTCAACATGTTTCATGTCATGTTGCTGCTAATGCTAGGGTTTACAAGGCTCATTCAGAGTCTCATAAGCTTAATCTCACTAGGGTTGTTCATAATTAGCTCAATGAGTATTTATAGGTCTAATAAACTCATAATGCAAGTTAATAAAGTAGAAGGGAAGATGAAACATAGTAATACTATGGTAGTGATATTAGACTTATTGTGCCTCAGGGTACCCTATGACCCGGTTATGAACACCCCTAAATCTCACCCATTTATGCTCTGCAGATGATCTTAAACAGATTTTGTAAAGAAAATTGCACATTTTTGGGTACATGGGAGCCATGGATCGATCCATGCAAGAAAATTGCACATTGCCCCTTAGCACCCAAATATCGACCCCCCCTGGTTAAAATCCTTGTAATCTCAAACCTGAAAGTTAATACCAACTAAAATTAAAATGATATCTTTTTTTTTCCCCTTAAACAGAACAATTACAACCTACGCATGACCTTCAGCTTCCTTACAGACGACAACAGCTAACTCCAATAGAGGCTCAATGAACACGGTCTCACCTAAAGACTTATCACGACTCATTTTCGCCAAAGAGTCCGCAATCTCGTTCTGCTCTCTCTTGACTTGGGTAATACGAACATCCCAATCTCGTTGAAGAAGTAATAGAATTGAGTCTACAACGGCATTATTACCTCTTAAGGCGTTGCAAGTCTGTCGAACCACTTGAATCACTTGTGCGTTATCGATTTCAATTTCCAGTTTAGTGAAGCCTAAATCTCAGCATGGCAAAGAGCCACTTGAAGAGCTCACAATTCAGCGAATATCACTGAACAACAACAGCCTAAACTACTAGAAAACCCATCCTGATGCTGGTTGCTTTCACCTTGGCATAACACCAAACTTAATCGACTATTAAATGCAGATTTTTAGTGTATAGCATTTTTAAAATATCATGGTCCACTCTACACTTGTATCCACATGTGTCCAATTACTTAGCAAGTGTATTTTCTTTATTAATTCAATATAAGATTAATTCTAATTTTGAAACTGTTGTGAATCGAACTGCGTTTCAGAAATGCAAGCATACTGTTAAAAAAATACGACTGAATGGTGATGCTAGCTGGGAGCCAATATCTGTAAAAACAAAGATTTCCATTGGAATCCACTTGTTGGCTAAGCAACTTGATTACTTATTTGTTAAAACCATGACCAAGGATAAGATACTTTCGGCACGCCTGGAATCCAATTTTGTTACCTATGATTAGAGTTTTCTTTCAATGGAATCTGGGTCCTATTTTCTGGGGAAAACTAAACAAACCAGGTCAAAGATAACAGTAAATAAAAAGCTTCTGATCAAATTTTCTTGTATAAGAACAGCAAAATAATTTACTATTTCCCCCACTTTGCGGTTGGTATCAAGAAATGCACTTTAAGTGAGTGGAAAAGAGAAAAAAATGAACAAAAATCATCTAGTGCTCATTTTTATACCCCAACACTAAAAATACTACAAAGTTAAATTTAAATCTAAATCCTAAATTTTAAATTCTAAACCCTACAACTTACGCCCTAAAAAAATACACCCCACCCCAAGTTTCTTAAACCATAAACCTAATTTTTTTAATGTGGTGCATAAATAGGGGTAAAAAAGATAGAAGATTTATATTAAAAAAATAGTCTTTTAGAATAGTTCCAGATGTTTCTTAATGCTGCAATCTCTACTTATGTTCTATAGTTTCACCTTAGTCGCCTTCCCTCATGGTTTCATTTCCATCACAAAACAAATAACAAGCAAACAATGAGCAGCATTTCTTACATCCTCTTACTTTGTCTCATTTTCAGCACTAGTGCCCAAGATCCCACCAGAGAAGCTCTAGAACTTACAATTGGTATCGGCAATGGCAGCAAAGTTAGCAAATCGAGCAAGGGATGTAATCTTCCATTGAAACTCAATTGTCGGTTGCCGGGAACCCATTTGGCCAACGAAGTATTGAAGTTTGCTGATCAAAGGCTGGCTTTAATATATCCGGTGATCCAAAAGTTCAAGTCTTTAATCACCTCGGATCCTCTCGGGATCACCCAGACATGGGTGGGTTCAGATATTTGCAGCTACAAAGGATTCTACTGCGATAATCCACCCGACAACAAGTCCGCCATTGCTGTTGCTTCGATCGATTTCAATGGTTTTCAACTCTCCGCCCCTTCGCTCGACGGTTTCCTCGACCAGCTACCCGACATCGCACTCTTCCATGCCAACTCCAACAATTTCAGCGGCTCTCTTTCTTCCAACATAGCCAAGCTTCTTTATCTGTACGAGCTCGACATCAGCAACAACCGATTTTCAGGGCCGTTTCCGGATGCTGTTCTGAACATGCCCGGCTTAACGTTCTTGGACATTCGTTTCAACTTCTTTACTGGGTCGGTTCCTTCTCAAATCTTTACGCAGAATCTCGACGCTCTTTTCCTTAACAACAACGATCTCATGATCCGGCTGCCTGAAAATATTGGCTACACCCATATCTTTTATCTCACTTTGGCTAACAACAAGTTCAATGGTCCACTTCCCAGAACCATTTTCAAAGCCTTCTCTTCATTAGCCGAGGTTCTTCTCTTAAACGACCAGCTCACAGGTTGTATACCGTATGAGATCGGTTTGCTTAAGGAAGCTGTCGTTTTCGATGCCGGAAACAACCAGTTAACCGGTCATTTACCTCTCTCGTTAGCTTGTATGGAAAATCTGGAGCAGCTGAACTTTGCCGGTAATCTCCTTTACGGAGCAGTCCCCGAGGTGGTCTGCGAGCTCGGGAAACTGGTGAACTTATCGTTGTCCGACAACTACTTCATACATGTCGGTCCACTGTGTCGGATTTTGATAGAGAGGGGGGCGTTGGATGTTAGAAACAACTGCATTCCGGACCTTCCGTTTCAGAGATCAGTTGAGGATTGCGCGAATTTCTTTGCTCATCCGAGATTCTGTCCTCGTATGTGGTCTTACAATTACATCCCTTGTCACCATTTTCCTTACACTTCTTTAATCCCTCAAGTTGCTCCTTCACCTTAATCTTCTTAATAGCGTTTTGTTTTTGCATTGTTTTTTTTCTATAAACTATTCTTTCACTTCCTATGTAATGGTAACATAAGATCAATTGTTGGTCGATTATGAACAAACCTGAAGAACTCTATTATGTTCCGTTTGGCATTGTTCTTCATTTACTAGCGAACAGGGACGGACACAGAGGGTGCGGTCGCCCTCTAAAAATTTAAAATTCATATATGATTTTAGTTTACCCGCCTAAAATTTTATAAGTACATCCCCATAGAATTTTATAGGCTCGCATCTCCTAACATAAAATCATGTGTCATCCATGCTAGCGAACATAAAGTAACTCAAAGTGTATTATTATTGCATAATCCAATGAAATTAATGTGTACCATGAATATTTAAAAAAAGGCTTAACAACAAAATAAGTGTCCGAACTATGTTTATTTTTTTGCAATAGGTGCCTAAAGTATTTTTTGGCTAAAATATGTGACTAAAATTTTATTTTTAGCTTGTTTTAAAGTCAACTGAAGCACATACTTTGACATCTATTTCAAACAAAAATAAAATTTTAAATACTTATTTCAACTAAAAAATATTTTAAGTATCTATTATAAAAATATTTAATTTAAACATTTATTTTATAGCTAAAAAACATCAAAGGACACTATGGTAGTTGTCCATTAAAGCATGGGGATTATGGATTCTCTGCCGACTAAGTCGCTTGCCACTGTAAACTCGCTTTTTTTGGTTCACAGCCAGCTCACCTACCAAACTAAGTTTTTGGCGAGTCTCCACTAACCCACAACATTACAAGTTCCTAACTCAAACGATGTGGTCCAGCTCAAAAAGGTGACCCCATTAGAGGCTAAGACATGATTAAAAAAATGCTGGATTAAGATGAAGCTGCTTTGTCATTGGTCGCCGCCGTTGATTTTTTTTAATGTTTTCGTGGTGTTATAATGGGGAACTGCTGTGCTGACACTTGAGTGGGAGTTTTCTTTGGTTTTTATGAGTAAAATTAAGAATCATTCTTTGGAAGCTCGAGTGGAGTAGCGGGCTTACCTCTCCCGTTGTTTGATTGGCTTATATATATTATCATACGTTATGGGTGACAGATATCCTGATCATTGCCCACTTTGCATCCACTTTGTTGGACTTTGATCAAATTACATTATCTTCATTAGGTTCTTCTATAAAATGTGATCAAATTACATTGTTTTTTTTTTAGTTTTTATAGATAATTTTCTTCTACCGAATTTAGTGACTCAAGCAAAACCCAGTTGCTTTGATGGAACAAAAATTCCTCGTCTTTTTTCGGTGTCTTTTTTTATGTATACTAAAATTTTAAATTTTAAATCTTAAATCCTAAAAATACACCATACTCCTAATTCTCTAAACCCTAAACTCTAAATCTAATTATTTAGTGTGAATTACAAATAGAGACACTACAAAGGGTAGAGAGTAATAATTAAGATTATAGCGCACTTTCAATATTTCTTTTGATTAGATAGAGAAATTACATTCTCATACAAAGGTTCGGACGCATACAAGATGAGATAATATGAGAAAGTCTTAAATGAAAAATAAGTGCCAAAGTATGCATCTTTTGAACTTTATGTGCCTAAAGTATTTTTTTGCTAAAAATAGGTGCCTAAAGTTTACACCGTTACAATTTTAGGTGGCTGACCGTTAATGGGTGTTAAAAAGTTTTGTGAACCAATCAATGCTTGACATGTGGCACTAATTTGTTTTTTTAAAAAATATTTTGAAAGAAAAAACAAATTTTCAATTTTTTAGAAAATCCTAAAAAAATTATTTTTTTACAAAATAGTCCCCAAATCCCTAAAATTTTCCAAACCCAAAGCCCCAAATCACCGCTGCTCCCACCGTCTATCGTCGCCCCTGAGCATACTCATTTGGTCGCTGGACTTAGGTGGTCGTTTTCCCCAACACGACATCGCCGAAAACGTCAAACGACATGACAGTCGAACATTTATTTCGCGTACGAAGTTTGACGTTCGGCTGGCACGCTGTTCGGTATCTCCGGCGATGCCGTGTTGACAACCTAGGTCCGGCGATCAAATGGGTGTGCTTAAGGGCGGCGATCGGTGACTGGAGCGACGACGATTGGGGGTTTTGAGTTTAAAAAATTTTAAGAATTTGGGGACTGTTTTGTAAAATTTGAAAATTGTTGGGATTTTCAAAGTCTATTGGCCATTCAGATCCTGCATCAGCCGAATTGTTAGCCATCAAGGAAGCTTTTTCGATTTATTCTACTATCAAATAGACTAAGTTGCCATACTTAGAGGTGACGTTGTGTGCTGGATTTGAAAACCGTATAGCACCCCTGCCGTGTTTAAAGATTTAATCTCTGCTTGCATAAATGCTGGCAACCAGTTTAGTTGGGGAATTAATCTCATTGGAAGAAGTCAAAATGTGGAGGCTGATAGACTTGCAAAAGCTGGTATTAATCGCAGAGTGGAGTGGATTAAATTCGGGTCTGATGGTAATTTGTGAGTTGGTGCAGCTGGGTTTCCTGAACTGTTTGTGTTTTGTGTAAGGGGTTTTAAACCACAGTGGGGTCACTGGTGATGTTTGGTGGTTTCGTGTAAGGTTTTTATTGTGTGTTAAGGTCGATCCTTGCCGTCTTTGATGAAATGTAATGGGCATGAGTACTATGCGTTCTTTTTCCTCCATATAAATGCAAGAAAATTTTTTAACGAGGTCAATGCTCATGATTCATCTCTATAGTCATTGAAATAAAATCATTTATCTATTTCAAAAAGAAATTGTGTAAACTTTAAGCACTTAAAATTGTAACGGTATAAACTTTAGACACCTATTTTTAACAAAAAATACTTTAAGTACCTAAAATTCAAAAAAATATAATTTAAGCACTTATTTTTCATTTAAGCCTATGAGAATACATTCTCATAGCAGCAAGAACTGCTGCAAAACAACATTAAACCTATGAGAAGATGAAGGAGTGATCCCCAAGCTATACAAAGTTGTATTTTCATATTGTCATTTCTATCAATATGTCTAGTATGGACTTTAATCTGTACTATATCTCATTTACCTTCCAGTATAGTGTTAACATCTCTAACAATTCCCTAAACAATCGATGTTTCTCTCTTCCCAAATGCTATAAATAAATAAAAATCATGTAATCTTAAGAATAAATAGAATAAAAAAATTTACCTTTCAAATGGCTTATTGCTCTTGTTAATTCATCATTAACAGCTAGGTTAATTAGTGAATCTCTACTTTTAAGATTATATATATATATGGAAAAAAATTGATACACAGGCTGTGTAAATTTTAGCTTACACGTGTTTTTTTAGTTCTAGGGGTTAGGGTTTTAGTTTAGGGTTTAAAGTTTAGAAATTTAGGTTGTAGGGTTTAAAATTTAAGGTTAGTATTTAGAATTTCAGGTATATTGTTTAAGTTTTAGAGTTTAGTTTTTTAAGGTTAGAGTCAAAATTTTAGTATTTGAGTTTTATAATATAAATATGTAAGCTTGTAAAAAATTAATTTTCCACAACACGTGTAACAAAATTTTACTATATATATATATATATAAAAGCATGAGGCATCGTTGCATCATCCATGACCGGTATCAGCAGTTCCAACAGTTATCGACAAATGCATTTCAAATCTTAATAATTCAGAATCGACGTGACAAAGATTGTAAAAAGAAAAAGAAGCCATTGCTGAATGAAATTATGTGTGAAAAGAAAGTGTTGTAGTTCTCATAATAAAGCAAAGCGAGTGGGTTTGAACTTTGAAGACAAGAGTGATGGAACAGTCGGTGGCCAACATAGTCTTTTGACTGGCTCTTCATGGATTCCCTAAAGCTAAAATTTCACATCATCTTACTTTAGCAGCCCATTTGATTGAAATCTCTTCACCCCATCTCATTTGGGGTTGAGAATAGTGATGGCAATCGCGTGGTTGGGATGAAATTCAAGTCCGGTCTATTTAGTTTTGATTTGTATTTAGTTTAAATTCATTTTAAGTTAAATTAAATTCGGTGTAAATTTAAGTCAGGTTTATGATAAGTCGAGTTAAGTTGTGTTTTAAGTCGGGTTAATATCAAATAGTCGATTTTTGGGTTGGTCAATATTAGATTTCTATTTTTTGTCGGGTCAATACCATATCAGTTAATTTTTAAGTCGGGTCAACTGTTGAATCTTCGAGCCAATTCGGGTTGAGTTGGCTATAAGTCAAATCAATAATATATATATAGAATTATGGCAATTTTATATAAAAAACCATTTTAATAGTTTTTTACTTAAATGGCCCTCTACCAATGTTATTTAGAAAAATGACCCACAAATCGTCCACGTAAGGCCTCCTCTTGTTTTGTACATCGCGAACTATGAACTCGCGTTATACAAAACGCGAGTTCCGTCCGACGTGGGCATAGTTTTCGAATAACGTAACTTAAAATTGATGGATAAGAAGTCGCCTTTTGGAAAATGCGAGGTCCCCGAGAAATTGAAGGGGCACATTAATGTATCGTGGTAATTACTGTATGGAACTCGCGCCTTGCATATAGAGAGTTCCAATTGATCGTTTAACCCTAATAAAAAAGCCCTAATAAATGTACGTAAAAGGTTAAAATTATGACCTAATTAAAATCGAACTTAATTGACTTAATTTTTTATTGTGTAATTAACATATTATATTTATTCGAATATATAATCTAGCCTATTTATTCGATGTAATTATATTATTTGAAAAATTCTAAGTATTTGAAAGATGATGTTTAACAGTATATTAAAAAGTAACTTGAACTAAATATTTGAAAGTTCCTAATTTTTTGAAAGATGATTTAAGTAGATAGAAAATATTAATTATTTGAAAAGATCTTAATTATAAAAATATTTATTTTCTTAAATTAAATATTCTAATTAGTGTAGGATATTTGAAATTAAAAAGTCCCTAATTTAAATGGATTTCATATTTATTAGGATTAAGATATAATAAAAATATTATTTCAAAGAAAATATGGTATAAATTTTATTAGCATTTAATAAATTAAAAAAATATGGTATTTAAAATTTATTAGTATTTAATAAATTTAAAAGAAAATATGATATTTAAAAGATATTATTCGAATCAGCAAATAAGTAGTTAAAAATTAAAAACCCTAGAACTCGCTATCTGCAGAACGCGAGTTCCAGTATAAACAGTTGGAATCCGTTTGGATTGAAAAGTTGCGTCTTTTCAAAAGACCTCGCGTTTTACAGATAGCGAGGTCCACAGACACCGCTTCACATGGGGCGAGGAATCATATAAATAGGGCCTAGTATTTCAACTTTATCATTCATATTCTTATTCAATTACTATTCTCTAGTCTTTTTATTTATAAAGTGTTCGGATTTTCGGTAATATGGCAAGATTATTGAGGCTGGACGATAAACACGTGTTCGATTTCTAGCGCTCAAACCTGGGGGTAATTTTTTTAATTAGCTAAATAATTTTTAAATTGTTAATATTTTATTAATTTATTCGTTACTTAATTATTATTTAAATTAGTTAATTATTTTTTAAAATTGTTTGAAGGGGTATGAACGTTAATTGGTTTGTTACATTAACCATACGGGACCACCACATCCGGATATTGTCGGATATTTGCATCAGTTCGGTTTTGGCTATGTTTCCCACCTATTTGACGGTCCGAAGTTGAACCGACCGTTGATAAATGTGTTGCTAGAGAGGTGAAGGCTCGAGACACACATATTTCATCTTCTCTGCGGTGAGGCAACTATTACATTACAAGATGTTGCATTTAATCTCAGTCTGCCCATTGACGGCGAGATTGTCACCGACATTGCAGAGGCAGACTGGTCGACCGTATGTGGAAATTTGCTTGGACTGAGGCCGGCGGCAGAGGATTTAGATGGTGGGAAACTCAAACTAACCTTCTTAGACAACAATTTGATGAACCTACCCCGTACGCTGATGAAGTAACGAAGATGGTATAATTTTTTTTATTGTTTATTATTATTTATTTATTATAAAACTTTATTTTATTAAAAATAATTTAATAATGATAAAAAATGTTTTTGCAGCAGTTTGCCCGTGCCCATATTTTACGAGTTATTGGGGTGTTGATGCTAGACAAATCCCGAAACAAGGTCTATTTGATGTGGTTGCCTCATCTGGACAATACTGTAGAGCCCATAAACACATGTTGTGGAGGGGCAGTCTTGGCGTATCTTTTTCGGGATTTATGCAGAACCGTCAAACCGGACATACGTGTCATTGGGGGTATCTTTCGTTACTGCAGTCTTAGGCATGGTTTCAAATGTCGTTTTTAAGCCCGACGCCTAGAAACCCGACCCCATTCCAATTCTCACTTGTTCAGAGGTACTAATAAATATTTACTTTGTTATTTTGTTTTTTATTATTAGAATACTTAGAAATGTTTTTTTTGAATTATAGGTGGTTGGGTCAATTAACACACGTGGGACTACCGACCACCCATCGGGATTATCTATTGTTGATTGATAAGATAGATGGGGTAATTTTTTTAATCGATTACATTTTTTGAATATAAAAATAAAATTTTGTAAATCAAATTTATGTAACAAATTGTACATATTTTTTGTAGTTTTTGTGGACGTCATACGAGGATCCTGATATTAAGGGATGCATTCTGCCTGAAATAATGTAGAGTGAGCACGTTTGGATTCTGATGGTCCCGCTCATACACTACGAGATAGTCGAGTGGCATCCTGCGAACCGCGTGCTACGGCAATTCAACTATGTCCAAGAGATTCCGGATGAGCCACCAAATTTGGACTCATTGCACAGGTTAGCGCGACAAGGCAAGACAAAAGTCCATTGGGGCCATTATCACATGGTGTGAATGCATTAGTGGTTGACCCGTTTCGACATGTGGGCCCGTATTTTGGAACGCATTCGGGACCATAGCGTTACCTTTGAGTATATGTTGTAGTGCTATCAAAATAGAAAACCACATCTACTATCCCCGGAAGAGCGAGAATAGAAGTGCCTTCCCCAAATCGTCTACCGATGCAATATCCCCTGATGCAACATGGTACCCGTATGGGGGGAGGTGGCCAAAGAAAAAGAATACAAGCTCCCAAGGCATCATCATTGGGAATAGCGCAGGCACCTCCCCAGTCAGCCTACCGACCAGAGACACCGGTGCTAAAACCTGCATTCCAACACTCAACTTTCTCGTCATTTCAACCTACAGGTAGTAGTCCATCGTTCCATCAAATATGGAGTCCATCATAAGGTTTTTTTACAGACGCATTTTGTCCGCTTATGATGGTTCCCCCAGTCTACTATCTGATAGTGCCTTCTGCATCTGTTCCTCCAGTTTATCAGTTTCCACCATTGGCCTCATCGTTCAGAGCTGGTATTGTTGATCAGACACTGCAGCAGATCCTATTCTACACCGGTCCTAGTGTGAGTGGTGGGACTCCAAATGTATTTGGGGATAACAATGATGATGATGATGATGACGACGATGATGATGATAGTAGTTTTGTTTGAAGGAATCTAGCTCGGGTTTATCGTCCATCGCGGTACGGTACGGGTGGACATATGCGTCATTAGGATGATTATGTAATTTCTTTTGATTTATGTAAAATAACTGCATTATTTTTTAATCGAAAAAATTATGTTATATATAAGTTTATAATTACAATTTCTCATATTTCATTAGAAATACTTAACAACAACTTAGCAACCAAAGTAACCTGATAACATTATAGGTTTAGTTTATAATTACAATTTCTCATTTTTCATTATAAATACTTAACTACTTAACAACCTAAGTTACGTTTAGTTGTTCCTTGATTTTTTTGATGAAGAACCATCTTCATAAAATTTTACATTCAACTCGATGTTCTGACCCCCGACATGAGTGTAGCTTCTAAACATCTTTTGAAGGTCCCTATCGTTTGATAAGGGGAGCATGTAATGCGGCTCAGGGCCGGGCTCATCAACGGGTACTTTTGCCAACAAAGAAGACATTTGTCGTGTGGTTTCCTCACGAAGTTGCGTTGAAATCAAATAATATAACCCCTCTTTGTTGATCTTGTTGTTGAAGGAGGTGTAAAAATAGGTTCCAGAATAGAATATGGTTGCAGAAAATCTTGCCATATTTTCGACATGTTCGATTATAGAGGAATGAGTAGAGCTCAAATAATGTCATTATAGCTATGAAAAATTGACTTTTTATAGACGGGAATCTCACCTGGCCTGACCGTGGACCTCGTATTTTATATAGAGCGAGGAACCTTAGGACCTCACATTTTACAAAAAGCGAGGAATATCATGAATCTCAGTCAGGTCCTCGTGTTCTGCATGACGCGACTTTCTATGATGAAACTTACTTTTGGGACCCTTATATATTAGACACCAACATTTACTCCCAGTGATCCAGTGTTTACTCCGGGTGATACAGCGTTTATTCTCAAAATATGTCACGACGATGAAGCATTACTGTATTTGTATACTATGATGGTGAAATGGTCGCCGACACATCTTTCGGCGTCATTTTTCAGTCCTCAAATACTGTAACCCTACAGTTGCCGAGGAAACTAACGTATAATAAGTTGATGAAGGAAATGAGGAATAATGTTCCACATGCTCGTGGAAAGAATTTGAAGCCGTTAAAGTATAGACTATAGACGTCGTACGAACCATTAACATACACAATATACCATATCGCAGAAAACGGTGATGTGGAGTTGATGTTGGATGCCCACTTGTAGTATTCAGTTGGAGGTCCCCTAGAGCTGTTTGCAATATTGTTTGATGCTGATGACGATACCGTACTCTCAAATTGGCGGCATACAAATTTTGATTTCGATCCTAATACCAATATTTAGAGCCTGATAGCTTATTTGCGCAAAGATTTCAACTTATTAACCACACAGAGTCCACGTAATGACTTTGTTGAATCATCGTCTGCTCCACGCAACGACTTCGTTGAATCATCGTCTACTACGCCAAGGTATTTTTGCGTAGCACGTTTTGACTTTGACTTGAACCTGCCACCAAAAGTTAACTTCGGTGCGTCATCATCACAAAACTATATGATGGCGTAAGACCATAAAACATTTCTTCCGTTTAACGATTTCACATCTGGATGATATTTAACGTATATCCCTACTGCGAAGTACGTTGAACAACCTATGGGAAGACATTCATTTGCTAGTTTTGGCGACCTTGATCTTTATCTTAGTAACACGTTTCGTGAGCAGGCTTGTGAGTGTTCTCGCAATCGACGAGCAATTGGTACATCTATTTTTGTAGCATTCGACGACCCAGACCTATTCCAATTTTCAGGTTTAAAAACTGTGAGGAAGAACCGATAGGGGAGTTGGGGCCCGATGAAGACAAACAAAGCCCTTTCTACGATCAACCAGAAGACCTTGAAATGCCCGACAAAGTAGAGGAATAAGAAAGATTAGATGATTTAGTCGAAGGCAACGAAGAACATGCCCGACATACCAACATTCCATATATTACCAACATTTAACATCTCACCATCCCGGTTTCTATTTACCAGCCACCATCACACTTTACGCCGATTGACATCGAAGCCTTCAATATTCTGGAATTTCTGTAATTACCAGAACTTGTGCAGTAAAACCGGTATGCTGATGGTGAACTCAATATTAGGATGATTTTTTTGACCAAAGAACTTGTGGTGGCTGCCATCAAGAACTACAATATATGCACGACGACTGTGAAGAAGACTCAACTGGATTACTACATTGCGGAATGTGCCCACATGAGGCATTAGTGTAATTGGAGGGTTCGTGTATCGTACTTGAAGAAGCAAAACCGGCTATGGCATATCACAAGACTCGAGGGGCCTCATACTTGCACCGTAAACAGACTAAGTCATGATCATCCTAACTTGGATGTGCACGTACTCTGCGACACCTCCATTCCACTAGTCAAGGCAAATCTGCGTGTAACGGTTGCCATGTGTATTGCTGTAGTGAAATCTCAGTACGACTACATAGTTGAGTACCACAAAGCATGGTACACAAGGTGGAGGGCCATAAAGAAATTGTATGGCTAGTGGAAAGAATCGTATAGAGACTTACGGTCGTGGCTAAACCTGATGTAGAAACACATACCAGGAATGGTTATAAAGCTGAAAACTATACTGGCGTACCAAAATGATCGTATCGTACGAAGAGTGTGTCAATTCCACTGGGTATTTTGGACATTTCTGCAGTGCGTTAATGCATTCAAATATTGCAAGTCGATGGTTCAGATCGATGGCACTTGGTTGTACGGAAAATACACACAAACTTTATTACTGGTGGTTGCGCAAGAAGACAACAGAAAAATTGTTCCCATCGCCTTCACAATAGTCGAAAAAGAATATGTAGACTCCTGGTTATTCTTCTTTACGAACTTACGAAGACATGTGTTATCTCATGTTATGCGTGAAAAGAAGATGGGTTATGTATTATTTCTGACAGGGCACGACGCTCCTATGGGTGATCGAGTGTTTGGGCCCATCCTGGCAACCTCTACATATTCATCACCGGTGTTTACGCCACATTGCTGCAAACTACTTACAAAGGTAAAAGAATGAAGATGAACGCCAAATTGTGCTTTGAATGGGTACGCCCTCCTCTACTCCTTTCCGTTTAAGATACCTTCATCTTTATTGTTCATCGTTAACAACTTTATCATTTTTATAGGCAACTCGCATTACATACAGGAGGTTGACGAGCTGTTTGAAGAACTTTTACTCAGAAACAAATATAGCTATGAATACCTTGCTTCAATCTCGAGGGAAAATAGCTTTGATTGTATGATGGTGGTAAACGATATGGGCACATGACAACGAACTTGGCCGAGGTAGTGAATTATTCACTGAAGGGAGTGCGGCATTTACCTATCACCTCCGTTGTTAAGGCGACATATTATCGGTTGGCTACCCTATTTGTAACCTTAGGAAAGCAAGCAGCAGACTATATGAAAGGCGCCCACACAGTCCACCCACACCTTCGTAATAAATTTCAAAACTATGCACAACATTCAAATATGAAGACTGCTATCTGCTTCTCACGCCGAGAACATTCATTTCGTGTATCAGAATATTCGAGGCCGTTGGAAGGGCATACAACACAACTCATATGTGCTTAATCTGGAACAAAGAACCTGCAATTGTGGTGTATTCCAAACATTCAAGTACCCGTGTTCGCACGTCATTGCTGCTTGTTTGTCTGTACGGGTTCACTACATGACAATGGTTGACCCAGTATACTTACTTGAAACCGTATCCAAGGTTTATATATACGAGATTCCTCCAATCAGAAATGAAATTGATTCGACCGTAGTTGATGGTGAACCTATCATATGGCCAGATTTTGGACTACAACGCAAAAAAAGTGGGTCGTCCACGATCAACAAGGATTTATTGCGATGAAGATTTGGTCGAACATTGAGAAAAAACTGGACAACCAAAACTATATAGTAGATGTAGAAATCTCGGACACAAGAAGAACAAATGTCATAATCACTCAGGCCCTCGTATTAATTAATTTTACTTTCTTATTGTACTAATGTTTTCCTAAGTAATAAGATCTCTTCGTTAAGGTTACAGTTTCTATTGTTTTCGAAACATTTTAAACGTGATTTTTTACACGGTTACAAAGTTTAATTCCTATGTTCCAATACCAATTATTTTTATACAGTTACACCAATCAATATGAATTCACTCAAACCAATCAATTTATTTATAGACGGTGGAATTTAAGATTTCAAACATAATTAAAAAAAAGTGGACCTCGCTCTATGTATATAGCGAGGTCCATTAACATGACAATATGTACTTATCTTGCCACGTCAGGAACCTCTGAAGACCTCGCGTTTTGCAGAACGCGAGGTCCATATAAAACGTGACCAAAAACTTCGCGTTTTGGAGATCATGAATGTTTGCCTATATAAGGCATTTGCTATCGCTTGAGAAAAATCTGTATCATATTTGAAGAGAATATATAACTGTTGCTACTAATGGCAACATATCACATATTAAGAAAATTATTTTTAGAAATTATTTCCATGATATTGCGATCTGTTAGTACAAGTAGTTGCATTTATACGGTGACTATATTATTTTGGTCGGTTAATAATATTCGCGATATGTGTCTTCCATGTTTCGGTTCAAGATCTACGACAAATTGCAATATCAGGGAATGAGTGGTCCTTTTTAAGCATCATGAAGGCTACAGAAAGACCATCGCATGTAACCTAGTTGAAGCCTCTAGCATCGTAGATAATGATGATTATCGGGTACTCACGAAATCCATGAAGCTAATCCTCGATTGTTTACATCACAAAAGAAGGTTTAGGTCTCCAACAACTAGGACGATCTATGACGCCATTTGTCTACATCAATAACACATCTCTCGGCGGCCATACAACCGAACAAACTATGGCACCTCTCGTCTAAATCAATTTCTATGTAATTTATTTTGTCGGCATGTTTAGGAATACAATTGACCGCGTGTTGAGTAATTTTTTAATTACAATTACTAAATGACTAAAATTTTTAGCTTCTTATTTTTTTAATTACAATAAAAATAGCTTTGGCACCATGATTTATAATTACTGAACGATTAGCTTCCCAGATAAACCCACCAAACATGTTTCTCAAGGTATTTTACCTTTTTATTCATGCCCCAAAACAAGCTTTAAAACCATTTTCATACCGTTTACAATGTCTATTCTGTGCCAATATCAGTTTGAAATGCAAAGTTAAGTACTAATTAATTGTAGCATGCTCGTGGTTGAATCTTTTAAAAAATTAAAAGGACCTCGTGTCCTGCATTACGCGAGGTTTACTGCCATGTCAGATCTCTGGAAAGAATCTTTGTAGACCTCGCGTTTGGCATAACGCGAGCTCTTTTTAAAACGTGTCAAATTTCACCCTATACATAAGCCACCACCCAGCCCTAGAAATTGTGACATCGTGCCGTAACTGGAAACTTGATATCAAATCTTAAAAAATAAACTTAGTTGCATCTACTAATGGCAACAAACTATGTATCGGGATAATTCTCTCACAAAGCTATTTTCCTGATATTGTGGTTTGTTGGTATACGTAGTTGCATTTACGTGATCACAACAAGCTTTTGGCAAGTTAACAATATTGGTGAGATGTGTCTTCGGTGTTTACGTACGAGATGAACGACGAATCACAATATCAGGAAGTGATTGGTCTTCCTCAAGTGCTCGCAACCTTCTTAACCTTTTGTTCGAGGAAATGAGTAACTTATATTTACGCCTCACTCGTTGAGGCTAGAATAAGACCACCGCATGTAACTGTAGCCAAAGCCCCTAACATTGCGAATGATGAAGATCAATGGTTCAAAGTGACCGTCTTTTCCGGCACACGAAATCCATGAAGCTTCTGATCTCTGTCCATTTTGTGGAATAATTTTTCAGGGTTTTATTGACTGGTTACAATGCCAATATCAGCCCAAATACGCCTTTTGAGCTTGAAGAAGACCACTGGCTGTTTAGGGTTGAATTTGTAACCCCATTGACCCGGCCTAGACGCCCAACAGAACCAAGAAGGCTACATTAGGTTTGCCATAGCAAACCGAAGAGATACAACCAAACCTGATTTTTTTTCCTTTTTATCTTATCTAGATGCCAATTATTAACCCTAAATGTTCATACAGACATCAGGTGCAACCCCCAACTCAATTGGGCATCAATTTGACATCCAATTGATCACACTTGCAATTTAGGGACCAAATTGCAAATACAGAAAATTTTAGGATTAAATCTCACTTTCAAGTTACCAACCTTTAATTAGTAAGGTTCCAGACTTTCATCTCAAATTTCAGCTCAATCTGACCATTCTACCACATACAATTTCATTGGCAAGATTCAGGGACTAAAATGCAAAAAATGCAAAACTGCCCAAAAATGACATTAACAGAATAAACGGTCATTCGTACCAATACGGGTAAGCCCGTACCGATATAGTTTGAAACACACTGTTTCGGTACACCACCTTACTGTATCGATATGCTTAACTGAATTACCTAACTTTTGAAATATTTTAAACCGTATCGATACAGCATCTCAGGTGTTTCGATACACGGGTTCAAGTTGAAAAAGTGAATTGCAAAAGCCAAAACTTGTATCGAAATGCCTATACCCGTATCGATACGCAATGCCAAATTTGTCTAAGCGTATTGAAACGCACAAGGCCTGTACCGATCCCGCAAGCCTGAAATTGCCTAGTCGTACCGATATGGTCCACTGCGTATCGGTACGCCTGGGCTTGTAATGTCAAATTTGGCTGATTTTTCATTTTGGAAGCACACTCAAACCATTCCAACATGCTTTAAACACAATACCAACATGCTAGGCATACCTCAAGCATCCAAGCTATACAAACTTAGCATCTTAACATGGCATCTTTGCATCAGAAGGAAATTTATAGGCATGCTTCCTAATTTCCATCCAAGGAACATATCAAAAAGGTAAACCAGCATCAAAACAATCTTTAAAGGCCATTTACAACCCAAGAGCAACTAAAGAAACATGCTTAAACATGGAGTTCCACAAAACATCTCACAAAACACAACAAGTACCCCATTGCCCTTATTCATTATAGTCTAAACCAAAACATACTTTGGAAACAAGTCTTGCCAAGATCCCCTTGCTTCTTGCTGCCTTCCAGGACTTTAATTCTCTGCATTGATGAACAAAGAGAGCGTAAGCACACAAGGCTTAATGAGGAATGCTCAGAACAAAACACCATCAATGCATGTAAAACCATTTACATTTCATCATCCTTTAAAACATCATGCACCTTTTAAAACATGCACTTTACATCTTTAAAACCAGCATATTAAACCATATGCTACATGTATCATTATTCAACAGCAAGTCACATTGCTAACCCTCCACTTAAGCCTTCCCATGCATTACTACCAAATCCAAATTTTAAGGAGAAACATGTATAAACCACATTATACAACATAAAACATTTCAATGATACATTAACAATTATATTGGCTTACAAGTAATCAATAGACAAGTTCAATAACAAAAAAGTTCATCGGATACACGGATTCAACAAGTGTTGACCCAACACTACAAGCCATCTCAACCAGAATAGCGATACAATCACAATCGCGGTACAATAACAACCGGGTACAATAACAACCGGGTACACTTTCAACCCACGAGGACACCCACCCCAATCATCGGTTAGACGCTTAATCCACTAACGGGAGTTTTCAATACTGTTTAACCCATCTACCGTTAGGGTACTTGGATGGAGTATTCGGTACGCCGTATAAACCCCTCAACATCCAATGCAACTTATTTACAGTGCACTCAATCCTATGGTCGGCCAACTATATCCGATAACAATTTTAAAACCACATCACTTGCCAATATAATTAACCAAACAACATTTACCTCACTGTTTTTAATAGGCATTAAACCATGCAATTTCTAAAGCAACAATCATGCTTTAAAACTCAAGTATAAACCATACTTACAAGGATCACTTACCATGTGTATCCTTCAGCAAAAGATGCTTAAAAACAGCATATTGAATACTTTAAAACATGCTTAAACAGTAGGTACAATGTAAATCAGAACAAGTGCATAAAACCATTTCTCAATAGCACGACCGAGAGAGAAAACCATATTATACTTACTTCCGAGTCTAGGTAAGCATTTCAAGCTCTACCTTAACTCTCAAAACTCTGTTCACAAAACATCAAACGCTTTAAACCACGTTTTTACTCACCGATACGCAAAACCTAGATTCGCCGACGCGAAAACAAGCATATGAAGCCTCCAAAGCTTCATCGACCACTCCCGGATCCATCTTCCCTGTTTTAACCACATTATAGTAGAGGATTAATGCATTTCAGTGCATTTATAACACTACAACAACAGATCCTCACAGACTTCACATTCACCTCACAATTACCCAACCACAACAACCGAAAACATCATCTAATCCTATCCAAAAACAACCCAGCCATAACCTATCAATCTAACATCACTTTTATCATCAATTAACACCTAAAAACAGAACCAAAACAACCTTACACCTCCAGCAAACACACAGCCACCGCAACACCACCAAAACATAATTCTAACAATCTAAGCACTTAGAGATTCAAGAGTTCTGGGATTCCATTGATAAAATCGACTTATCAACATCATAATACAACCAAATCATGATCAAGATCAATTAAAAACTCAGCAAAACAGATTCATTTCAAATTCTTATCAATTTCCTCCAAAAATCCCCATTAAACTAATTTAACATTGGAAAATCACAAAATCGGATTATAAAACATAGATCAAGGATCAAATACTTGGGAATATCAATAAATAACCATACAATATAGGAGATCTCTGACCTTACCCCTATTGTGAAGTTTCTCCCTCAACTGATTTGTGAAAAGCTAAGAAAACACAAGATTTCAATGAGATTTTGCAAAACAAAGTTAAAGAATCAAGTTAAAATCAATAATCTGAGTGAAAAGAATCCATCACCTCTGGATTTTGATGAAATTCTAATTGTTTGGCAGAAAAGAAGTTGAGAGAAAAGGTTTAGGAAAAAGTTACGTAAATTTTCTTTAAAAGCTAATAATTAACTTAGATATTTTAATCCCTCTTAAACCACCTTTAAAACACATGTTTAAAATGATTTAATTGAAGGGAGAAACCACCAGCAAAAACTTGGTAATTTAGCTCCTTAAGGATTCTAAGAATTTGACCATTTTCCTTTTAGTCACTTTAAAACAGTTTTAAAATTTTGCATTTTGGTCACTAACCAAAATATCACATCTCTGAATTCCATTTTCCAAAAATCAATATATATTAAAATATAATTTTTAACTATTTTTCCGTATTTTTATCTCACCAAAAAATATACGGTCCTGAATCCGACTCGAATATCTACTCCGATCCACCAGACAGTCTAATAAGCCTCAAAACCTCTATGCCCAAAACCGGGGCGTTACAACTCTCCCCCACTTAAGAAATTTCGTCCCTGAAATTTACTTAATGGAAACAAAAGTAGAAGCTGCTCCAACATCTCCGACTTACATTTTCACGTAGCTTCCTCAACACTGTGATGTTTCCGCAACACCTTAACAAGCTCAACCGTCCTACCACGCAGAACCCTACTGCTGGCACTAAGGATCTCCACCGGATCCTTATTACAAGATAAATCATTTCCCAACACAATGCCTTCCACCAGCATAATATGCGAGGAATCCAACTGATACCTTCGCAACATCGTCACATGAAACACGTCATAGAACCCCTCCAACACAGGAGGTAACCTCAAACAATAAGCAACATGACCCACACGCTCAACAATCTCGTATGGTTCACAAAAGCTCAGCTAAGCTTTCTTTTTTGCCCAAAACACATCACATTCTTCTAAGGCGATACCAACATGATATCTCGATCATCAACAACACACTCTATAACACTATGTTTCAAATCTGCGTAGAATTTATGACAATTCGAAGTTGCTCTCAAGTGCTCACATATCAACTTCACCTTCTCACTGGTGCCTTTCAACACATCAGACATGATAGCATACATTTCCCTAGTTTCAGCCCAACACACGGGCGTACGGCACCTCCAACCACACAATGCCTCGTATGGTGCCACCTGCATACTTGTCTGATAACTGCCATTAAAGCAACTCTACCAAAGGCATGTGCCTTTCACACTTTACCTGGATCTCAATGATACACAACCCAATTAATCATTCAAAACCTGAATTCTATGCTCTAACCCGCCATCCAACTGGAAATATATGAAGTACATACCCTCAAGCCTAAGCAACACCCCCCAAAACCTCGCTATAATCCACAAATCTCCGTCTAAAACTATGGACTCAAGCACACAGTGCAATACACTAACCCAATAATATACAAATCTGCCACTTATTCCAAAACATACATCACAAGCATAGCCCCAAAGGTGCGCACACTTCGCAACACAAACAACAACCACCCAAATGGAATCCTTTTTTGGTTGGTGTCAAAAGCAACCCTGACACAACATCCATGGTGATTCCTTCCCACCTCTATTCTGGTATCCTCAACGGTTGCAACAACCCGAAAGAAAACTGATGCTCAGCCTCCACTTGCTGACATACCATGCATCAAACAACAAAATCAACCATATCTTCCTTTAGACCAACCCAACATCAACCCCTTTTCAAACCTTGATATATCTTGGTAACACCAGCATACATATCACCAGACCTGACATGCGCCTCCATCAAACCATACATCTCAACATCAAGAGACACCACCTTCCGATCTTTAAAACACAACACCCTATCATCATTAACGTGAAAATCCATCAGATTTCCTTCTCCCAATAACCTGAACATGCGGTACTGATGCATCACTACACCATTGCCTTCCTCTATTCAACTGTGATCAGAATAACTTCACTTGCAACTCGGAAACAAGCCTCCATCACGCATCATACCCAACCGTGTAAACAACATTCTAAATCTTCCCCGCAACCTTCACAAACAAAGCATCGGCTATAAGCTTAGCTCGGACGATATTCAACCATCAAACTATAACTCTTAAACAACTCCCACCATCCATGTTGTCAAAAACTCAAAACATCATTCATTGTTTTCTTTTCTAACCACACGTGATCTGTGTACATGACACACTCTTAATCATAGAATTAATGTCTTCAAAACATTTATACAACCACCATCGTGGCATGCTTCACATCATGCGTAGGACAAAAGCGCTCATGCAACTTTAACTATCTAGATGCATAAGCCACAACTTCACTTGCAACACTACAACCTCAACAACCCTCGATGCTAAGAACTGGATCTAACCAACCCACAAACTGCCAATTCTAACTTTGGTCACTTAAGAACTAGCACAAGCCAAACTCCCAAGAACCATATTACCAAAACCACCTTCATACACTACCTTACTTACACCATCACTCCATTGATTTCTGATCAGTCATCCCTAAGTGTGAACATATATATGTATGATCACTTATATGCCCTCATAGATGTCTATGTGTATGCATGCAAAACCTCTAATGTTTTGCTCAAATGTATGCATGTACTAACATATTTACATATACATATAAGTGTTTTTGCACTATACATGTTTATCTGTTCACACTTATTAATAACATTCTCAGAACCAGAATTCTTAGCAACATACCTAAACTCGTACTTCCCAAACAAAGAGAAAAATTCACTTCTCCCAAAAAATCTACTAAACCATCCATACTCATCAATTACAACCCTTCTCAGTGCTTTTGTACAAGGAAATACCATCAATAAAAAAAATAACCAACTGATCTAAAACTTATGGACTACCCGACTCATCATAACTATGAACACAACCCATGCATCGGTCAAACCAAATGGCATAACCCCGAAATGCATACTGCTGTAACCCTTACAAGAGGCAAATTTAAACACCAACACATCGTTTACCTTTAACAGATAACACCCAGACCCAAGCCAAACTTAAAAACCACTAAAGCACCTCTAAAAGGATCAACATGACATCTACTTATCCAGCTACCAAAGCCCCATGCACATCTGCATCGTGACATCCTCCTTTTTCCACAACAACACCGACGTAACCCCCGGCAAAACACCAAGCCTAACAAAGCCTTGTTTATGCAACTCCCCTGAGCCATGCACATGAAGCAAATAGACACTGGAGCTGCGTTTTCATACAACTCAACACCAAACTCGACCTCTCAAACCAATGGCAAACCCGATCATTCCCTCAAAAACGCCAGGAACTCACATACCGTACGAACATCTCGAGCATATACTTCCTTCGACCCTGGATTCATAATATAGGCTAAGAATACCTTACAACCAAGGATCCATCAAACGACTCGCTCCCAACGCCGAAATAGCATTAAACAAGAATTTAACATTCTTGCCCGTGATTACCACCTCGTAATCACCAACAAGTTTCAAGAAAACTCACTAGGATCTAAAACCAACCAAAACTCCCTGATCCAGCCACCAATTCATACTCATAATTACATCAAAACCTGTGGAGCAGCAACTCTAGCAAATCAACCACAACCTCAAGATTTAAACCACCAAAGGCATTTTCCAACATCTTCCCCGCAACAACCGTCTCACCGGAAGAACCAACCCCCACATTCGTACAACTACCACCTATAAGACGATCGTTCAGACCATAATTCTTACAACCATCAACAACAACAAGCACAGGGGTTTACACTCTACATATCAAATGTGGATAATCCTACCTCACGAGATCCCACGATCCACATACCCAACATGTATTAAATACTATTCTAACTGGATACTCTGACCCCGCGGTCCTCACCCAACACTGTCATCACCTTGCCTCAACACAGGGCGATATCTTTTATCACTATTCCTTTCAAACTGAATATTATTAGAACTAGAATCTGCAATTCTCTTACCAGAGCCAGAACCTCTCACACAAAACCAATAAACCCAGGTTCGGCTTAATATACTTCTCCCGTGTACAAATACGTCGAAAATGGTGTAGCCAGAAGCCAATATATACACCTTAACAATCCTGTACCAATTCATAACAGAATCGATCACAACAATACCTCTCTACCGGTACCCGTTCAGGAGCATATTGCCTCAACCAAACAAATTGTACCCTAAACTCGGCCACATACACATGACCCTGAACCCAAGCCATGAACAATCATTCATTTTCATCCAAGTGTCTAAACCCCCGATAGTTCTTTCAAAAGACAACCTGCAAAGACTCTCAATCCACATGATGGGGTTCCACGCTCGCAGATACAGTTGTCCACCAACTAAAAACATTATCATGCAACATAGATTCAACACATCCCAACCTACGGTTTCCAATACACCCTATTTGATCCATAACCTGAACAACACTGGTCAAACATATCTCGGATGCCTCAGATGACAACCCACGATACTCAACTCCTCCCAAACTACAAGGATATTCCAAGGGCAACCTCGTTTGCCCAACAGCTGGTGCAAACACACGCACTCCAGCAATAATAGCTTAAAAGCTCAAAACTTCGCCTATATCAAGGCATCATATCACCCAACACTGCCCAACCGGCACATGTGGTATATATTTCAGGGTAACAAACCCCTAGGAGACACAACCTCTCCTCAATTCACTGCCTGAAGGTAACAACATCATGTTAGTTCTTATTTCTCCTCTCGGTTGTAACATAACACATTTTCTAAGGCATGATAATCATTTCAAAACAAAAATATTCAGGCCAGCTTCAAGCAAGGATCCAAGACTTTAATTTCAAAAATCAAGACTTCCAAACTATAATAATAAGGCAATGGGTACTCCAAAACTTTCCCAACATAGCATACAACAGTTAACATTCATATATCAATCACCATGCATATCAACCAGCGTACATATAACAATCACCGTGCATAGCAAGCAATAGAGTATAACTCACAACAACATTACAATAACCATACCAACTCCCAATTATTGCAAACCTATCTATGATACCACCAAATGTAACCCCCTTGCCCTGATCTAGACGCCCAACCGAACCAAGAAGGCTACATTAAGTTTACCGTAGCAAACTGAAGAGATAAAACCAAACCCAATCTTTTTTCCTTTTTATCTTATCTAGATGCCAATTATTAAGCCTAAATGTTCATACAGACATCATGTGCAACCCCAAACTCGATCGGGCATCAATTTGACATCTAATTGATCATACTTGCAATTTAGGGACCAAATTGCAAATACAAAAAATTTCAGGATTAAAGCTCACTTTTAAGTTACAAACCTTTAATTAGTCAGGTCCCAGACTTTCATCTCAAATTTCAGCTTAATCTAATCATTCTACCACATACAATTTCATTGACAAGATTCAGGGACTAAAATGCAAAGAAAGCAAAACTGCCCAAAAATGACACTAACAAAATAAACGGTCATCCGTACTGATACGGGTAAGCCCGTACCGATACGGTTTGAAACACCATATTTTGGTACACCACCTCACCGTAGCGATACTCCTAACTAAATTACCTAACTTTTGAAATATTTTAAACAGTACCGATACAGCCTCTAAGGTGTTTCGATACACAAGTTCAAGTTGAAAAAAAGAATTCCAAAAGCTAAAACTCGTATCGAAATGCCCATACCCGTATCGGCACGCCAGGCTAAATTTGCCTAAGCGTATCGAAACGCACAAGACCTATACTGATCCCACAAGCCTGAAATTGCCTAGCTGTATCGTTACGGTCCCCCGCGTATCGATACGCATGGGCTTGTAATGTCACATTTGGCTGATTTTTCATTCCGGAAGCACATTCAAACCATTCCAACATGCTTTAAACACAATACAAACATACTAGGCATACCTCAAGCATCCAAGCTACACAAACTTAGCATTCTAACATGGCATCTTTGCATCAAAAGGAAATCAATAGGCATGCTTCCTAATTTCCATCCAAGCAACATATCAAAAAGGTAAACCAGCATCAAAACAATCTTAAAAGACCATTTACAACCCAAGAGCAACTAAAGAAACATGCTCAAACATGGAGTTCTACAAAATATCTCCCAAAACACAACAAGTACCACATTGCCCTTATTCATTATAGTCTAAACCAAAACATACTTTAGAAACAAGTCTTGCCAATATCCCCTTGCTTCTTGCTGCCTTCCGGGACTTTAATTCTCTGCATTGATGGACAAAGAGAGCTTAAGCACACAAGGCTTAGTGAGGAATGCTCAGAACAAAACACCATTAGTGCATTTAAAACCATTTACATCTCATCACCCTTTAAAACATCATGCCCCTTTTAAAACATGCACTTTACATCTTTAAAACCAGCATATTAAATAATATGCTACATGTATCATTATTCAACAGCAAGTCACATTGCTAACCCTCCACTTAAGCATTCCCATGCATTACTACCAAATGCAAAGCTTAAGGAGAAACATATATAAATCATATTATACAACATAAAACATTTCAATGATACATTAACAATTACATTGGCTTACAAGTGATCAATAGACAAGTTCAATAACAAAAGAGTTTATCGGGTACACATATTTAACAAGTGTTAACCCAACACTTCAAGCCATCTCAACCGAAATATCGATACAATCACAATCGCGGTACAATAACAATCGGGTACACTTTTAACCTATAGGGACACCCACCCTAATCATCGGTTAGACGCTTGATCCACTAACGGGATTTTTCGGTACTGTTTAACCCCTCTACCATTAGGGTACTTGGATGGAGTATTCAGTACGCCGTATAAACCCCTCAACATCCAATGCGACTTATTTACAATGCACTCAATCCTATGGCCAGCTAACTATATCCGATAATAATTTCAAAACCACATCACTTGCCAATATAATTAACCAAATAGTATTTACCTCACTGTTTTTAACAAGCATTAAACCATGCCATTTCCAAAGCAACAACCATGCTTTAAAACACAATTATAAACCATACTTACAAGGATCACTTACCATGTGCATCATTCAGAAAAACATGCTTAAAACAGTATATCGAATACTTTAAAACATGCTTAAACAGTAGGTACAATGTAAATCAGAACAAGTGCATAAAACCATTTCTCAATAGCACGTCCGAGAAAGAAAACCATATTATACTTACTTCCGAGTCTAGGTAAGCATTTCAAGTTCTACCTTAGCTCCCAAAACTCTGTTCCCAAAATATCAAATGCTTTAAACCACGTTTTCACTCACCGATACGTGAAACCTTGATTTGCCGATGCAAAAACAAGCATCCAAAGCCTCCAAAGCTTCATCGACCACTCCCGGATCCATCTCCCCTATTTTAACCACATTATAACATAGGATTAATGCATTTCAATGCATTTATAACACTAAAACAACAGATCCTCACATTCACCTCACAATTACCCAACCACAACAATCGAAAACATCATCTAATCCTTTCCAAACACAACCCAGCCATAACATATCAATCTAACATCAGTTTTATCATCAATCAACACCTAAAAACAGAACCAAAACAACCTTACACCTCCAGCAAACACACAGCCACCACAACACCACCAAAACACAATTCTAACAACCTAAACACTTAGAGATTCAAGAGTTCCGGAATTCTATTGATAAAAATTGACTTATCAACATCATAATACAACCAAATCATGATCAAGATCAATTAAAAACCCAGCAAAACAGATTCATTTCGAATTCTTATCAATTTCCTCCAAAAATCCCCATTAAACTAATTTAACATTGGAAAATCACAAAATCATATTATAAAACATAGATCAAGGATCAAATACTTGAGAATATCAATAAAGAACCATACAATAGAGGAGATATTGGACCTTACCCCTCTTGTGAAGTTTCTCCCTCAATTTATTTGTGAAAAGCTAAGAAAACACAAGATTTCAATGAGATTTTGCAAAACAAAGTTAAAGAATCAATAATCTGAGTGAAAAGAATCCCTCTCCTCTGGATTTTGAAGAAATTCTGATTGTTTGGCAGAAAAGAAGTTGAGAGAAAAAGTTTAGGAAAAAGTTATGTAATTTTTCTTTAAAAGCTAATAACTAACTTAGATATTTTAATCCCTCTTAAACCACCTTTAAAACACATGTTTAAAATGATTTAATTGAAGGGAGAAACCACCAACAAAAACTTGGTAATTTAGCTCCTTAAGGATTCTAGAAATTTGACCCTTTTCCTTTTAGTCACTTTAAAACAGTTTTCAAAATTTGCATTTTGGTCACTAACCAAAATGTCACATTTCCGAATTCCATTTTCCAAAATTTATTCCACCCAAATCAATATATATGAAAAGATTATTTTTAAATATTTTTCCATATTTTTATCTCACCAAAAAATATATGGTCCCGAATCTGACTCGAATCTCTATACTTCAATCCACCGGACCGTCTAATAAGCCTCAAAACCTCTAGGCCCAAAACCGGGGCATTACATAATTGCTATGGTTTGTTTAAGCGTGAAAATGCAGGACTACTAAGCTCTAAAAGTAAGCCGTAGGTATGTTAACAAGGTCTCCCGCTCCTTTGACGTGTTGTGACCGGAATGAGTATGGATGATTGGTCGCCTCTATTAAGTAATAATTTTATTGTCCCCATATTTTATTGTCTTCATTTTATGTATTTGTTTGAAACGTGATATTTTATTTTCCCCAACTTATTTTATAAAAGCGTTGAAATATGAAACAATGAACTTAAGTTAAATTAAATTTAATTAAAATGCCATTTTAGCTTGTCGTTCCTGCACAAAACCACGCTTCAGAACCTTTTTTAGCGCGATATTTATATCGTTTACAACGTATCGTGCGTGCCAATATCAGTCTTAGATGGAAGCCAAGTTTTAGTACTATGTCTCTAAGCTCAACAATTACGAAAATTCTCTGATTAACAACCCGGGAAAACAGCTCGAACATGCCTATGAAGCTATTTTAGCTCTAACATACCTTTTTATTCATGCCCAAAAACAAGGTTTGGAACCATTTTCAGGGCTATTTTTATACTGTTACAATGTTTATCATGTGCCAATATCACTCTCAAATGAAAGATAAGATCCAATACTAGGCCTATAACCTAAAATTTTACAAAGATTATTCTAATAAAAACATGGAGAAAACACCTCCAACATGCCTACCAAGCCATTTCAACTTCTTATTCTTGGACAAAAACTAGCGTTGAAACCATTTTCAACGCACTTTTTATACAGTATGCAATATCTCGTACGTGCTCATATCAGTCTCAAATGGAAGATAACTTCCAATACTACGTCTCTAAGCTTAAAAATTACCAAAATTATCGGGCTAATGGCATGATAAAATACCTCGAACATGCTTATACACCCTTGTATTTCAGCCTGGATTACGAGGACCTCTCTTTATGCAGAACGCGAGGTCACTCTAATTTCTTTCACGATATATTCAACATCTCGTAGACCTTGCGTTTTGGAAAACACGAGGCCTTATCATGTAATTTTAAATTACGCAATATGAAAAGTCAACCCACGTCGGACGGGTCGCGCCGTGTGTATAACGCGAGGTCAAATTTCACGTGTTCTATAATGCGAGGTACCTTTACGTGGCCGATTTGAGGGTCATTTTTCGATATAACGTTGGATAGGGGTCATTTACGTAAATAACTATTTAAAAGGGTTTTTTATATAATAAGGCCTAAAGTTATTGATATATTCTTGTAAAAAAATGTGTTAATTTGTTTGTTAATCTTATTGTTTATGGTCAATTTTAACTTTTCAGCATATATCTTCACCCTATATGTATATTAACCTTTTTACCTTATATATATAGTTTATGCATAGTAATGATAATATTAATTTGTATAGTTTTTTGTGTGTTTAGATACGTGTGTAATTCTATTGCATGTTTTTTATTTTATTTTATGTTCATTAATTTTGTTCGTATTATATGTGTGATCGAATATATTAATTGTTAATGTGGTGTCTCACCAAAAGAGGGCAATGGTTTAGCGCCAAAAATGTTGGCGATGATTATTGTTTATTTTTCGGATGGTGAGACCGTTAAAATGACTTTATATTCATAAATGGACATTAAATTAACTTTTACACGAACTTGCAAATTCCAACATTAAGACAACTTGTAATCGGCTATGTACCAATTTTTGGACGTTGTGGGGGTGCTCACCCTTCCCCACGCGTAATCTACTCCCGAACCCGTTTTTGTGTTTTCGCAGACCAAAATTGTTGTTTTAATAAAACAAAATTGTTTTTATTAAAATGACTCATTTTTAGATGATCTAATCATACATCAGAAAAAGATTGGTGGTGACTCTGTTGTTGTTTTGTTTTTTAAACGTCGAGCTCGAAAAAGGCTACGACGGAGTCGTGAGGCTTCGGTCATAGAGATTGTTGAACAGATACGGGAAATGGTTCGCTCTAATTTTTTTGGCACGAGTTTGCATCGGATAGGTGCTGCTAATGCTGCATTTTATATAGCTTAGAAACTAGAATATAAATAGCCTTATTCTTGTATAGTTTATTTTGGATTGAGTACAATTTATAGCAGGATTACTTTAATGAAATAGAATAAAAACATTCATCAAAAAACAAATTTAATGTCGATGGCATGTATTGGCCTCGATCTTCTCTTGACAAGCACTCATCAATGCAGTTGGAGAACAAGCCTACGACGATTGTTTTCTAAGGCTTATAATGGGTGATGGTGAAACTTCATCGAGAAGATTATTTGCTTTGCTCACTTCATTTGGAGATGGATCTGGTGTCGAAACAGCTGCAACCACATCATACGGCACAAGCGAGAGTCGAAATAGAGAAACATGAAAAGTGGCAGTCGAGAGAAAGCCAAATGGTTAAACCTTGGACACCAGTCCGATTGTCATGGGAGATGAGGGAAAAAAAGAAGAGAAAAAGAAAAAAAATAGGGAAATAATATTTATGCCCATATATTTTTATTTTTATTTTTATCGCAAAAAAAGTAAAATCGTAATTATTCTCTTAATTTTTTTTCATTTTTTGTTGAAGAAGTTGTCATGTAACAGCTTGAGAAAGTGTCATGTGCTGCTGTCGCGTCATCATTTACGTCATTAGTCTCAAGGGACATTTTAAAAGACGAAATTAAAGTACAGTGGGAACATTGAAATTTACAAACTTTAGGCACCATATTGACAAATTTGACAAAGTACATGAGGCATTTGTGCCATTATCCCTAAAAAATTGATTCAATAAAAAATAGCATTCTAGTATAAAAATAAATAAATTATTAAATACAAAAAATAATTCATATATATATATATATATATATTTTTATTTTACCTCTTATTCTCTATCATTTTCCTCTATTCTTACTTTCTCCCATTTATCTATATACAAACAAGGGTAAAGTTCACAAATGGTCACTCAGCTTTGTTAAAAAAATGGTAATTAAACTTTCAAATGTTACAAAATAGCAATTAAACTTTATGTTTTGTAACAAAATGGTAACTCGGTCGTTAAGTACTTAACGTGGCTGTTATAAAATTTTGTATGATAGCACATTTAATCCTTTATATTTACACATTCAATCAATTTAGTCCTAATTCGAAAAAAATCACTAAATTTAGCCCTCCTTATTTACACATTCTTTCAATTTGGTCCTTAAAGCAAAATTCTAAAGTTTTCCTAATACATTCCCAATCATACCATGCCATTTGAATCTTTTATTTTCCCTTTTTGCTAACATGTTTTTTGCAATATTCTGGCCTCTAAGTTTATCTTCGTGACCCAATGATAGTACATAAGAGTAATATATCATACTTAGTCATATAGCATTTGCTCTCTATGTTTATACGATGCGATGTTAGAAGCATGAGAACTCATGAGCCAGGACTATGGCATGTCTCAACATGTTTTGCGTCTCTCAAACATTTTTAATCCCTTAATACTTGGTGTTGGAGTAGTGAGTATAAGATAATTAAAAGTAGTTGTCTGGTAACCATACCATTTGACTTGTGTGTATTCTCTTTTTTTATCATGAATTCTGAAAAGATATCTTATCTTTTGTCATCTACATTTCTCTCCTGCAATGTGCACGACATTTATTTTTCACAAAGATTTTATGTGTTGAAAGTGGCTAATCCTGCCTATTTTATTAAGAGTATGATTCTGATGACAATCCACGAGAAGAAACAATGAACTGAAGGTTTCAAGGGTGATTGTGCCCGGGGTCACACCATGCTTTGAACGTACAATCTGGCTATTTCCACTGTTAGAGTTGTGATCCAAATTCTTTTAGGATTTGTTTTAAAGTTAGAATCATACTTTTAGTAGATCTTGTTTACTTTATATTAATTAAAGGTAGAAAACTCAGTTTGAGTAGAATTTGTTTCTATGCAAGTTTCCTCTGTAAACAAGGAATCTATCCCTATAAATAGATACTAAGGATTAGGGGTTTAGACAGAACATCATAAATCAATTGTAATCTCTTTCTCTATCATAGTGAAAGTTCTCATCCTCTGCCCGTGATTTTTCCCTTTTGGGTTTTCCACGTAAATTCTTGGTGTTATTTTTCTTTTCTGTGTTTGCGCTTATTTACTTGTCTCGTTATTATCGTCCTAGTAGTATAACAAATTGGTATCAGAGCTTTTCAGGTTACTTAGTATAATGACAATGGTGAAGTATCAAATTCCCCTGCTGGATCGCAACGTCAGGTTTTTGCTATAGCAGGTGAAGGTTCGAGATGTTCTTGTTCAAATGGATTTAGATGATGCATTAGATGGGTTAGATAATATGTCGAAAGAATGGTCAGATGTAGAGAAGCGCCACAAGGATAGGAAAGTTGCTTCCTAGATCCGCTTGCACTTATCAAATAGTATTTTGCAGGATGTTCACAAAGAGAAGACAATTGCCACCACCTAAACGATTTCAATGAGATCGTCTCAGATTTGGAAACAATGGAGGTAAAGTACAATAAGGAAGACTTATGTTTGATTTTAATTTGCTTATTTCTCATTTCATATTCGTCTGTTAGAAGCACCATCCTACAGCCGTGATACCCTTACTCTTGAAGAGGTATATGATAATTTGAATTCACATGACAAGATGCAACATCTTACCGGCTCCGAGTTCCAAGCAGGGGGTCTCATGGTGCATGGATCAATTAGTTCAGACTGCGGAAGAAAAGGTGATCGTAATTTTGGCAGTCAAAATAGAGGTAGGTCCAAGTCGTCAAATTAAGGTAAAACATGTTATTTCTGCAAAAGGAAAGGTCATATTAAATATGAGTGTTACAGATTACAGAATAAGATAAAGAGGGAATCTGAGAATCAGAATTCTAGTGAAGATGAAGCTGGTATTGCAGAGGAGTATAATGATGGTAAACTTTTAGTTGCTTTCGATGAAGACTCTATAGTGAGTGAGAAGTGGGTTCTTGACTCTGGTAGTAGTTTTCATATGAGTCCAAATCGAGATTGGTTTGTGACATATAAACCTGTGTCTATAGGTGTTGTCTTGTTGAGAAATAATGTCTCTTGTAAAGTTGCAGGTATTGGCAAAATCAAGATTAAGATGTTCGATGGGATTATTCGAACACTTGGTAATGTGAGGCATGTTCCAGATTTAAGAAGAAATCTGATTTTGCTAGGTACTCTGGATTCAAAAGGGTACAGATACTCCAATGAAGGTGGAGCTATGAAAATTTGCAAGGGCGCTCTCGTTGTGATGAACGGGTATAAAAGAGCAGCCAATTTTTATGTTCTGCAAGGTTCAACTATTTTAGGTGATGCATCTGTTGTTTCCTCATGCATGTCAAATGACGATGTTACTGGTGAAGGCATCTTGACTGAATCAAGTAAAAGAGGATTTTGTGTTGAACAAGACAACCGTGGGCATAACGGTTCTGGTAGGCAGAAAATAGTTCAATTTCGTAGGCATAACGAATTTGAAAAGAATAATAAAGTTGAATTTCGTGGGTATAATGGATTTGAGAAGCTTAAGAGAGATCGATTTGCTTCAAAGATAAATAATGAGAAAGTAGCAATGCCATTGATGATCGGGGTCGTGTTATTGCTCGTGGTGATATAGTTGTGAGCAAAGTTGTCACTAATGTTGATCTTACTGACGTGAAGACTAAATTACCTTGTACATCCAAGCTTGGGCAATGCTTAGATTCGGTCGGTGTTCATTGCTGAAGACTACCCCTTGAAGGGGTTTCGTGGAAGAGGTGGAGATATTGTTCGACAGGAATTTGTCTCAATGTAGAGATTTGTTAGAGTTGTGATCCAAATTCTTTTGGGATTTGGTTTAAAGTTAGAATCCTACTTTTAGTATATCTTGTTTACTTTATATTAATTAAAAGTAGGAAACTCAATTTGAGTATAATCTGTTTCTATGCAAGTTTCCTCTGTAAACAAGTAATCTATCTCTATAAATAGATACTAGGGATTAGGGGTTTAGATAGAACATCATAAATAAGTTGTAATCTCTTTCTCCATCATAGTGAAAGTTCTCATCCTCTGCCCGTGATTTTTCCCTTTTGGGTTTTCCAAGTAAATTCTTGGTGTTATTTTTCTTTTCTGCATTTGCGCTTATTTACTTGTTTTGTCATTACCGTCCCGGTAGTATAACATCCACCTCAAGTGAAGTTTCCTCTATGTACCTTAGCAGAAACCCCCAGAAATGCAGCTCATTGTATTGAATATGCTCACTTAATTAAATGGGATGAGGTAGTAACTTTTCTTGTTTCTGATTTCTTAAATAGATGGCATCTGCTGATTCTGATATTTCATGACAATTCTATTCTCCCAACATTATAGTCTCACAGTGGAAAGGCTTTTTATCCAGATAACCCAGATCACATGAAGTGGGTCTATGATGTGGTCAATTATAGGGATCTTTCTAGCATTGTTTTCCTTCAAATTTATTTTACTTTTTTCGTTCTTTCACTAATACATCCATATATCACAGGCTGTCAAGAGAGCTGAGCTTTTCGGCACTCCAGGAGTTACTTATTCTCTGACTCATGTAATCCGGGATTTGTGTTTTATATATGCTTGATTGCCGTACAGCTACTACTACTGGTGTTCTTACTGATTCCTGAAGAAAATAGCTTATATTTAAGTTGTCGGACGTATCAATGTGGTTTCTTAACGTTTTCTTCTTACTACTTTTCGAGATTTTGATACTTCAAAACTTATGTATCAGCAATTGGCATTCTTATGCCAGATTTAAAGTAATAGTTTTAATTTGTTGAAAGTATAAATTGTCACATTCAGAGTGTCTTCTTCTCTTTGACTATGGAGTTTCTGTCTTCCTTCTTTGTTGCAAGTGGTGTAAAAGTATAATATTTCTTTGTTACTTACAGGGTGTTGTAAAAAACATCATACCGGCCTTGCTTCCACCAATGCAATTATTTCTGCTGCATGTACTTTGGAAACCTTGAAGATTGCATCTGGGTGCAGTAAAACTTTATCAGACTATCTTACGTACGTACAATTCTATATCATTGCAACTTGTGATGATTTGGTGGCAATATTTGAATGGTTTCGACATATTATCTCGTTCGGATGTGTTGCTTTTGTTAGTTATTTTCCATGTATAGTGCGTACGTAACACAATGATAGTAACAATTATCTCTGAATCTTGCTACTTTAGGGAGGAAGAATAGTCTCCCAGAAGCCATGAAAAAATACAGTGGAACAACTTTGGAATTTTTCTTTAAGGACCAAATTGAAAGAATGTGTAAATGACGAGGGCTTTTTTCGAATTAAGACTAAATTGATTGAATGTGTAAATATAAAAGATTAAATACGCTATTATATAAAGTTTTATAACAGTAACGCTAAGTACTTAACGGCTAAATTACCATTTTATTACAAAATATAAAATTTAATTGTTAATTTATAACATTTAAAAAATTAATTAATATTTTTTTAATAAAATTAAGTGACCATTTATGAACTTTACCCTACAAACAATCCAAACACCCATGAACAAAAGAATTAAGCAAGACCGTGGTTGGAATTGGAAGAAGCAGCATGACTCTAATTCTTACCTAAAAAGCCAAAAAAATCATTAAAGGAATTGTTTTTTTTATTTACCGATAATGCAATTTCTTTTTGGGAGATTTTGAATCTAAAGCTTTGGAGTTCTGACTCTAGGAATTTTTCTCTTTATTTTGATGCTATTGAAAAATTGTTTAAATAAAGTTTAAATTTATATTTTCAAGTATAAAACTGAAGTAAAACTTTTTCTCCAATTAGAATTAAATTTTTTTTTAATGAAGCACGTAGTAATACTATTATCTTGATCAAAAAACAACTGAAGTAAAAAACTTAGATTGAGGAGTAGTATAACAAAAGAACAATACTCCCTGCAACAAGGAAATGAAAATAATTCGTTGGTATAATGTCAAAAAATATCTTTAATGTTTGACTGAATAGTCATTTTAGCTTATATTCTTTTTTGAAGCAATTTAACTATTAACGTTTTATTTTGGATCAAAATGATCATTCTTCAGCTACAAACCGTTAGTCAACTGACGATATATAACTTAAAATGACATGACAAATTTGTATGGCAGTGCACGCCGTAATTACAATGTCAGATAGACAAATATGCCGACTTTACAGAATGACACATGAGTCAAAAAATAATTTTAAAATATTATATAAAATATAAAATATCTTTTTCTTCTGATGTGTTATTTTCTTAAGTCATTTCAAGTTGTTTATCTTCAGTTAACTAATAATTTTCATCAATAAATGGGTCATTTTAACCCAAAATAAAACTTTAAAATTTATATTGCTTAAAAAAATACGGGCCAAACTGACTGTTTAGGCAAACGTTAAGGGGATTTTTTTTTTGATTTTATGCTTAATTCGTTGCTGATTAACATTCTAATTAACTTTCGTAACTTGAGAACGTGATACGAAAGCTAATAAATCATTAAAAATTAAGTCAATATTTACTTTTAGAGAAATATTTAGAAAAATAACCCCAACTAAGATAATGTAGAAAAATACCTATTTTCAGCACAGGTATAATGAAACTCGCGCTTAACTAAACGCCAGTTCTGTGTTGAGTGGGTAAGTAAAAAATAAAAAAAAATAATTTTTTATACAAAATTCATTTTTAGCTAAGCGCATTTAAAACTCGTTTTTAACTAAACATAAATTTACTTTTATGAGAGCTGAAAAAAAAAATTCTAAATAATTTTTGATGAGATTATTTTTCTAAATAATTTTTATAAAAAATATTTATTTAATTTGTCGAATATTGGATTATCACTAAATTTGGATCTAAAATTTCAGCTTTGGGCCACCCAACACGGCAGAACGTGACGTGGTTTGGTCAAAAGATGCTTCTAAATCAGATAAAACTAACTTTAATCAGATTTTTATTTGTTGTGTTTAAGGGATATGGGAACATGGGAGCTTGGGTAGATGCCAAGTGCCAACAAAACAACCAGAGTAGTTTATATTAAGGGTAAACTCACGGATGATTCCTTTTATTTTAGATTTGTTCTCTTTTGATCACTGATTTTAAAAAAGTAATATTGTGGTCACTTATATTTTTGGGTATAATATTTTGGTCACTCAGACGTTAACCTTCGCCAGACTACTACTGACATGACACATTAACAACATTGTTAATTTTAATTTAGACCTCCTAAACCTAAACTTTTGAAAGTTTATTGTTTTACCATTTTTCATACAAAAAAACTAAACTCAAATTTTCCTTCCAAAATTCCTCTCTTTGACCTAACTAGGGATGGCAATGGGCCGGATCTAGACTGAACCCAGATTCAGACCCATTTTCACATCCTGGATTCAGACCCGCCTCGGATCTGCGGGTCTAGAAAATTAGGACCCAGATCTAAATTCAACGAATCTCAGGGATCCAGGTTCAAAACGGGTCTGTTAAAAAAAGACCATTCGACCTATTTTTTAACGTAATAAAACTGTCATTGACTAATTTCACATCACATTTCCAATGGAAGAAAGATTAATTTCAATACAACTACTAACAAAATAAAAAACGATAAACTAAAGTCTCAAATAAAAACTCCAACACAATTACACAAATGTCTTTTGAATAACACAAACATTAAAAAATGTAGATCATGAAATATTCTATTGTCGCAAGCCGAGTACCGCACTTCTACCTCCTTAGAGTGTTAGTCTTCATCACTACTTAAGTCATCAACATCCTAAACAAATAAGAAACAACCAACCAAATAAAAAATTTTGTTTAATAAAATAATATATGTGAAATTTAAATATTAATATTAAGGTTATGTAATATATAATAACTTTCTTCTTTACCATGTCAATGATATCTATCACTTTCGCATCATCATCACAATCTTCATTAATAGTGAAACAAACATGTATTCCTTCAAAAGCGTCTGTCATAAATAAATAAAAATTACATTAGAGAATAATATGAAATATAAAATTAAAGCAAAGGAAGAGAAATAATATTTTAAAACCAAACGTGAGTTTTTCTATAAAAAGGTAAACGAGTCCAGGTTCAGATCTTAGTGTCAGATCCGGACCCCGATATGTATTTTAATCAGATGATTCAGATTCGACCCAGATCCGTCGAGTCTAAAATTTTAATATCCAAATCCTGAAAAACGAATATGAATTTACAAATTCGAGTCGAGTCTAAAATCCATTGCCATCCCTAGACCTAACACTCTCTTTATTGTCTGTCGCCGTTACTACCGGTCTCTTTTCCAAATAAAAAAAAGATATTAAATTTTAATGTCACCGTGAAGCTCCCTTGTGTACTCTGATTGCGGGGTTTTTCATATTCAAATGATTTGTTTCTTTTTCTTCTGTTTCTCCATGCTCCTTTAATTTCCCGACTATAATTGGACTAATATTTGTTTCACTTTCGAACACAGCTTCGGGTTCATCATTTAGAAGGTCCTTGTGAGCATGTGAACCTTCTTTCTTGTTGGTTAATTTTCTTCAACTTCAGAGCTTTTTTCTTGTATCTTCTCTTCAAACTTTGGCTTCCTCAATACTCTCAGTTGAGACTGCACTATAGTTTTCCAACCTATAAATGCGTAGTTAAAGTTGTTAAAAATTTGACATATAAAAAGAGCTATTTCAACATAACTACTCATCATCAATTCAATTATTTTTTCTTTCAAATCACTTGTATACCCTCATTAATATTAGAATACTTCATTTAAAATCATTAGTTAATTTAATACACAAATTGATATATATTTTAAATATGAAAGGTGACTAAAATATAAATTTACCCATAATTAAATGACCTAATATAATTTATAATAATTTGGTGACCAAAATATAAATTAACCCATAAGTGAGTGATCCAAATATAACTTTTTATAATTAGGTATATAATTTTACCCGGAATTAAGTAACCGGTTATAGTTTATACGACCCCCAAAATTACTGTGGCTCTAGCCTCCACCTCTGTCACCCCATTATCCACTCACCACTGTTGTTTGGCTTACCTTCACGTGACTCTGAGCTTGCAGTCCGATAGCTGCTTCCCCTCGTAGCTATTACATACTTTTGTCTCCCACCTCCTTTCTCACTCTCCGCAACGCCACCTTCCCCCTCTCAGCTGAAATCAGACTCACTCTACTCTTCAACAAGCTTAATGCTTTTCCACAAGTCATCCTGAGATTTGACGAGCTTCTCCAAGCAATGCTGAACCTGAAGACAATACCACAACAACCCCAAAGGTTCCCCATTTTCGTACTCTTATTATCATTATTATGCTGTTTCCTTACTTACCCAGAAGCTGCCAAGCATTCGGCTTCCCCCGAGGTTAAAGCTCTTCTGAGTTTTCAATCTAAAGCCGATTTGAGAAACCATCTTGGGTTCTCTCAGAACACAAGCTTTCACTTTTGTGAGTGGAAAGGAATCACTTGTTATGAACAGAAAGTGGTGCGTCTCATTATAGAAGATCTCCACCTTGGTGGCGTTTTCGCTCCTGATACTCTGTCCCTCCTTGACCAAATCCGGGTCTTGAGTCTCCAAAACAACTCGCTCACTGGTCCAATCCCTGATCTTTCTGCTCTTGTAAACCTTAAATCCCTCTACCTTGACCATAACTTCTTTACAGGCTCTTTTCCTCCTTCGATTCTATCCTTTCATCGGATTAGAACCGTTGATTTGTCTTACAACAATCTCACCGGTTCCATACCGACCTCGTTAGCTTCTCTAGACCGGTTGTACTACCTGCGACTGGACTGGAACCGGTTTAATGGAACCATTCCTCCGTTGAACCAGTCTTCTCTTAGAACGTTCAACATTTCGGGGAATAATCTTACTGGTGCGATTCCAGTGACTCAAGCATTGTTACGATTTGGGTTCTCTTCTTTTTCGTGGAATCCCGGTCTTTGTGGAGAGATTATTCATAAAGAATGTCATCCAAGGCCCCACTTTTTTGGTCCGGTTGCTGCGGTGGCGCCGCCGCCTAAGGTGATTCTTGGTCAAAGTGCACAAGTTCATGGTGTGGAGTTGGGTCAACCGAGTTCGAAGAAGCACAAGAGAACTGCGGTTATAATAGGGTTTTCTACTGGCGTCTTCGTTCTCGTTGGTTCACTTCTCTGCTTTGTCATGGCGGTGAGGAAACAGAAAGACGGGAAGCAATCAACGGCGGTGAATGAGTCCGATGAGGTGGCGGCTACAGCGCAAGCTGCGGCGGCGATTCAAATGGAGCAGGAGAGTGAGTTGGAAAAGAAAGTGAAGAGAGTACAAGGAATGCAAGCTGCCAAGAGCGGGAACTTGGCATTCTGTGCGGGTGAAACGCAGTTGTATACACTGGACCAGCTGATGAGAGCCTCAGCCGAGTTGCTTGGGAGAGGAACCATGGGCTCAACGTACAAGGCAGTGCTGGACAACCGTCTGATCGTGACGGTCAAGCGGCTTGATTCTGGGAAATTAGCAGCCACAACAAAGGAAGCATATGAGCAACACATGGAATCAGTCGGTGCTTTAAGGCATCCCAATTTGGTTCCTCTCAGAGCCTATTTCCAGGCCGGAGAAGAAAGGCTTTTGATCTATGATTATCAACCCAACGGCAGTCTTTTTTCCCTCATTCACGGTAATTACTCACTGACTGAGTCAGCTTTCATTTAACTCGGTGTTAACTCGGGTTCCACATTAGCATAGATATAATAATCCCCTGATCAGTTTGAAGAATCTAGTAGCTGCTGAGTCTACTAGATTGCATGGGAAACTGTTGATGATATTATTATGGTATCTATGAATAGTTTAATTAGTGTTGATATATTTTAAATAATAAAGAACATTTTTTTAATGTGATTTGTATGTGCAGGATCGAAATCAACGAGGGCAAAGCCACTCCAGTGGACCTCGTGCTTGAAAATAGCCGAGGACGTTGCACAAGGCCTCGCCTACATCCACCAAGCATGGAGGTTGGTCCATGGTAATCTCAAGTCCTCTAACGTCCTCCTCGGCCCCGACTTCGAGGCCTGTTTGACTGACTACTGCCTCGCAGCCCTAGCCGCTTCCTCAACCCTTACCGACCAAGACCCCAATTCAATATCGTGTAAGCCACCGGAGACTCGCGGTTTGACTCACCACGTGACATCGAAATCCGATGTTTATGCATTCGGGGTTTTGTTGTTAGAGCTTTTGACGGGAAAATCCCCGTGGAAGCAGCCGGTTTTGGCACCGGATGAGATGGTGCATTGGCTTAGGTCTAGTAGGGAAGACGATGGAGGGGACGAAGAGCGACTAGGGATGCTGCTTGAAGTGGCCGTTACTTGTTGTTTGAGTTCTAGTGATCAAAGGCCCACAATGTGGCAAGTTCTGAAGATGTTACAGGAGATTAAAGAAGCTGTAGTAATGGAGGATGGTGAATTGGACCCACATTCTGGGATGTCTTAATTACTTCATGATGTTGTGATTTGACTGTAGAACCTTAGTTTTGAGTAATATCAAATGTATAGAAAAACAAATTAAAATCTGTACTTCATGATATCAGAAATGCAATTGCTGCTCTCTGCCTTTATTTCCCGACATTATTTATGTTGTTTCGTATTCTTGGCCCTACGACTACTTTATCTGCAGTATCCACGTTTCTCCTGTACCTATTAATAGATAGGAACTTTTCATATCATCGTTAATGGCTTATGCCTACTCTTCTTTTTCAAAAATTTCAAATGGTAGTTTTTTTTTTTTTAGAAAGGATAGTTATGACATAGAATAGATATCATGCCGCGATTCTAGTAGATAGCTCAATACCTTGCACATGTAGGGTTGTCGGACAATGTAGTGTTGTAGGGTTGTCTGACAATCTAACACTCCAAGCCCGAATTCAGACGATCAACAGGTCCGAAAATGTCACATCAAATTATTGAGGCTATCCATGAAATTTTAAACCATTTCTTTACTTTTAAAACTATCATACTTTCTATTTCAAAAAAAAAAAACTATCATAATTTCATAATCGAAAGTTGATGAGGGAAGTTGCAACAGTGGCTGAGATAGAGTCTAATGGAGAAGTTGCAATTGATGAGGGAGCAGCAACCAATCAAAATGAAGATTCTACTTATGAGCAGGGTGCAACTGCAACAGTGAAAGATGATGTGCCAGCAGAAGTTTTACATCAAGGAGAACTAGTCCAAACTAACATGCATCCCATGGTGACAAGGAGTCAGAAGGAAATTTTTAAGCCCAAAATATACTATGCTTCAGTTGAGGGAGAAACTGAAACAATTCATCAGGCACCAGCATGCAAGAAGGCAGTATTGGCAAAACTATCTGCTTTATAAACCAATGGAACCTGGATATTAGTTGCTTTACCTGAAGGGAGAAGAGCAATGGGTTGTAAGTGGGTCTTCAAGCTCAAGAGAAATACTGATGGATCAATTGGCAGATATAAAGTCAGGCTTGTAGCAAAAGGTTTTGCTCAAGTTCCTGGTCAGGACTTTTATGATACCTTCAGTCCAGTTGTTAAAAATTCCACTGTAAATGTGGTGCTTGCTCTAGCTGTGTCGAAGAAGTGGAGGCTACGCCAGCTTGGTGTGAATAATGCTTTCCTCAATGGAGAGCTTGGTGAAGATGTGTATATGCAGCAGCCACCTGGGTTTGAGCAGTTTGCAGCAGATGGTTCAAAACTGGTTTGCAAACTGCAAAAGAACTTTGTATTGGTCTCAGACAGGCCCCAAGGAATTGGTACTTAACGTTGAAACGATATTTGCTTCAGACTGGGTTTAAAGAGACTCCAGCAGGTGCTTTTTTGTTTATACAAAATGAAGAAGGAAGTGTTGTTTACATACTGGTGTATGTAGATGATATAATTGTTACAGGAGTGTGGTTGGAGCATTGTTATATCTGAGAGGCAGTGAAGAAGATACTTAAATATCTCAGTGGTACAATGGACTATGGGTTGATCTTTACTAATGCAAGAGAGCAAGGTGTGAGCTTGGTAGCTTTTACGGATGCTGATTGAGCTAGTAACATAGATGATAGGAGGTCTGTGTCGGGCTATTGTGTACATCTTAAAAACAATCTGATATCGAGTTTGAAGAAACAGAAATCTATTTTCAGATCAACAACTGAGGCAGAATAATAGGAATGTCTCAGAAGTGTTGGCAGAGATCACATGTCTAAAAGCATTGTTAACAACCGAGGTGTTTCCAAGGCCACTGTACATGATGTTAACCACAATCAAGAGAACAGACCAGTTAATCGGAATCTTATAAAAAATGGCATATGATCGTATGTTATAATTGCTCATGGAATTGGAAACCCATAAATACAGACAGACACACAAGACTAATCTTCAACAAGTGGTTAAATATCATTTGTAAAAATGAAAATATTATTGCAATCAAATACAATTATAACACAAGCAAGTTATACCATAAAAAAAGAGATCGATCATTCTGATCTTGGAGCATTGCAAACACTCCCGTAAGAACAAGGTTGAAGACAGAGTGGATTCAGTCTTTATTTCTATCAACACTCAGTCAGTCAAACACTTAAAATGAACGTGAGATAGAAGTTAGAAGAATGCTTATAAGAGATTTTTTTAAGAAAATCGTTGGTTATAATTTTTTTTTGAAAACGTTGGTTATGATTAAATTGAATATATATATATATATATATATATATGGTGTAATTTTGATTTTAGTTCAATTATAAATATAAAATTTTAATTTTGATCAAATTGTACATGTTTTGAAAAATAAATGCACTCATTTATTTTTATATTGGATAAATATAATGATTGTGCTTGCAATACATAGACATAAAATGATGTTATATTAGTTGTTTACCATAGTTTTTCCTTTTTCTCTCTAATAGTCACCAGTCTTTTTTTTTCTTTTGATTTTGTCGGCGGCGGCAATAGTTTAAGTGCTGGTCGCCAACTGCCGGTGTTTATTTTTATCATTTTTTTCATATCCTGATTTGATTTATTATTTCTTAATAAAAATCACTTTTGTTTGACTTTTTTCTTTTTGCACATTTTGCACATGTTCATCTGCCTTTGTGACATGTTTTAACTCTGTTATTGTGACACGTTTTCTTTGCCCTAATGGCATGTTGTTCACGTACCTCTACAATAGATTTGCATTCGTGTAGAGATTCTCACTTCGCTCGTATCTGATTTGTGATTGTCGTTGGTCTTTCAGTGGTTAGATTCCCCTTTGTGGTTGTTTACCAATGTATTCAGATCTATTTTGCAAAGTAGCATCTATGTTTGCTTTGGTTCACTCGCCACTCCTTCATCATCTCTAAAGCGTCTAATTAGAGACAAAGAAGTACTATTGATGAGATGGACTTCAGATTCAAAAGAGACCTTCGACTGTTAATGCGCCTCTGGATTTTCTTTTTTATTTTATGTTTGAGCTTTTTGGTGAATATAATCCCTAAAATCCTCTCTTTGATTGGTTACATTGTTAAGATTGTACCTTCTTTTGTTTTAATACAATACACTATCGTTTCAAGATTAAAAAATGATGCTATATTAATAATAGAAAAATACTACTTTGATACACAAGCTTGTGTAAACTTTAGTCTACACAAGCCTTTTAATTTTAAGGTTTAGAAATTTAGGTTGTGATTTAGGGTTTAGGGTTTAGGTTGTAGGGGTAGATTTAAGGTTTATGGTTAGAATTTAGAGTTTAGGTTTTAGAGCGTTAGGTTAGGGATTTAAGTTTTAAATTTTATAGTTTAAATATGATAAGTTGTGTAAAAAAAATTTTATACAGCTTGTGTATCAAAATATAACCTTTAATAATATTATTAGTGACTTATGAAAGTTGAATCAAAACACAACTCCAGTCTCCATGTTTTTAATTATTCAAAAATCAATGTTCGTACATTTTATCGAAATTTTATTGTTTTTTTAGGTGAATAAAATTTTGTTGTTTTGGTTTAAATAGATTTTCTTAATTTTTGATGGACTCAATCTGCGTTGGGTCAGTTTAAATTTTAAAATATTTAGATCATATTAAATTCGGTTATTTATTTTGGGTTTCAATAATTTTGTGTTGAGATATTTTGGGTTCATGAATTATTTTTTCATATTTTATGGGCTTTGCTGTGAAATTCTAAAACTTAGATGGCTCAAATCAGGCATACGGCTAAGCCCATAAGCTATTGGAAGCCAGAGTGGTGAGAAAGCACCGGGGGGGGGGGGGAGATCACCTCCTGAATTTGATAGAATCCTCTATCCGATGAAGGAAAATAGAGAGAAAATAAAACCGAATCTCCCAGCTGAGCTCCAATGGACCGTATAGACGACGATATGATGGAGTCGGGGGCTAACGCCGCCGCGCCACAGCAGCAAGGACAAGACCATGTCGGAAAAGAACTGCTCACAATGGCTCGTAACCTTATCGATCAAGGCAAGCCTTCCCAGGCTCTTCAAGCGGTAATCTTCGTCAAACTTTTTCAGTTTCTTGTAGAATGTTAATCAGTTTTTTTTAATTATCGTTTTGGGTTATTATTGTTGAGCTAGTTTCTTTAGTATTTGCTCCACAAAACAACTATAGATAAATCTATGATTATGGAAGAGAGTAAAGGTGATTACTGTAGTTAGGATGATGATAAAGGAGATGTTTTTCCAGAACAGCATGTTAGAAAAGAAATGGAATTTTGGTGTTGAAAACAACTGCTTTATTATCTTTACCTATGTTGACCTATGGAGCTCCGAGTCTCCATTATTTTTCTTGAAGTACCCTTGTCCAACATATATCCAATATAATCCTCCAATATCCCTCAAAATACTTGAAATGTTGGTATTGGATACATACACTTACATCTCAATCGGAGTAACATATATCTGGACAATTGGTTTAGAACCCCAAATGATAAACCAGCATTGGAACAAATAAATGGCGGAGGTCTTAGTTTCCAATGGAAATAAATCGATAAAATTTACCTTTTTCTTGTTCTATGCTACAGATGGAAAGATGAATGAGAGTGGGGTGGGGGTGGGGGTGGGGGATGCCACTTCACTGCAATTTTGCCTGTGATATTTAGTCTAATTCAATGGGTCAGTACGCTTGCCATTTGAAACTATCAACTACTTGAATTAACGGATACTAGTAGTAATTTTTGTATCTCTTCGTTTAGACTAACAATTGTGAATTATCCTTTTCAATGTATTAGCTTCAATAGCCCACTGTATTTCATCAACTTCAATTCGTATTGTTAATTAAATATTGTTCCCACCACTTCTCACTTGGCTTTCTGAACACTGCATTAATGGTACAACTATTGGCGGTAAATACCTGGCATCTGAGTTGGCCTCGTGGATCAAACCTAAATATCGCTTCTTTGTTCATTGTTCTTGTTAGGCAGGCAGCAATTGTACAAATCAATACACAGATACTAGTTTAACTTGGGTAGACTAAAACGAATGTTTTTCAGTATTTGATTTTGAACTTTACTAGAGCCACATCTGATTGAATAACACTTTACTTTTAGTGCTACATCATTTCAAAATTTGGCCTGCATTTATGTGCACTGGTCGTATTTTGGTGAATCAGTTTTTCCTCTTTGAGTACAGGCCAAAGTATGCATAGCTGGCCTATCTTTTTAGCTATGCATTAATTTGAGGTTTAATCGATTCTCTTTTGATGAGAATGGTGATAGAAAGGATATTGAAATTCGCTTTTATTTAGACATGTATACCGGACCTTATTGTTTCCCCTTTTAACCTCTGCTTATCGGTGATTGAACAGGTTGTGATGGCATTGAGAACCGCAGGTGGTGATGACGCCGTATTTCAGTCATTGCACCGTGCTCGTGAAGTGTACTTAACTAGAATGCAAGAAAACACCGTAGTTGATCAGCTGGCTTCTTTGTTTGCCGAGTGTGCAATAGCTGAAGCTCAGCCTCAGCCTTTGAAAGCTGAATCACTTCCATGCAACCCTAACGGTCCATCGGTTGCATCAGATGCACATGGGACTTCTATACTTGCTGAAACCGGCAGAATGCAAATCGTCTTGGATGCATTCTCCGATGGAAGCAGCTTTATCTGTTTACAGTGTGGGGGTCTTGTTAGTAATCATCGCAAAGACGAGCACTACACATACTGGTGTGCCAATATGTGATTTTGCAGGTACATGGAACGTAAGTTGGCTCGCTTTATAAACTACTTGAGTGCATGACCATGAGGCTCATACTTTCTCCTATCACTCTCTGCCTGCACTGTTGATATGCTAGCAAATGTGGGCGAAAGCCAAAATGCATGAATCTAAAGTGAAGCAAACTTTTTCGTTGCTAAGAGTTTGAATACTGGTCTCATCCACACTCCAGTAATGAAGTTTTTATTACAGAATAATGTGACAAGGTGATTGAGTTAGCAATGATGTAATCAAATCAGTGTATCGTGCGTCTCTTTGTATCCAAGCTGGAGAAATGTTCTTTTTCCCTCTATCAATTTAGTTCTTAATAGTTCCAATTTCCGTCTTTGTGCTGTTGCTTGTAAACATATATTTTCATTGGAGCATCCGGACATCAATTTAGTATATGCTTTTACACTTTTTTGGACCGTTAGATGATGGTAATAAATGGTTAAATTTTTTTTTTCAAGTGATAATTTTTACATTTTCTACTGTTAATTTCAACCATCCATTTGCCTTCATCCAATGGTCAAAAAAAGGTGTAAAACTTTTAAGTTTTACATAATGTAAGAGCATCTTAACTAATATTATATAGGGTTAGGATTTACCTACATTACGTAAAACTTAATTATTTTTATACTTTTTTAGACCGTTAATAATAAATGGTCCCAAATATATATATATATATATAGAAACTTTATTTTATAATCTTTCATATCAAATATTTTTTAAATGAAAAATTAACGAATCAGATATGAAGATTTTCCTTTAAATGAGAAAAGAAAATCAAGTTGATGTTCGGTTTGGATCGGATTTGGGTAAATTAAATTCAGGTTGTTTTCGGTCTGGATCACTTTCAGTTCGGGTTGCTTTTGGTTCGAGTTGATTTTTGATTTGAGTTGCTTTCGGTTTGATTAATTCCGGTTCTAGTTACTTTCGGTTCAATTTGATTTTTGGTTTAGTAAATTTTGAGTCGATTTTAGTTCGGCTCGGTTCGATTTTGATTCAGGTTCAGGTCAAGTTTAGACCTCAATGTTCGGGTTTATATTGAATCTCGGGTGGAGTAAATCGGTTCAGATTTGGAGTCAAGTTTGTCAGGTCTAAAAATAGGGACGTGACTTGGTTTAATAACAGTTTTAGTCCAAAAAATTATACAATCTATTAATTTAGTCTAAAATTTTATTAATTTAAACATAATTTTAAAATTTTGGATTAAAAGTATAAATTTTTTATTTATTTTCTCCTTTCTTTCAAAACTGTTCATTTTTTCTTTGTTTTTCCTTTTGTTTTCTCTCAAATTTCTCTTCTTATGTCCTAAATAAATATTAAGTCTCTCGATTCTCTCGGTCGCTCGTTGTTTCCCTAATTTTGCTTCAATTTAGTTAGCCTCTTTGTTTTTTAATTTTATTTTAATAGATTTTGTTATTGTACGAACATTATTGAATTCTTAGGGTCCTTTATTGCCTAAATTTTGATTAAAACAATTTCGATTAACGAAAACGTTAAAGTATCTTTCTCTTTTTTCCCATTATTTTTAGGTTGCTTTAACATAAGCCGGTGTTCTCAATTACTTTATCTTTCTCTTTTTTTTTTCCCATTATTTTCGATTAACTCATCGTTTCTTCCTTGATTTTTTTTTTATGTTTTAAAATTGTCTCACTTTTGTGTTTTGAAATTGTCTCACTTGAAATGTCCCTTTAGTGTTTTGAAATTGTCTCACTTGAAATGTCTCATTGAAAAAAATCAACTTTTATGAGACACATTTCCCTTTATACCCTTTTTTAGTTTTTCAACAAAACAAAATTCAACTTTTTAAGGATAAAATTTTCGTTTCAATGATTTTACATCATTTTTTTACACATTCTTACACAAGTTTTTTTCTTCCTAAAACTGTGTGAAAAGTCAACAATGGACAAAATAAATGAGATGGATGGAGTAACAATTTGTTACGGCCGTGAGTTAAGGTCCGAGGTATATGTGCACATGGTTTTTTTAAAAAGGTTCTTATTAAGATTTAAGTTTGAGAAACCACTGTTAGAAGATTTACATTTGGACCTATATGAACACACTGTGCGAATATAAGATATTTTTTTAGATAAAAGAATTATTGTTAGACAATGGGCGTCAATAATCCAAAAATAATAATAATAAACAGTAAAAGTAAATAAGTACTGATATTATTATTATATAGAATAGAACAAAATTAACTTCAAATAATTCAGAAACTAAAAATAGAAAAACGAATAAACTAAAATTGAATAAAACCAGGTATTCGAATATCCTTCCCGCTGATGCTTCTTCCACGCGATCACAACACTCAAATTATAGGACCTTCACATTCTCGTATCCAATACATAGCTCCACAATAAGTCCTTTACTGCTAAACATCAAGATTTGGAAAAAAGAAAAATTAAATAAGACTAATCGAATAAAATACATGAAAATAGATCGTAATTCGATTGAGTAGAAACGAGTTGAGGCATGTGAGAATACGGTTTTTTTAAGACAAATTTTTGGCCACTCCTATGATGCTTGAGATACGTTAGTCGTCTGTCTCCCAAGATACAACAACTAGATGATCAATTGTAGTAGCATGTCTGTAGAGATCACGAACTGTAATTTTGCCTTCCCCTATCATCAAAAAACACTTTAAAAAATCATTGAGTAAAAATAGTAGAAAATCTCAGTATTTTTGATATGTTAAACCTAGTAGGTTTGCATGCTATTTATAGGGGTAAGAGTTTCATTGGAAATAAGACTTGTGAATTATTTGAATTTTATTTAAAATAAAATTCATTAATTAAATAATATTATCACAATAATATCTGAATTAAAAGATAAGGTTTTATCTTTTTAATTTTAGAATATTCAAAAAAATAATATCCAAATTTAAAGGTAATATCTTATCATTTAAAGGTAATATCTGCAAGCCCAAGGAAGGTCTAATCAGCCCGGACATTCACGTCACCCATATCATATCAGCTTAAGTTATTCAATAACCACCAAGTAGAGTCTTGTATACAAACATATCTCACGCTTGGTAACCTATTAATATAGGATTTAAGCTTTTCCTTTTTCCTTAACTCAATTCACTATTAGCCTACTTTGAGCACCAATTTCTCATTCATCACTCACCTGTTTTGAGAGTATGAAATATCGTTGTAAAGGTCTCATGGAGTAGAATATGAAGCCGTAATTTCATTATTCGAATCTCCACCTTTACCCATAGAAAATATGTCTCAAAGTTTCCACTTTATCATATTTTTTCCAACAATCCCCCACATGAATGAAATTGATTTAATCAAAAACATTTTGATTCGATGTGGTGATAGATTCTATAATTTATAGCTGCACAGGATAGATAGGTGTCCACCCTTGAACCTTCCCTTGTGGAAGTATATTTACTTCATTAGTTGACCAGTAGATATGATGTCCTTGAACTATTCTATCGTTTGTGTAAACGATGGTATACTTCACACAACTATTTCCCTGGCAAGAATATTAGTTCTCATGGGTATGCCCATATAACCGTGAACATTTCCTGGTTCTACAAGAGTTTGAGAGAACTATGCCCAATAGAAGCTTCCATACTTCACTCTCACATAGGTGGCTTATATTTTTCGGCTCACCGAAACACACAATGGTCACTAAAAGCATTGCTTAGCCTATTTCACTTTTGATCACCGTTAACATCATAAGAATGGACTTGGGAGAATAACCTAAAGGTGGCAAACGGGTCGGGTCACTTTGGGTCGGGTTGATATTCGGTTATGGTTGTTTTTAGTTTAGGTTCGATTTAAGTCAGATCAGGTCTGATTCAGATTTAGTTTGGGTCTATGTTATTTTGGATCAGGTCGGGTATCGGGTTAGGTTAATATCAGATCAGTTGTTTTTTGTTCGGGTTAATATCAAATCAGTTGACTTTTTTGTTCGGGTTTATATTAGGTCAGTTGACTTTTTAGGTCGGGTCAATATCAGATTAGTTGCTTTTCGAGTCACATTAATATCAGATCAGTTGGCTTTCAATTAGAGTCAATATATGAAGATGATCTTTTAAAGGAGAAAAAATGATATTAAACCATTAAACTATTACTAAAGGCAGTTGTTAATTAGTATAATACAAAATGAGAATAAAACATACATATTTGAGGAAATTAAATTCGGGTTGCTTTCGGTTTTGGTTAATTTTCAGTTCGGGTTGCTTTCGGTTCGGTTGATTTTCACTTTGGGCCTTTTCGGTTTGGGTTGTTTTCAGTTTCAGTTATTTTTTGTTTCGGTTAATTTCAATTCGGGTAGATTTTTGGTTTAACTAAATTCAAGTCAGTTTTGATTCAGATTTGGCTCAAATTTAGACCATCATATTCGGGTCTCAGATAGAGTAAATCTGTTTGGGTCTCAGGTTTTGGGTCAAGTTTGCTAGGTCTAGAAGAACACCCACAGTGATTGCACAAGGTCTATGCAGGTAGGTTGTCCCTTTGAACCTAGATCTTGGGATCTCTAGTCAACTAGGTAGGGTTTTCCTTCATATAGCGCCTTAAATCTTTCCTATCATTTAGTCGCATTCCTTTCAATGTTTTCTTAATCTGATCTCAATTTAACCCTTTTGTTTAGTAGATCTGCAACGTTATCTTTTGATCTTAAAAAATTCAATAGAAATAACTCTATTTAAGATCAGTTGTCTAATGGTATTATGTCGATGACACATATGTCTCGACTTACCATTATACATAAAGCTCTATGATCTACCAATTTTTGCTTGGTCATCACAATATATGTATATTATGGGCACATGCTTTGGTCATTTAGGAATATCCTTCAATATCCTTCAAGAAATTCTGAGGCTATTTGGCTTCTTCTCTAGACTTGTCTAGAACTACAAACTCAAATTTCATTATGGATCTGGTTCAAACCATTTGTCTTGAGGATTTTCGTCCACTTGTGCCTTTAATATCTTGAATATCAGATATCCAACTGGCATCGGAGTATCCTTCTAAATAGTAAGATCTTTGGAATAACACAATCCATAATCTTGAGTATATCTAAGATATCTCAATACTCTCACAATCGATTTCTAGTGATATTCACTTAGATTGCTTGTAAATCTACTTAAATTGCTCACAGTAAAAGTAATATCTGGTCTAGTGTAGCTCATAAGGTACATTAGACTGCCTATGACCCTTGCATATTCCATTTAATCAACATTTTGACCTTTATTCATGGATAGATCTTGACTATTGTCAATTGGAGTTTTGGCTATAACAGAATCATCCTTGCCAAATTTCTCAATAACTTGTTCACATAACGTGAGTATATAAGACTTTTATGTGACTGTTTCATTTAGATGTCCAAAATCTTATCATCTAGTCTCATATCTTTCATGTCAAATCTTGAATTTAACATGCCATTGATATGTTTTACCATTTCATTGTTGCTTCCAAGAATGAGTATGTCATCAACATACAGACATATAATAAATAATATATCCAATGTTGGTATTTTTGACATATACACATTTGTCACACTCATTATTCTGGAAGTCATTTGTCATCATGACACTATTGAACTTCTCATGTTATTGCTTTGGTGCTTGCTTAAGTCCATACAATGACTTCACTATTATAGACTTTCTTTTCTTGACCTGAAACTACATGACCCTTAGGTTGTTCCATGTAAATTTCTTTATCGAGATTTCTATTTAGGAAAGTTGTTTTAACATCTATTTGATGTGCTTCAAAATTCCGCAAAGCGGCAATCACAAGTATCATCCTTATAAAGGTTATTCTTGATACATACGAATATGTATCAAATTAGTCAAGGACTTCCTTTTGTTGGTAAATTTTTAACCAATCTGGCCTTGTACTTATCAATTGTTCTATCTACTTTCATTTTCCATTTGAAAATTCATTTAGAATTTAATAGTTTAATTCTCTGAGAAAAATTCACTAATTCTCACGTATGGTTTTGCATGATGGAATGGTATCCTTCCATAAGGTGCATTTAGATGAACGTATTTCATCATTATACGTTTAAGGCTCAACCTCTAGCATAGTTAGAAAATTTAATCAAAATGGTTTTTATACCATTGCCTGTTTATTTATTCATGGCTCTATTTCAAGACCCTTGTTGTTCATCGGAGCTATCTTCATTGATAGTCTCTAAAGTTAGTTTAGTTGAACTTCGATCAACTTCCCTAGATTTACAAGGGAATACATTTTCAAAGAAATGTGCATTCTTTGATTCTATCATCATATTCTTGTGAATCTCATGGTTATTTGATTCATACACAAGAAACTGGTGTGTTGTTATGTTCTACATAACCAATACAATCCACTATTTTGGGGATATATTTCCGTTTGCTTTGTAATGAGGTTGTTACCTTTGCAAGACATTCCTACATTTTTAAGTATTTGTAAGAAGGGTTTATTCCCTTCCATAACTCATATGGTGTCTTATCGCTTTAATTATAGAGAACCTTATTTAAAAGGTAATTAGCTGATAGAACAACTTCCTGTCACATGTTAGGCACATTATAATACCAACGGTATTCATATAGAATTTCCCAATCTTATGGAAATTGAAGTATTTCCTATGAAATTTGCTTCTTGAACACACCCACCGTTTGATCTCAGATAAGACCGTGTCTACGATTTGTTTTCTTTGAAGTCCTTTTTAACTTTCACTATGTTTGCCCTCGCAATATTTGTCATAGCAATATTCTCCTTAGCAATATTTAAAGGTGATAACAACTTTTACCTTATCCTCTATAATAATAGGAGGATTATCCTTCAGATCTTTGACCAAGTTTAACATGGTCAAATAAACAACGTTCTTTGTTGTCACATTTTGAGTTCTTTTTTCATTGAATTTCACTGGTTTTCAAAGTGTCACATAGTCACAAACCAGAAACAAAAGATTATGAATCTGTTAAACGTCAGGAATTTAGCCAAAGACTAAAACCAGAAACATAATTTCTGACTTTTATTAGAGGTTGGGAATTTAGTAAACTAAAACCCAAAACAAAAGTTCACACGGTCTAATAGAAAGAACAATAACGAACAGTGCACCAGGTAGGCAACTTATGACAAGAGGGGTGGTGCACTAGACACACTTAAATACCAAGCCTTCCAAAGAACTAATCCTAGACATGCACTTTTATATTGTTTTCCAATCACCGTTTATGAGTTTTATTCTCTTATGATTAAGAAAGTTCTTGAAGTCGTTCCAAACAGGGGTTAGCTTTTTAAATGACTGTAAAACCTATGTTTGATTTTGATATAACATATTGTTTAAGGACTAAATTGTAAAAGAAGATAAATTTTTAAGTATTCTAAAATCTCACAAATTGACAAGGAAAATTTTCTTTAAGTCCAAAACTTAAACCCAAAATCTTCTAAGTGTTTTCAAGCCAAACTTTGCATTTTCGCCCAAGCGTATCGATACACCCCTTGGTGTTTCGATACGGAAATTTGTTATTGGAATTTAGTTTTGCAAAGCATACTGATACGGCTTAGCCCGTTTCGATACGATATTCAAATGACTTTGAAAAATTAGGCCTTGCATTTCGATACGGTCATGACCGTTTCGATACGGCCTTGATCTGGGCAAACGTTTTAAGCTTTGCATTTCGATTTGGCAAAATCCAACCCTTTGTGCTTTTAGAGTCTTATCTTGTACACCCAACTTGTGTAATTCCTTTGTAAATCTTTGTTTCAAGTTTGGGGTTGTGAGAAATCTTATTTGGGCAAAAATTTGTATCTTGTGAGGATATTTTATTTGGCAAACTTCTTTCTTTGTAATTGAAAGTGAATTGTTCAAAGCTTTGGGTAGAAAACTTGAACTTGTAACGGTTGCCTCCTAAACCTAGAAAAGGGGAAAATTTCATAGTGAAATTGTTGAAAATCCTTAGTAGGAAGCTAAGGTAGTGGACGTAGACCTTGTTAGAAGGTTGAACCACTATAAATCATTGTGTCTCATTGTCAAATTCTTCAAATTTGCTTCCAAAATTTAAAATAGCCAATTCACCACCTCTTGGCCACCAACTCAATTGATTGATCATCCTAACAGTGACTAACGACTGAATGGATTCACTGTCTTTGATTCACAACAATTTTGAATCAATCATCACAAAATTAAACATTTGGTAATTAAGAAATTTTTAGCACTAATATCTTTCATTTTGTATTTATGGTCTAACGACCCTCACAATTCTTTAGTCATTTTTAAACATTGTATACTTCATAACGTGCATCAGACTAGTCTTTGAGAATGTAATTTTGACATAGAAGACAAAGTTCTTCTTTGCTTTGATTCAAGAACTCGGTCGGAATCAACGCTCTAGATTCTGTTGAACAGAATCAGTAACCAATGTTAGTTTCGATGACAAATTCTATTAAAACATATTTGTCCACAACAAAATATGAATAAACCAAATTTATTCAGATTACTTCTTGTTTGAGGAAGAGATCAAGTAAACCCGTTGAAACGACAATAATTAAATCTGAAAATGAATTATTTACGAGATCTCGGTTTACAAACCGATAACAGTTTTGTTGATTATTGTTTTAAAAAGAAGATCTAGTAAACCCATTGGAACGGTAGGAATTAAATCCTAAAAAAATTATTTACAAGATCTTAGTTTCTAAACAGATCAATATTCATTTGAATATCTTGTTCGTCTCTATAAATTTCTCAAAAGAAATTATTAATAGAATAATAATAATTCATTGTGTTTCTAAAACATAAACAACAATTATTATAGAGACACAAAATATTCCATATTCATGACATATTTTAGATTGTATATTAAATGCCAACAATTTAAAGGAATATTTCAGCATTACTTTACCAATACCATAATTTAAGGTATTGAAATTACTACAAAATAAATATTTCCGTACGAGATTTAAACTAACATGTTTACTTTGAAAACACGATCGTAATCCAAGTCTACAGTGGACGTGTTCGTGGTAATTCTCATCTAGATTAGAATCTTGTCGCAGTGAAATATAGGTGGAAAGTCGGATATGTTGGAAAAATTCGATAATTTTGGAGCTTTGAATGAGAATTTGATTCAAACGTTGTTGAAGAAAATATGAAACCAATTGTTGGTTCGTAAATGTGCAGACGTGCACGACGTGGGTAACGCAAATGTCTGAACCGATCTGGTTCTCCGTGAGCCTGCAGATATTTTGACCCAAATTTGAAATAATTTTTTCCTCAATAAGAGCATATATTTGCCAAATTTTATCTTTGAATTAAAAAGGTAAATATTGGAAGTTGTCTTTAATTCAGATAGTAATTTTGAAAATTGTTCTCTAAAAAAATAAATTGATTCTCAATATTAAATGCCCATTAAGTCAAAAGTTTCTTTATACCCCTCATGAAACCCATATAAATAGTGTTAAACCTTCTAGGTTTTACACAACTCAAAAGTACATAGATCTTTCTTTTGTTTTACTCTGTGAGTATCAAAATAGTTTTGGTGATAGGAGAAGACAAAGACATAGTTCATGATCTTTACCGTTATGCTACTGTAGAAGATCATCTAGTTATTGTATCTTGGGAGATAGACGTCCAGCGTTTCTCAAGCACCATAGGAGCGGACGAATCTGTCTTATGGAAACTGTGTAGCAACAGGCCTCAACTCGTTCCCAATCGGTTTGATTTAGATATGTTGTATCTATATTTATCTTAGTCTGTTCGATTCAATATTTCAATATAATATTTGTATTTTATTGATTATATTATATCTTGGATTAACGTTTGTATAACAATCTTAAGACAGAATTTATTTTAAGTTTAATCCAAGGCGAACAAATTATCGTATCTAAAACGACGATTCATATAACACGATCGGGTTTAACGTGAGGAAGCCAATTTAACGTCGGTCAATGGTGGCTTGATGCGCTTTGCTTGGGCTTGGTTTCACTCCTCACCGAGCGTATGACATCTAAGCTTGAGCGGTTCATATATGGAAATCTAAATATGTGAAAGTAGTGCTATACTCACCGGTACGATTGCATTTATTTAAGATTAATGCATTTGGTGTATTTTTGGAATATTTGATATTCCTTACTTAAAATTGAATTAAGAAACTTACAATTCTAACGGCATTAAATATGAAATATGGTTTTATTAAAACCATATATATTAATTTTTTGGCAATTAATAAATTGCATGTATTTTTGCTAATATTTATTATGGTAATATTCATGGTGTTATTACCTTATAATTTTCGGCCTTAATAATTTTTATTATTAAATGTGATAATAATTGTTAATTGTATTTTTTGAAATATTGTGGATTTTTATTATCGTACTAATAATTTTCTTTGAGGAATTTTATAGAAAAGAACATAATATCTAGGCGAAGTCTTGATTTTTTGGAAATTGAGATCTAGTAATTAAATTTGTTTTCTTTAATTCCTGCCATTTTAACGGATTTATTTGATCTATTTTCCAAATGAAAATCAGCTAAATCTTCATCAGTTTTGGAAACTAAGATCTTGTAAATAATTAGTTTAAAGATTTAATTCCAGGTAAAACTTTGATACATAGACTGTGTAAAATTAATTTTACACAAGTCTGTGTATTTACACTATAAAAAATCAAATCCTAAATTCTTAACCCTAACCCTAAAAAACTAGACCCTAAACCTTAAATACTATACACTAAATTCTAAACATTAACCTTAAATTCTAAACCCCTACACCTTAAATCCTAATCTAAAACCTAACCCCTAAAACTAAAAGGCACGTGTAAACTAAAGTTTACACGGCTTGTATCAAAGTTTTTTCCTTTAATTCCTACCATTTTAACGGGTTTACGTGATCTCTCTTTCAAACAAGAAACAATATGAATAAATATATTTATTCAGATTTGTTGTGAACAAATCCGTTTAAACGGAAATTATCATTGGAAGTAACATTGGTTACTGATTTTGTTTCAGAATTATAATTTTATTGGATAACAAAATCGAAATAATCAAGAATTATTTTTCTGGTTATCACAGAATTATTGCTAATTCTGGGAACTACTCTTAAACGGATAATTGGAAATCCTTTTGAAAGTGCATGTCTAGGATTGATTTCTTGAAAGACTTGGTATTTAAGCATGCCTAGTGCACCTCCTCTATTTCATGCTAACCTACTTGGTGCATTGTTCATTATTGAGTTTTCTCATATACTGTGTGAACATTGTGACTATGAGTCATAATAGAGGTACAACAAAAAGGCTCGACAAAGCTGTTAACCCTAATATTGCAAGGCAAACATGATGGAAGTCAATAAGGACTTCAAAAGTTTCATAATAAACGAGGCCAATGTTGTGGAAGAAATTTCCAAGCAAGTATCCAATATGGATGTATGTGCTGTGATTTCGGAAATTAACATGGTTAACTCAGATCCAAGAGAATGGTCGATTGATACTAGTTTCACACGTCACAAGGACTCATTCATTGAGTTGGTTCCTAGTGAGAACAAGGAGAAGTTCTACATGGGCAATGATGCAACTTCCAAGATCAAGGGGAAGGTAACTGTAGTTTTGAAGATGACTTCGGGCAAAAAGCTGAAGCTTCAAAATAGGTTGTATGTACCTGACATACAAAAGAATCTTGTTTCTGGGGCCCTGCTAAGTATGCATGGATTTAGGATAGTGTTTGAATCCCAGAAGTTGATTTTTTCAAAATGGGGAGTATTTGTGGAAAAATGATATGTATTGAATAATATGTAGAAACTCAATACTATATCTGTAAAAGCTAAAACAATGAATAAGAAAAATATTTCTTCTTCTGTTTATATGCTTGAGTCATATGATTTATGGCACGGTAGGCTCAAACATGTTAATTATGATACCTTATGTAGGTTGATTAACTTGGAGCACATTCTCTTATTTCACATTAATTATAATTATAAATTTGAAACTTGTGTTGAGGCAAAAATTAACAAGGTCCTTATTTCAAACTGTTGAAAGAAGTACAGAACCTCTTGATCTAATACATAGCAATGTTTGTGACTTAAAGTTCATCCAAACTAGAGGAGGGTATAAATATTTTATTACCTTTATTGATGATAAAACAAAATACCGCTGTGTATATTTGCTTAAAAACAAAGACGAAGCTATAGAGAAATTTATACTCTATAAGCAAGAAGATGAAAACCAACTTAATAAAACGATTATGATGGTAAAAAGTGATCATGGTGGTGAATACGTTGAACCATTTGGTGAATATTGTTTACAACATGGTATTATTCACTAAGTAACACCATCTTACTCTCCCCAATCCAGTGGAGTAGCTGAACAATCGGACTTAAACAAAATAATGAAGGCTTTGCTAGAAAGCTCTGGGCTATCACAGAACATGTGGGGGGAGGCTATTCTATCAGCTAATTACCTTTTAAATAAGGTTCCCCGCAAGAAAAGAGACAAGACACCATATGAATTATGGAAAGGTCGAAAACCTTCCTACAATCACTTGAAAGTGTGTGGGTGTCTTGCGAAGGTAATGACTCTATTACCTAAACAAATGAAAATAGGTCTTAAAACAGCGGATTGTATTTTTATTGGCTATGAAGAATATAACAACGCATATCGATTTCTTGTGTGTGAATCGAAGAACCCTGAGATTAACAAGAATACGATAATAGAATCAAAGAATGCCTCTTTCTTTGAAAATGTATTCCCTTGTAAAGCTATGGAAGTTGGTCAAAGTTCAATGAAATGAACTTCAGAGACTATCAATAAAGATGGCTCAGATGATCAACAAGGGGTTGAGCTTAAAATAGAGCCACGAAGAAGTAAACGAGAAAGGGTAGAAAAATTCTTTGGATCAAATTTTCTAACCTTATGCTAGAGGCTAAACCTCAAACGTATGATGATGCTATACGTTCATATGAAGGCACCTTATGGAATGATGGAATTAATAGTGAAATTGATTCCATCATGCAAAACCATACATGGAAATTAGTGGATCTTCCTCCGGGAATTAAACTACTAAGTTTTAAATGGATTTTCAAACAGAAAATGAAAGTAGATGGAACAATTGATAAGTACAAGGCCAGATTGGTAATAAAAGGTTACCGATAAAAGGAAGGCTTTGACTATTTTGATACATACTTTCTTGTATCAAAGATAACCTCCATAAGGATGATACTTGCAATCGCCGCTTTACGGAATCTAGAAGTACATTAAATGGATGCTAAAATAGCTTTCCTAAATGGAGATCTTGATGAAGAAATATACATAGAACAACCCAAGGGTCATGTAGTTTCAAGTCAAGAGAGGAAAGTTTGTAGATTGGTGAAGTCCTTGTATGGACTTAAACAAGCACCAAAGCAATGACATGAGAAGTTCGATAATGTCATGATGAAAAATAGGTTCAAGATAAATGAGTGTGAAAAATGTATATATCTCAAAACTACTAACATTGGATATCTTATGTTGATAAAATGGTAAAACGTACCAAAGACATGTTAAATTCAAGTTTTGACATGAAGGATATGGGACTAGCCGATACGATTTTGGGCATCCAAATCAAACGGTCAACTGGAGGTCTCATATTAACTCAGTCACACTATATGGACAAGATTTTTTGAGAAATTTGGCAAGTGTTAGAGTTGTGATCTAAATTCTTTTGGGATTTGGTTTAAAATTAGAATCCTACCTTTAGTAGATCTTGTTTACTCTATATTAATTAAAGGTAGGAAACTCAGTTTGAGTAGAATTTGTTTCTATACAAGTTTTCTCTGTAAACAAGAAATCTATCCCTATAAATAGATACTAGAGATTAGGGGTTTATACAGAACATCATAACTCAGTTGCAATCTCTTTCTCCATCATAGTGAAAGTTCTCATTCTCTACCCGTGGTTTTTCCCTTTTGGGTTTTCCACTTAAATTCTTGGTGTTATTTTTATTTTATGCATTTATGCTTATTTACTTGTCTCGTCATTATCTTCTCGTTAGTATAACAAATTGGTATTAGAGCTTTTCAGGTTACTCATGATAATGACGACGGTGAAGTATAAAATTCTGCTGCTGGATCTCAATGTTAGGTTTTCACTATGGCATGTGAAGGTTCGAGATGTTCTTGTTCAGATAGATTTAGATGATGCATTAGATAAGTTTGATAATATGCCAAAAGAATGGTAAGATACAGAGAAACATCAACAAGGATAGGAAAGTCGCTATCCCAATCCGTTTGTAAATTATCAAACAAGTTATTATTAACCCTTTTAAGAGAAGACAACAAGTTTCTTATAGGAAAAATTGGAACAAATTTGCATTTTTTTAACTTTGACCAGCAAGTTGCTTCTAAACCAATTTTATACTACATACCCAAAATGTTAGTTTTACTTTGTATCTTGACGACCACCATAAAAAGATTTCAAATAAAGATCATCTCAAATTTGGAAACGATGGAGGTAAAGTACAATGTGGAAGACTTATGTTTTATTTTACTTTGCTCATTGTCCGCTTTATATTCGAGCTAAGGATCCTCACCCTCCTAAAATACATACATGTGATACCATACCCTTACTCTTGAAGAGGTATATGATAATATGAATTCACATGACAAGATGCAACATCTTACCGACTCAACTCAGAGTTTCCAAGCGTAGGGGTCTCATGGTGCATGGATCGACTAGTTAATGCATCACGACAAAAAAAAATCATGATCATAATTCCCTTGGACATAAAATAGGAGGCAGTTCAAAGTCAAACGAAAATCGAGGTAAAACATGTTATTTCTGCAAAAAGAAAAGGTCATATTAAATTTGAGTGTTACAGATTACAGAATAAGATAAAGAGGGAATATGAGAATTAGAATTCTAGTGAAGATGAAGCTGATATTGCAGAGGAGTATAATGATGTGAACTTTTAGTTGCTTCCAGCGAAGATGAAGCTGATATTGTAGAGGAGTATAATGATGGTGAACTTTTAGTTGTTTCATATAAGACTCATATAACATTACAGTGAGGAGTGGATTCTTGACTCAAATAGTAGTTTTATATGAGTCCAAATCGGGATTGGTTTTAGTAAAAATATAAACCTATGTCTATAACATAATCTTGTTGGGAAATAATGTCTCTTGTAAAGTTGTATGTATTAGCACAATCAACATTAAGATGTTCGATGGGATTATTCGAACACTTGGTAATGTGAGGCATATCCCATATTTAAGAAGAAATCTGATTTCGTTAGGTACTCTGGATTCAAAGGGTACATATACTCTAATAAAATCCCTTTATTCCTATAAAAAATTTGCAAGGTTAACTTCTCCAATGTGATGAAATGGTATAAAAGAAAGTATTAAAATTTATTTGTTGAATGATCAAATATTAACTATTTTAGGTGATACATTCGTTGTTTCCTCTTTTGTGTCAAATGAAGATGTTACTGGTGAAGGAGTCTTGACTGAATCAAGTAAAAGAGGATTTTGTGTTAAATGTGACAACCGTGGGCATAATGGTTCTGATAGGCAAAAAAGAGTTCGATTTTGTGGGCATAACGAATTTGAAAAGAAGAATAAAGTTTAATTTTGTGGGTATATTGAATTTGAGAAGCTTAAGAGAGTTCGATTTGCTTCAAAGATAAATAATGAGAAAGGTAGTAGTGTCATTGATGATTGGGGTCGTGTTATTGCTCATGGTGATATAGTTGTGAGCAAAGTTGACACTAATGTCGATCTTACCGACATGAAGACTAAATTACCTTGTACATCCGAGCTTGGGCAAGGCTTGGATTTGGTCGGTGTTCATTGCTGAAGATTACCCCTTGAAGGGGTTTCGTGGAAGAGGTGGAGATATTGTTCAACAAAATTTGTCTCAAGGTGGAGATTTGTTAGAAAAAGGATCCAAATACTTTTGGGATTTGATTTAAAATTAGAATCCTACTTTTAGTAGATCTTGTTTACTTTATATTAATTAAAGGTAGGAAACTTAGTTTGAGTAGAATTTGTTTCTATGCAAAATTTCTCAATCAACAAAGTTGAAACTATCCCTATAAATAGATACTAGGGATTAATGGTTTAAAACTACTAATATCATAAATTATATTGTAATCTCTTTCTCCATCATAGTGAAAGTTCTTATTCTCTGCCCGTGGTTTTCCCTTTTGGGTTTTCTCCAAATAAATTCTTGGTGTTATTTTTTTTTTTTCTACGTTTGCGCTTATTTACTTGTCTCACTATGTCAAGATTCGAGAAATTTGGTAGTATAATTCTAAAGTATAGCCAGAAATCCAATAGACACATGCCAACATTTGTCCAAGAACAAAGGCCAAAGTGTTGACTAAGTAGAATATGCAAGGGTCATAGGCAGTCTAATATACCTTGTGAGCTGTACTAGACCAGATATTGCTTTTACTATGAGTAGTTTAAGTAGATTCACAAGCAATTCAAGTGAAAACCACTGGAAAACGATTGTGAGGGTACTAAGATATCTTAGATATACTCGAAACTATGGATTGCATTATTCCAGAGATCCTGCTGTTTTAGAATGATACTCTGATACTAGTTGGATATCTGATATTCATGGTAACAAAGGCACAAGTGGATATGTCTTCACTTTGGAAGAAGGAGCTGCGTCATAGAAATCCTCAAGACAAACGATTATAACCAGATCCACAATGGAATCCGAGTTTGTAGCTCTAGACAAGTCTAGAGAATAAGCCGAATGGCTTCAAAATTTCTTGGAGGATATTCCTGAATGGCCAAAGCCAGTGCCCACAATATGCATATATTGTGATAACCTACCAACAATTGGTAGAGCACAAAGCTTTATGTATAATGGTAAGTCGAGACATGTGCGTCACCGACATAATACCATTAGACAACTGATCTTAAATGGAATTATCTCTATTGATTTTGTAAAATCAAAGGATAACGTTGCGAATCCGCTAACCAACGAGTTAAATCGAGATCAAGTTGAGAAAACATTAAAAGGAATGTGACTAAAGCCCAAGAAAATTTAAGGCGCTATGTGAAGAAAAACCCTACCTAGTTGACTGGAGATCCCAAGATCTAGTTTCAAAGGGACAACCTAATTGCATAGACATAAGCGATCACTGTAGGGGTTATTCTCTCAAGTTCGTTCCTATGATGTAAACAGTGATCAAAAGTGGTATAGGCTAAGCAAAGCTTTTAATGACCATTGTGTGCTTCGGTGAGCCGAGCAACAAAAGTCACCTATGTAAGAGTGAAGTGGGGCCGCTTCAAGAAGACTATTGGGCATAGTTCTTTCAAAATCTTGCAGATCCAAGCGATGTCCACGACCATATGGACATACCCATGAGAACTAATACTCTTGTCAGAGAGGTAGTTGTGTGAAGTATAACATCATTTACACAAAAGGCAGAACAATTCAAGGACATCACGTCTATTGGTCAGCTAGTAAAGTAAATATACTTTCACAAGGGAAGGTTCAAAGGAGGAAACCTACCGATCCTATGCAGCTATCGATCGTAGATTCTATCACCACATCGAGTTAAAATGTTTTTGATTAAATCATCAATTTCATTCATATGGGGGATTGTTGGAAAAATTCGATAATTTTGGAGCTTTGAGTGAGGAATTGATTCAAACGTTGTTGAGGAAAATGTGGAACCAATTGTTGGTTCGTAAATGTGCAGACGTGCACGACGTGGGTAACGCGAATGTCTGAACCGGTCTGGTCCTCCGTGGGCCTGCAGATATTTTGACCCAAATTTAAAATAATTTCTTCCTCAAATAAGAGCATATATTTGCCAATTTTTGCCTTGGAATTAAAATTGTAAATATTGAAAGTTACCTTTAATTCAGATAGTAATTTTAGAAATTGCTCTCTAAATGAATCAATTGATTCTCAATATTAAATTCTCTATTAGGTCAAAAGTTTCCTTATACCGCTCATGAAACCCCTATAAATAGTGTGACTCAAAAGTACATAGATCTTTCTTTTGTTTTACTCTGTGGGTATCAAAAATAGTTTTGGTGATAGGAGAAGGCAAAGGCATAGTTCGTGATGTTTACAGTTGTGTTACTGTAGAAGATCATCTAGTTGTTGTATATTGGGAGATAGACGTCCGGCGTTTCTCAAGCATCATAGGAGCGGACGAATCTGTCTTAAGGAAACTGTGTAGCCACAAGCCTCAACTCATTCCCAATCAGTTTGATTTTAGATATGTTGTATCTATATTTATCGTATTCTGTTCGATTCAATATTTCAATATAATATTCGTATTTTATTGATTATATTATATTATATCTATATTTATCTTATTATGTTCGATTCAATATTTCAATACCAATTGTTGCAGTTAACTGGAGCCCACCATTCATGTACACCACCTATGCCGACAAGTGATATTTGATATAGGTGTAAGCCTGCAAGGTATTCAACCATTAAAAATAGGTTCCCTTGGAAAAGCATAGTCGTGGTATGAAATTTTGCCACCAACAGGTACGATGGTCTTGCCGTGGGTATAAGTAATTGTCTAATACAGTATAGTATGTCGTCTTGAATTAAATCTCAACGAATCTGTCTTAATATTGTTAAACAATAGGCGTTAATATTTAATAAAATAATAATAATAAGCAGTAAAAATAAATAAATACTGATATTATTATTATATAAAACAGAATAAAATTAACTTTAAATAAATCAAAAACTAAAAATAGAAAAAAGAATAATCTAAAATCGAATAAAACTAGATATTCAAATATCATTTCCGCTGATGCTTCTTTCACGCGATCACAACACTCAAATTATAGGACATTCACATTCTCGTATCCAATACATAGCTCCATCGTAAGTCCTTTACCGCTAAACATCAAGATTTGAAAAAGAAAAATTAAATAAGACTAATAGAATAAAATACTTGAAAACAGACCGTAATTCGATTGAGTAGAAACGAGTTGAGGCTTGTGAGAACACAGTTTTCTTAAGACAGATTTTCGGTCACTCCTATGGTGCTTGAGATACGTTGGTCGTCTGTCTCCCAAATACAACAACTAGATGATCAACTGTAGTACCACTGTCTACAGATATCACGAACTGTAACTTTGCCTTCCTCTATCACCGAAAAAACACTTTAAAAAATCACAGAGTAAAAATAGTAAAAAATCTCTGTATTTTTTACATGTCAAACCTAGTAGGTTTGCATGATATTTATAGGGGTAGGAGTTTTATTGGAACTAAAACTTGTGAATTATTTGAATTTTATTTAAAATAAAATTCATTAATTAAATAGCATTTTCCCAATAATATCTGAATTAAAAGATAATATTTTATTCTTTTAATTTCAGAATATTCAAAAAAATAATATTAAACTTTAAAGATAATATCTTATCATTTATTTGAGATATTAAAAATGTTACATTTAAGGGAAATTATCTCGTAATGGGTTAAAATATTCGCAAGCCCACGGAGGGCCTGACTGGTCCGGGCATTCAAGTCACCCATATCATATCAGCTTAAGTTATTCAATAACCATCAAATAGAGTCATGTATATAAACATATCTCATGCTTGGTAACCCATTAATATGAGATATAAGTTTTCCTTTTTTCCTTAACTCTATTCACAATTAGCCTACTTTGAGCATCAATTTCTCATTCACCACTCACCCATTTTGAGCACATAAAATATCGTTGTAAAGATATCATAGAGTAGAATACAGAGTTGTAATTTCATTATTCGAATTTGCACCATTACCCATAGAAAATATGCCTCAAAATTTCCACTTTATCATATTTTTCTTCGAACAATTGTATCTTAGGGAATATTCCGATTTTGTACCATTGTGGTAGGTAGGCTTCGATTTTAGCCGTCAATACAAATCATTAGGAACCATCAGATGTAAGGAGACTCAACTATAAATAGTGTTCTTTCTCACCTCATTTGTATACACTTATCATTTAAGTAATAAGACATTTACTCTAAAATTCTCTTTTTTGTTCTTCGTTGTCCTTCGCATTTTCTTTTGTTTTTCATAACTTTCTCGTTTATTTGCTTTTGTTTAAAAAAAATTCAATATAACCCCAATTTTAATTAATTAAATATATTATTGACAACTTTGAAATGTTATCACTTTTGATGAGTTTCTTTAACAAAGTTATTGCATGTGAGGATGTATAAAAAATATTTTTCTAAATTTATGAAAAACAGAAGTTTAATAAGTATAATAAAATTTGACAACATATTTGTGTAAGTTATCAAGTTTAAAATTAAAACTTAGACATATTATTTATCTTATCAAATATCAACTAATTAACATGTATAAGAATATTTGAGAAAATTAACAATACACTTGACAGTTGTACATTTAAGCATATTGTAGTCACTTAATTTTATCCGCCCTTTTATTCTTGTTTTTTATCCATTCATTTATTCATTGTAAATATTAAACCTATATAAAAAATATATAGAGTAAACCCAATCCATTAAAAGCTCATTTGGTGTCCAATAACAATAAGGCCTAGTTTGGCCCAACACTTAAAAAAACCCTAAGGATGATTTCCCCTCTTTTTTTCATCATCTACGTGCAGCCGAGCCCCCACCGTTGAATCACTCATTGATCCAATGACCTAGATTAATCCTAAAAAAACTCTAGACTTCTTGTCATTTGCGCTGCAACCCTCATCACTGTTAGATCCAAGGGGATCTAACGACCTAAATCACACAGGAGAGCTTTACTCGGATCATTGCTGGCGCGTAATGGCCACGCGTTGGGCTCTTCATCTCCCACGGCTTCCTCAACCCTCACCAGAACCAACACTGGCACCTATACCCTGTCATAGTTGCCGCCATGCTCGTCCGTTCCCTCGGCAGGTCGTATCATGCGAGTAAAGAAAATTGGATAATCACCGAATCGAACAAAAAAAAGAGATAACTCAATTCAACCAAACAAATTGGGAAAAGAATTAGTTGAATATGGGGAAAATCGGACCAAATTAAATCAAAAAAAGAAAGGAAAAATCACATAATATCATTGTAATTAGGGAATGTAATCAAAGATTCTTTCCCATTTTATACATGTAATCGGCTATAAAAATCCAAGCAATTCACCCTAACACACACAATTTCAGAAGCAATATACGCATTTAGTCAAATTTTTGAGGTATTTTCATACCCAAATTCTGTTCTTTTCTTTATTTTTACATATACATGCGTTGGTTTAGATCTTGAAAAAGAGAGAGTGAGGGCGTGGGTTACCATTCGCCGAGTAAGAAGACGTCGCCAGAGGAGTAAGCCACCATCTAAGGGAATCATTGCTGGTGAGTCGTCGCTAGTGTCAAACCAAGGCGGCCAACACGGTGGTGTTCTTCAATTCATGAAGAACATTTCAAAGGATTTTTAGAGGGGGTGTTTGATCCATTTGGCTAAAGGAGAGGAAAATGAATTTTGTTTCAAGGTTTTAGGCTTTATACTCGACCCGCCAACTAACTTGGAACTGGTCCGCACCGACACTGACCCGCGCCTCACTTTCGACAAAATTACACTTTGGCCCCCACTATTTGCATTTCTTCTACTTTAGTCCTTTTATTTTAATTTAATTGCTCAATTCTTATTTTATGCTATTTAATCCTTTGCTTGTTTGATTCATGTCTATCATATTAATTTAATTTGCTTATCTTTTGTGCTTTTTATGAAGTTTTATGGTAATGTAAATCCCATAATAACTTTTAATATGACTTTCTTTAGGTTAATTAAAAGGCTTTTATAAGTTAATTAAAAAGTATATACTTTTAGGTTAAATTCTTTAAATATGTTGGAAAATATCTTTTTAGGGTCACTTAAATCTAATTGTAGGTTTTAATAATGCTTAGTAATTGATATCTTAGGTTTAATTTTCCTAAAATATGCATTATTTTAATTAATTTGGTAACCCCTTTTAGATAATTTAATATAATTTTTAATTTAAAATATTCAAGTAGAGTTTTTTAGTATTAGTTCCTCTAAAAATTCAATAATTAAAATTTTAGACTTTAGGAATTAATAAAAAAGAGAAAAATCAAATAAAATGTCATTCAAAAAAAATTTCCTTTGCATTACGAAAAACGAAATATTTTCTCAAGTAGGGTTAATTTGGCTTTCCCATAGCAGTTGGGGAATGGTCGAAAATCCTATGCAAGACTATATTTTTGAATTTTAGGGATTAATGCCTTAATCCCCATTGCGTTTAAATTTGACATGGGTTTCCTTAACATTGAGGAAATTCGGGTTAGTTTTAGAACTTTATGGATTTTTGCATTAATCTTTGCACGCATTCATTCGGGTTACAAAAGAAAATATTAATGATCAAGTTAGCGTCATTCTTTGGGCGTTGTGGGGGTGCTAATCCTTCCCTACACGTAACCGTGCCCCCGAACCCTTGAGATTTCGTAATCTCTGATTTGTTTTTAGGTTTCTGGTCCGCCTAATAAAATAAAAGGACCGGTGGTGACTCCGTTATCACAACTTGACGACCTCAATGGGGGACACTTTTAAGAGGGTACAACTTTTACTTGATCACGAGTTATTTCATTGCATTTTTTGTGTATATACATGTTATTGCATCATAACATAAGCCCTCTACCTGAGCTTTATCCAGCTTAAGTGGAAGAACAGCAGCTATGCCTTCGTGAGTAACCCTCTGCATGGGCTAGTGAAAAACTTCTGGGGTCTAGAGTACCTATGCTTTCATGAGTAACCCTCCGCATGAGGATAGTGGAAATGCATCCCCTTGAACCATGTTCGATCTGCAAGCCTATGATGGGCCAGGATTGAACATCTTATCCACCTTAGTAGGAAGGTAAGGACGGTTCGAGGACTTTTGAGATCCAAGCCCACATGTTTGACTTTAGAAAGCTCCCCCTGTTAGAGCCATGTGAAAAGTTGTAGGGTTTATTTTCTGTATTATTTGTAGTGCTTTTTTTATATTATTCCTTGTATTTTGCTTCATTTAATATGTGCTGACATTTTTTTACCTTGTTTGTATTTTTATCTAGTACATTCTATTACATTCTGTTAATATTCTAAAACACTAGTCAATTAGTGATCATGAGTGTTCGGGTTGCATCATCCAGTTCTGGGGTTCCATGTTCGAATTTTGATGTTAGATGTGAGTTTTTAATACTCCAGAGCCAGCACGATGAAATGTGCGAAAATAAGCTACCATAGATCTGCCAAAATGGGTATATATATATATATATATATATATATCTGCCCAAGAATCATTTATCGAGACTGGTTATTGTATGGGAAAGCTTAGAATCCTAAGACCGAGCCATATTCACTAAGAAGTAAGGAGACATAGCCCTTCTGCTTGGAGTAAAGATAGATGAGCCCATGGTTCTAACAGTAGTTGAGTTTTGGATCCAGCCTACCGGTGCTTCATCTTTAATCAAGAAGACATGGCTCCCACTATAGAAGAATACATGGTCCTATTACGCATAGAGTTGGAGAAGCCTGACAAAATATACTGAAAAGAAAATAATTTCGATTATCGGAGGAAATTTGCCAAGCTTGTTGGTCTAGACGTGAAAGAGGTAAAAGCCCATCTTGCAGAAAAGAACAAGATCCCTTGTTTCATGTGGGAGTTCATTTATGCCCAAATCATGGGAGGGTCTTTGATTTACTTGCCTTGGCTATCTATGGGCTAGTGATCTTTCCCAAAGCCTTAGGAAATGTAGAGATAACCTTGGTAGACTTACTGGCCTAGAAGAACACAAATCTTGTTTTAGCAATCTTGACAGAAACCTTCAGGTCCCTAAACTATTGTCAAACCCATGGAAGAGGTCGCTTCACTGGTTGTTCACAACTCCTTTTCTTGTGGTTACGGAGCCATTTCTGAGACAATGAGAAGATAAGCAAACACCATACGTCCAAAGACTTGATCCCGATCAGAGAAGTTACCAAGAAGCAGTGGCAATGGAATAGAAAACGAGAATAATGGAATTTTTTTAAAAAAACTTTTCGATGATAACATAACATAGAGAGCTCATGGATGTATCCAGTGTTGATTCTATACAAGTGTGGAAAGATGGAGTAGGTCCCTCTCATAGGCATATATGGAGCCACCAGTTATACACATCTGCTCGTACAACGCCAGTATAGATCCCAATAGTTTATTCTCGTTACTCATGGAATGCGAGAAAAAGAGTTCTTCTACAAAGAGGACAATTTCATGAAACGAGTCATAGAGTTGGCTAATGAGTGGAAAAGAATATACCGAATGAAGGTGGCCCTATTTGACGGTATTGTACTTGAATATACAAGTTGGAGAAAACAAAGAATGGACAACATAGACGTTCCAATCCTGGTGTATCAGTGAGATAACCCTTAGCCTGGCATTCTCATGATCGAGCTAGAAATCTACAAGTAAGACTTCGAGAAAGAAAATGAGAAACTATGGGGTAGAATCAATGAGCTCAAGGGCAAGCTTGTCATAGAAGAATACCAAAGACAGGGATACCAAAAAGAGGATAAGGTCTTATTGACAAAGCAAGAGCTCCACTTGAAAGATATACGAGAACTAACACAAGAAATATCCACTTGAAGGCCTGAGGGGCACGCGCTGGTGGCTCTAAAACCTCAAAAAAAGCACAGCTCAACGAAGTGAAGAAGGAGTTGAAGCTTTGGCAGCAAGAGGCACAGAAATAGAAGAAGAGAATAGACCGAATCTCTGAAGAAAAGCAACAATTGGAAAGACAATGCTCGAAAGTATGCAAAAGCCTCAGAAAGTATCATAAGATGAATCAAGAACTCTAAGAAAAATTAAAAGAAGAAGAAATAAAGGGTGCCGAAACTGAATTGCTCCGCTACGGTCTCGAAGACACAGTTGCAAGCACACAAGGACCATATTCGTACCATTCTTGATGATTAGGACTATGAGAAGATCCAGTGGGCTCAGTCTAAGCGGGGTGTTAATGTTGCATGCTTGGGTGGGTAACTGTACATTGACCATTTGATCCGACAAATCTAAAAGGCGATTTTTAAAGCTAGTAAGATGGGGGACCAGGCTGAAGATTTGAAAGAGAGAGGTTCCTCCCAACTGGAAAAGACGGGCAACAGCTGTTAGACTTCCTAGATGAGATAGTGGACCAGTACCAACAGGTGAGCCCATTCTTCTATCGTATTTAGAGAGAGGTTGTTCCAGTTGAAGAGTTTGAGCAACTGACACCAAAGCACATCAAGAAAGGAGAGGAGCCATCAGAATAAAAGAATATTTTCTTTATTTTAAAATAAAAATAATATGTACTCGAACCTTATGATCTATGAAGTGCACTTCTAATTTTGAAATATCACCGGTTTTGCATCTTTTTTATTTTTACATTAGCATCATATTACACAATAATTGACATTAAAACTAAATAAACAAACAAATTAACTATGGAAAGTTCAATCACAGTTGACAAGATTACGCACAAAGTGCGGTACACGTTCCCAGATTAAATAGATGGACATGGAAAACAAAATGGCAGTAGTAGAAGTTAACTTGAAGGGCGCTCAGTATCAGCTCAGAGAAATTGAGAAAGATATGATGGACGAAATCACTAATGTCCATAAACATAATGTACTCCAGATAGCGGCCATGTTGAGTTATAAGAATCCTGAAGCAATCAATGCAATTAAAAACACGGATGTGGCAATACTTCATTAAGAAGTAAAGCGTGAAGCGCTCAAAGAAATGTTTCAGATTCACTTTCCAAAAACCTCGTCCAATGTTTTAGTGGAGTCTGGAATAGGTTGAGAGGACGATCAAGATATTGAAGTTCTAGACCTCGATAAAATAACTAATAAGATCAAGGTAGACAAGAAGTTGGAGGATCGTTGCGATAAGCTTGAAGGGATCATCAAGGCCCTACAAAGAGTTAGCATTCACGGCGGTATACACGTTAGGGACCTTAGTTTGGTGTCAGATTTAATTATTCCTCCAAAGTTTAAAATGCTTGAATTTGAGAAATACGAATGAACTACTTATCCTTCAACATATTTGACGATGTATTGGAAAAAGATGTCTTTACATCTGAATAACGAGAAATTGCTCATACATTGTTTCCAAGACAACTTGTTAAGGTCCACTGCCCGTTGATACACTCAACTAAGCCAGGCCAATATAAAGACGTGGATAGATCTATAGAGGGCTTTCCTCGAGCAATATAAATATGTGACAGACATGGTCCCAAACTGGCTCATATTACAAGGGATGAAGCAAAGGGCCAATGAGAGCTTTCGCCAATACCCACAAAAATAGCGAGATGTGGCCGCCCAGGTTTAGCCGCCACTATTAGATAACGAGATCACACCCATGTTCGTGGAGACACTAAAGGGGCATTTCTACGATCGAATGATAAATCATGCCACCAAAAGCTTTGCAAACATGCTAATGAAAGGGGGGTTGATATTGGCAGCCATAAAAAGTGGGAAGCTCGATGGGGCAAAACAAAGAAGTCCTATAAGACGAAAGAGAATGAAGTAAACATGACAACAATCTACAATCTGAGCTATTCCAAGAAAGTGGTGATTAATAAGCCTAACACGACGAATGCCAGTCAGGTGGCTCAGAACCCACCAAAAGTCGAAGCGAAAAACCAAGGAAATAGACGTTACTTTGCTCATATACCCATCACATACACAGAGTTATCCCCTCAATTGGTTTAATCACAATTCATCACATACACAGAGTTATCCCCTCAATTGGTTTAATCGCAATTAATGGTGCCTCAACATCTTACTATGATGTCACCCTCATACCCTCTATGGCACGATGTGAACGCACGCTTCGAGTACCACATTAGGATAATGGGACACACGATCAAGAACTGTACTGCTTTTAAGAGGGTGGTGGAAAGTTAGCGGAAGGTAGGTATATTCCCTATTTATAGGCTTCAGAAAACCTTAAAATCAAAAACCTAAAAGCATATTCCCTATTTATGCTAAATATATTTGGAAAAGGGAATAATGTCTTTACTTGGGCATCAAATCACTTTTCTTACATTCAATATGATCCTAAATAAGTTAAAATAAATAGGAAAATGTCTAATCTTGAATTTAATTACAAATATTCAAAAAAATTGAAAATTTGTAATTAAATCAAATTCTCGTATTGAACCCCTATCCAATTTTTCTCACACGCTGTTTTCAGTAAAATGAGCATATCTTGAGCTCTCAACGTCCTATTGAGGCTTTTAAAGATGCATTGGAAAGGTAACTGAAAGACGGTCAACTCTTAAGAAGACACCCTGTCCTAGAAATGCTCAGATCCTATCAGAAATTTGCCGTGAGTCTACAATAAAAATTTCTTGAGCGTCACTTGACTTTCCATACTTGTTGGACAAGATCTTTTGCAATCTTCCCATATCTAATGTGATTAGGATCTTGTGTGATCTGAAAGAATAACTAAAATACATCAATAACAATAATAATCTAAATAAAAATTAAAAATTAAAAATTAAATAATATATATACAAAAAACAAAATGGGCCGAATGGGTCTTTATTTATGTATATGGAATCTTGTTTAATAGACTCTTTTTATATTTTTTCTTATTGGGTTTAATAATAATATATATATATATATACGGGAAAAATTAAAAATGGGGTCGTCTAAAATTAGGTGACTACAAGCGCGAAAACACGTCATAGCTTGATTAATCTTCTGCAAGACTACAAGGATGTATTCGCCTGGTCGTATCAAGATATGCCTAGACTCGACACCGACATTGTAATACATCGATTACCCATAAAACTAGAATGCAAGCTCGTGCAATAGAAACTTCGGAGGATAAAACTCGAGATACTTTTAAAAATAAGAGATGAGGTGAAAAAGCAATACAACGTCGAATTTTTGCAAGAGGCCAGGTATCCTGAGTGGGTGGCCAACATCGTCCGTGTTCCAAAGAATGATGGAAAAGTTCTCATGTGCGTCGATTACAGAGACCTCAATCGGGTCAACCCTAAAGATAATTTTCTTTCGCCATACATTGACACTTTGGTAGACAACACGACAAGCCATTCTTTGTTCTCATTCATGGATGGATTCTCGGGGTACAACCAAATCAAGATGTGCCCTGAAGGTATGGAAAAGACCGCGTTTGTGACACTGTAGGGTACCTTCTGCTACAAGGTAATGCATTTCAGCCTAAAAAATGTTGGGGCAACTTATCAAAAAACCATGGTAACTTTATTCTATGACATAATGCCCAAGGAGATTGAAGTATATGTGTACGACATGATTGCCAAATCTTGGATAGAGGGGGAACACATCGTGAATATAGAAATGCTCTTCCAAAGGTTGAAAAAGTTTTTTCTGAAGCTCAACCCCGCCAAATGCACCTTCGGAGTAAGCAAGAGAGGAATTGAAATAGACCCGAAAAAAGTAAAGCAATCCAACATATTCCTCCCCTTCAAATACAGAAAGAGGTTCATGGTTTCTTGGGGAGACTTAGTTATATTGCTCGCTTTATCTACTAGTTGACCGAGAAGTGCAACCTAGTTTTTAGATTACTCATAAAGAACAACCAATAAGAGTACAACTAAGAATATCAAGAGGCATTGAAGCAAATCAAAAAGTAGTTGCCAAACCCACCGGTGTTGGTATCGCCTATTCCAAGAAGACCATTGATCATGTACCTGACTGTATATGAAAATTTCATGGGTTGTATATTGGGTCAGCATTACGAGACCGAAAAAAAAGGGCGGTCTATTATCTAAGCAAGAAGTTCACCGATTACGAGATGAGGTATCCACCAATTGAGAAAATGTTTTATGCTTTAGTTTAGGCATCCAAAAGGCTCAGACAGTACTTATTGTTCCATACTACATGGTTGATATCCAAGTTAGATCCCTTGAAATTTATGATGGAAGCACCGTCCCTTTTTCGGGAGATTGGCCTGCTAGTAGATGTTGCTAACAAAATTTGACATCCAATATGCCAGCCAGAAAGTAGTGAAAGGAAGCGTTATAGTAGACTTTTTGGCAAGTCGCGCTTCTGAAAACTATGAAGCCTTGGATTTTAACTTTCCCGACGAAGACTTAATATGCATCATGACTGAAAAAGATGACCTAGCAGATTCATGGGTCTTGAATTTTGACTGAGCTTCTAGAGCCTTGGGTAGCTGCATTGGGGTAATCTTGGTCTCGCCATAAGGTAATTATTATCCCTTTACTAGCCGACTAAAGTTTTCTGTACCAATAACATGGCAGAATACGAGGCTTGTATTATGGGATTGCGAGCAACAATAGAGAGAAAGGTCAAGGTTTTTAGAGTCTTCGGAGATTCTACCTTAGTTATCTACCAATCCGAGGAGAGTGAGAAACGAAGGATTCAAAATTAATCGAGTACCGCAAGTTGACCCTTGAACCAATTAAAGAATTTGAAGAGATCACCTTCAAATACCTCCCTCGAGAAGACAATCAAATGGTTAACACTCGCATCGCATTATTCGCGACATTTAAGGCAAGTAAAGGTTCCAGAATGATGCCAGTCCAAATGCGATTTTTTGATTTTCCTGCACACTACTACAATATAGAAAAAGAAGTAGATGGCCGTCCGTGGTACCACGATATCTTACAGTATGTAAAGCTTCAGGAATATCCACCACAGATAACCAAAAATAACAAAAGAGCGATCCAGAGAATGGCTATTGGGTATATAATTGATGAGGAAACCCTATATAAAAAGAGCCGGGACCAAGTTTTATTACAATGCGTGAATGATAGAGAGTCTCAATTGATCTTGGAAGAAGTTCACGAGGGAGTTTCTGGAACACACCCTAATGGGTTTACCATGGCCATACGAATTATGTGCCTTGGATATTATTGGTCCACCATGGAAGGGATTACATCAACTACGCCTAGAAATGCCACTAATATCATATTTACGCTGACAAAATACATGCACCACTGCAACCTCTCCACATAATGACAGCTCTTTGGCTTTTCTCGATGTGGGGCATGGATATAATTGGGCAGATTTACCCTAAAGCTTTGAATGGCCATAGGTTCATCCTTGTAGCCATTGATTATTTCACCAAGTGGGTTAAAGCGGCTTCTTATGCAAATGTCACCGAATCGATGGTCTGTAAGTTCCTCAAAAAGGAAATCATTTGTCATTACGGCTTGCCTGAAAGAATCATCATCGACAATGCTTTCAATTTGGACAATAAGATTATAGCTGCAGCTTTTGAGCAATTTTAGATCAAGCATCACAACTCAGTAACTTATCGCTCGAAGATGAATTGGGCTTCAAAAGCCGCAAAAAAAACATCAAGAAGATAGTTGCCAAGATGACTGACACTTACAAGGATTGACACGAGAAGTTACTATTTGCCTTATATGCTTACCGAACTGTCGTACGAACATCTAATAGGGCAACACCCTTTTCCTTGGTCTATGGCATGGAGGTCGTGCTACCAATTGATGTTGAAATTGCGTCACTCCGCATCTTAATGGAGGCCAAGTTAGATAAAGCTGAATGGATTCAGGCATGATACGACTGACTAAATCTAATTGAAAAAAGGTTGTAAGCAATCTATCATGGTCAGATGTACCAAAAGAGGATGATGCAAGCCCGCGACAAGAAGGTTTGCCTGAGAGAATTCCAAAAGGGGACTTGGTGCTGAAGAAGATGCTGCTAATCTAAAGAGATTCATGTGGGAAATGGA